>JAWNLE010000865.1:0-585101 GCA_035041375.1 Drosophila conformis
TACAATATTTGTTCAACACTATGCTCTTAAGCTTTAACGATACGCTTTATCGCTGATAAACATTTTAGTTCGATTATTATTAATTATATACACATGAGATTTGTATGAGCACCAAGTAAAATTAGATGCAATCCAATCTATTAGAATACTTGAAGTTTAAGTTTGAGATAAATGATGGGGATATCATTTTGTACATACGCCTTCATTTATAATACATTGCGGTAAATATAATTAAGTACAAGCACAAATGTACATATTATGTTATGAGCTTTTGTACGCAAATTGCATGCTGCGTGCAACAACCGTTAGATGAACGAAAACTGTAGCTGGTTTTTCCGAAAATGTTATGAATTTAAATATGAATACGCCGCAGGCACATGTGTGCAATAAACTCGGATCCGCGAATTTTCCACGAAATGCGCATAATAAAATTCGCGCTTAATTTAAATCCAAACCACCAGCTGCCTGTGTGTGTTTACATCTACCTGATTTGAACTATTTAGGTAGGCACGCTGGCCGCCCCGACCGGGTGTGCACATGCTGCCCCTACGCTGAGGCGCCTCAAACGCCGTAGCATCGACCAAGAGCAGGCAACTTGTTGCAGCATTTTTCTTTGATATAAAATATGGAAAATCCAACATTAGCATGAAAGAACTATTCGGGTTTATCCCATATGCAATTTTATTGACTCTTTGTATAATTGGATGAACTGCAGGAGGCGCGCCAAAAGGCAGATCTGTGCTCCTCATTATTGTTGTACATTATGTATCTTATTTTTTTAACCTTTAAATATGTGCCACATATGTATAAGTTAATGACTAATTATTTATTTTCGATTTAATGGATGCCAACTTTTTGTGTTCATTTATAGAATGTAACAGAACTATTATATTATTAAAATAATACATATCAAACAATTATATTATATTATTAATATAATATATAACAATTTGAGTGATATATCATTTTTTTTTTTGACTTATTTCAAATATAAGTTACAGATCATACATTTGTTCAGGATATTCTTTGTAATACAATTACAAGTAAAAGTATCTACATATGTACATAAATAATATACATATACATATATACATATATATATATATATCTTTATAGGACCACGTGTCGCATTCTACAGAAATATGTATGTGTTATGACTTTGCCTTTGTTCTGGCGTATTTTTAGTAATTTCCGAGAAGTGGCAAATCCCATAGCGCCAGTAATAAAGTTTTGCGAACTCGCCGAATTCGCAGTGCCGGCGACAGGAGCAAAGGACGAAGAGAACAATAGCCGAAACAATGTGAGAAAGAGGGAGAGAGAGCAAGACGACGACGAGCCTGTCAGTGTGACACAAATAAAGTCATAAACCGTTAAATCAAGCATAAAACCCTCGAAATATCCTTTTTCGCAGCATTGGTTTCATTGCATTATCCGGTGCGACCAAGAGCCGCGTCACGACGATCAAAGCAACGTATGTCGTCGCATGTCCTTGGATCGTCCTTCGCCGACGTGGTTGTAGTCGGCTTCACTTTCGTCGACGTCTCGTCCAAACAGGTGCTACAAGTTGGACAATACAAGCGAACAACGAATCCTCATCAGTGATGGGCGGCCGCCAGTTTACCTGGCAGACTGATTCGGATCGATCTGAACTTGGACGAACTCACGTAACGTAACAAATCCCAGGCTAGCCGGATTTCGATCAAAACAAGCCCCTAGATTGTCCATGCCGTGGACTTGGCTAGTCTGGCTGGTGCCAGACGCACCTATATCGAGGAAAAGAAAGAGACAGACATAAAAACGGCGGCAGCAGATGAGGCAGACGACGTCGACGAGGACGACGACAGCAACATCAACGCTATACAAAAGGATTTATGGCATTGTGCGCGAGTTTAGGCAAATTTTTCGTCTAATTTTTGGCAAACCCACCGACTACCTAGCCAGGCTATATATTGGCCGCGTGCGGCCAGGCAGGACATCACTATTGATTTGGACAGCCGAACAGCAAGACGTACGAACACTCGAGATGTCATCCGTCATGCATTACTATCCAGTGCACCAGCCCAAGATGAACACCTACCCAACTCCTGTGGTCAAGTACAGCAATGTAAGTAGACAGCAATCTTGGATCACCCTCTGACATATTTACCACTAACTCTTGTTCCTGACAACAGCTCCTGTACGGAAATCATCATAGCACAAGCAGCACGCCACAAGCCATGCAACAATCGCAGCAATCGCCACTCCAAGCCGTGGTCTCGATGCCCACATATCATTCTCCAACCACACTACCCTTGTCACTGGGGGAGCAGCAGGGGCAGCAGATATCCTCCGATGAGAATATGGCTTTGCAGCCGGCGCTGGAGCAACGGGTCAAGTTGAAGCGTTCCCGGACAGCATTCACCAGCGTGCAGCTCGTGGAGCTGGAGAGCGAATTCAAGAGCAACATGTATCTATACAGGACGCGTCGCATTGAGATTGCTCAGCGTCTGTCGCTGTGCGAGCGTCAGGTGAAGATCTGGTTCCAGAACCGTCGCATGAAGTTCAAGAAGGACATTCAGGGTCATCGCCAACGCGACTCGAAGACCAATGCCAAACTGACGCAACCTCAGGCGGAACAGAGCGCTCATCGCGGTATTGTGCAGCGACTAATGTCCTACTCCCAGGATCCCAGTGCAGAGAAACGTGCCGCACTCCCGAGTCCACCTGTTATGCCGGCCACGTTGCCAAATCCGGTTCAAGACTTCTATGGACAGGTCAAGCCCAAGCCAAAAACTCAAACTGTGCCCAGCAGCACATCGGATCTGAGTGAAATTCTGGAACACCTCGCCCAGTCGACAGCAGCGCCCGCATCCAGCGCTGCTCTGCCGGCCAGCTCCGCCTCAACGGGACACTACTCGTACAATGTGGATTTGGTGTTGCAGAGCATCAAACAGGATCTGGAGGCAGCGGCTCAGGCCTGGTCCAAGTCCAATTCAGCGCAGGCCCGTCACCACAATGCCGAGCCCCTTGCAATGCACCCCAGCTCATCGCTATCCATGAATCTATCGTGGGGTGAACCAGTGGCCAAGTCAAGGAAGTTGAGCGTCTCGCACCTGAATCCCTGCACTGCTTCCTACGACTACCACAACTGAAGTCAAGCATCTCTGCTTCTTTACCCACATTTTTTTCAGTGTTAAGCTAAGTCTAAGTTTTCGTCCCTGGTAAAAGAAAGACGCAAAAAAGTACAACTCAGTGAAACAATAGCGAATAATACAAGTCAACATTTTGGATGCTCTACTCAGTAAATATATAATTTAATACTAGTTAAGAATTTATAACAATAAAGCAATAATTGCAAAAGAAAAACTAATTTCATGGAAGCTTCGTAAATCTTACCCATTAAGCACAATGATTAAGGGACTTTTAATTTGGAATACCAAGTACATTTTGCTTCCTGTTTTCACTCTTGAACCACATGTCAACCCTTTATACAAGTGCATTCAAGCATACATTCGTCCTTAAATGGAACATCCTTAGCAAGTGCAAATCCATCATTTGGAATGTCAAACGGGGCGTTTAAATGAGCAAAGAGTTCATTTTTGTGGCATACTTAAATAGTAAAAATTACCACTCGCCCCACTTGGCCGGTGTTTTCACTTTTGCATTTAATGTCCTCTTGTGGCTTGAGGGTCAACTCGAGGAATTCCATGGAAAAGTCAAATGCTTGCCAGTGTGTGTGACCATCTATTAATGCAAAAGAGAAAAGTGTCAACCGCATTTGCCTTGGACACAGGCCCAGGATCTGGCCCTGCTCCAGTGGTCATCTTGAAAATGCCGCAGAGAGTACGAGACCGAGTCCGAGTTCGAGTCGGAGAGAAGTGCTACGATTTGATTTATGGATATTTAACCGCACGCATTACGAGTACTCGTGTTGGGTTTGTTGGGACACTTGTTTTGGGCGGCAGCTGGACGACATCTTTGCGTGGAAATGCGATTCGACTGCTGCTGCTGTTGCTGTTGCTGCCCCAAGGAATGTGTACGATTGCAAGAACAACACACACACACTGTTCGAGGCACACACATACCACAAAACATGCTTAGTTACTCCGGCTTGAAGTGACTTTTGGGGTTATGCCAGTGGGTGAGGTTTAGCAAGTGTGTGTGTGTGTGTGTTTGTATACCCTGGTGTGGCAAATTGCTTCCCCTGGGAGGAAATTGTCGGTGCGGAAATAGTGCCAAGGAGCTGTGACAAAAAAGGGGTGGCACCTTGGAATTTTCATGCGCATTGTTGACATTTCCGAGCATGTGTCAGACGCGTTTGTGCTTGTGGTAGCCGTAGCCGCGGGCGGGCTAGTCCTCGACATCACATGTCCTTCGCCTAACCACAAACAACACTCACACACATACATGAGTGTTGTCGCTGCCATAATGAATATAGATGTGATTTTGGATTTGAAGGCGGCACTGTGGGTGTGGCTAATCGTCGGGCCATAAGCGCAGCTAATCAAAGCAGCATAAAATGGCAAAATAAAGATAGCTAGAGAGAGGGAGAGGGATCGAGAGAGAGAGGGAACTAGATGAGCCAGCTGCAATTACGCGAAATGCCAGTGTAATAAACATGTCCAACAGATTGTTTCAATTGTTCGCTTTCTCATGCTGCCCACTCGCTGCTCAATCTTTTCGTGTTGCGCGGAAGCGAGACGAACTTGCTCCATGGCCATTTTATTGGTTTGCGACCGCGCCTTTTGCGGCGCTGATGACACAGCCGAGATGGCAACGAGTCTTTCTTGTTCCTTGTTGGCTTGGTCATAACAATAAATTCCACAAACCGCACTTGCTGCCTATCCATGCCCCTGCCAATGCCCCGGCCCCGCTGCTGCTCTATCAACTCAACAACTCTATCCAGCGATGAGCCAAATGGTTTCTTGTTAATTAAATTAAATATTCACTTGGGTTCTGCACGGCAACACTGAGGAAGGTATTGCAAGGCTCGAAACAAGGCAACTGCGACATTTTCTAATTAGATTGAATCTATAATTTTTATGGCTAATCGCTGCGCGCGTTGTCAGCTCTGAATTTTGAATTTGCGGCTTGCGCGGATTTCACGCATTTGCCAATTATTTCTTAAACGCGTTTCCTCCAAATGACCAAAGAAGCTGCAAATGTATTTTGTGTGCTAATGAAACTGGCTCTTGTATAAACTTGTTTTGCCTTTTCTCATAAATTAATTGGACTTGCTTGGTTGCAAAGATGTGCAACGATAAATACACAAAAAGGAAGGAATTTATTGGGCATGCCAAAGACTACATACCCTTGCCTTGACTAGATTGGAGTCCAAATCAATTTAAATTTCGTTATAATTATGAGAAGGCTTAGGGAACTATTTGATAAAGTAATAGAATCTATATGATAGCATTCTTATGATAATTCGCTCAAACTAGTGACTAATGACATAACAGAAACCTTTTTCCAACATTAACTCATTTCTGAACGATCGTTCCTATGACTCGGCTAGAAATGTTAGTGAAGTATACACATACCTTATGGAGTCGGAGATTTCTAAAGAATATATATCATAAACATTTCTTCTTAGATAGTTCTTTTTCAAAACTACCTAGTAATTAATTAAATCTGATCTACATGAAAGCATACTCAATTCCGTCGGTTTAAACTTGTATTTAATACGCCTAGTTGACTAAGCAAATTGGTTCAGTGCTCGATATGTGCATATTTGTAATGTTTTCGTGTTGATTTCAGTATTTTCGGCACGTTTAAACGTTATGACATTTCACAGACGTGTTAGTCCCTCAACGCTACCAATATGGCAACACCTGTCGCATAAACAGGCCAAATGTATGCCCCTTTTCCCCTTACCCTACATATGCAGGCGCAAAAAAAGTTTTTTAGCTCACAAAATGTAGAAGAATACGCATACGTACATATATAGCTTTGTGCCATATGGAATGGGTTAGGTAATGCTTTCTCTGCACCTTACGCCAGTTGCCGTAAAAAATAGTGCACCCAGCCCGTTTCATGCGTGTCTCCGTGCCAAAGAAGCAGCAACATTTGGCCAAGGAGTGGGCCAACGTCTGGTGTTTTGTATTCCGCAGAGGAATTTCGCAAAATGAGTGCGTGAAAAAAAACACTTTAACATTTGAATGGCAATTGCTGGGTGGGTAAGGTGGTGGGGTGGTATAGTGGGTGCGAGGGCAGCACACCTTTGACTTGTGTGTACAGGACAATCCTGGTGTGTGCAATACAACGGCATTATTGTTGTGCCATCCGCAGCTTGAATCATGGGCCAAAGCCGTGACGTTGTTGTCAGCATCTGTTGCTGCTGGAATACCGCATCTACTCCACTTCCACTCCAGGTTCAAAAGTTGTGCGTGTGTGCAACTGGGTTTAAAACAATATGCGACACAATTTGAATATTTGATTATTTCCAAAAGTACGCGCATGTTTGCATACAACACATCAACTGATTGTTTGTTATCCTGAATATTGATATATAATTTAAAACTAATCGATCGAGAACTTAGTCCATGCCCAATAGTTTGCAAAGTGTATGCTGTGATTGAGTTTATTTAAATTCCTTCTATAGGTTTCCGCAGAATTATTCATGCTCCCCAAAACACTTGCAAATGCAGACCAAGATAATTTGGTGCTAGGGTGATTTTGTAATTAAAACTTAATAAATTTGTACTTAGATTGGAATTAATGACTTTGGCTTAAAAACATCTTTGTGATTATTATTTATAATGTGGGAAAATGCTGTGCAAAAGTATGCAACAAGCTGAATCAAAAATCGGGTCTATCTGTCCACCTATCCTTCTTTTCATCTGTGTGAAACCGCCGATCTCAGATGCTATAAGAGCTAGAAGCTTTGTGAGAATATAAATGAAAGTTGTTTGATTTATATAGAGTTGATATATTAAACTGTATCAACTGTTAAATCTTCGTAATATTTTTTTGAGCAAAATGTATTTTCATTTAATTTGCTGATCTCAAATTGCTCTTCAAACGAAAAATCTGAGTTTATTCCGGCAACATTCAGCAGCTACCATATGCTGTCTGAAATATTATTGCTGACCTCCCAATAAGGATGCCTATCAGTATCTGCAGCTGTATATATATATGTATATATATACATATATATACAGGTACGTGCCGGCTTAGTGGTATACTTATGTGCGAATGGCTGGTATATTTTTCATCATGTAAAACCCACAATTAAATTACATAAAATCCATTTGTAATAATTACGCCGAATGGCAATCTATGCTGATGACCGCATATGCCGCAACGGTCGTCATATGTACAACAACAAAAATAAAGAAGTAAACAGCAGTTGGAGGCAATGTAAAAAACAACTCTTGAATACAACTTGGCCTAAGCGCAATTCGTATAAAAATGCGATGCGTCATGTGAGCAATTTGTTTGTAGGGTGGCGGCGAAGTGGAAGGGTGACGGGGTTGTGCCACAACCAGTTCACCGGCTCGCTTTGTGATGCAATTATTTATTCCTGCATGTTGCCGCTCGCGTGAACGGAACGAGCAAACGGCAACAGCCACTCTGCCACATCTACAGCCAGAGTTGCAACGCGCAACGAGCAACAAGCAACACGCTGGCGCTTAAGCATGTCCATGTCCGGCCTGTTGATAAACGCTCTTCCCATCACCATCGACATCGTCATCGCCATTTCCACTGAGTGTGTGTGTGTGTGTGAGGTCGCTCCTAAATGCAATGTGCACACGAGAAATATATCCGCCGCCAGTTCGCAAAGTGTGTTGTGTGCAGGACCAGGTAATGTCAGACAGAGCCAATGCTAAAGCCAGTGCAATTTTCAGGATAGAGCTTGAGTCGGGCCATTGGCTTTGAGCTCTGGTTGCGGCTCTATTATTAGATGCCATTATATTTTATAGTCTATAATTGATTCGCTGAGCTTGGCATGCATGCATTTTTTCCAACAAATCGTATGACATTAAAATGAAAAGTAATGTGAAGACTTTGTTGAATCCTCTTCAACTTGAAGCAGAACATTTGTTTAAAGATTTTTGCACTCCCCATTATGAAAAATAAGATTATATTGAAGCCATAAAATCTGCTAAAATCTGCTCATGAAATTATTATCAGTAATGCACATTTTCAAAAAAGTTGTATGTATCAAACAATGTTTTGCAGTTGCTAAGCAAGGATTCGAAGGCTGGTTGCCAAGCGATGATACCCTCGTTGAGGTTATGAATGTATAAACAAACTTGTCGAAAACAGCAGCAAGTATTCAAAAGAATTCTCTTCACACAAAAAGAGTAAAATAATATTTAAAGTGTATTAAGTTCCATAATGTATTCACTACAACATCCTCAAACAGATGAGAGCTTTCTGCGACTTGATTCCACGGTCGATGAAGTTATGATGCTGTTGCGTAGCATACAGAAACCAACCGAGTAAGTATAATAACTCCTTAAAAACAAGACAACAAAGAAAACAATCATTTACATTGTAGTGAAAAAGTAGAGCCCGAAGACTCTGCAGAAGGTGTTACTGAGGACAATTTTATGGTCACAGTGAGACAAAACCCAACAAAACCAAAAGGAACTACAACTAATAAGAATAAGGATCGATTCACATTTATGAGACAGGTGGAAGTTGACCAAGCTCAGCGCTCCAAGGCGCGACTAGAGCGTGAGCGTGTTGCACAGAAATTCAGAAAGTAAGTTGATATTCCTTCAGGACAAGTGTTATCTTATATTTAGTACTAATTACCCCTTTTACAGACTGGGTAACGCTGATTATCGTCAGGGAGACTATGCAAATGCGGTAAGCATGTACAGCCAGGGCATCGACAACATCAAAGACAGTCCAATATTGTACATAAATCGTTCTCTGTGCTTCATCAAGTGCGTATTTTATTGCTCCAATACTCAATATCAATTTCATATTCAGTTTATTGCTTTTCACAGATTGGGGGATTTCAAACGTGCCATCATCGATTGTGACTTTGTGTTGAACAAGCTGGATGAGAAGAACATGAGGGCGTGGCTTTACCGCGCCCTGGCCTATAAAAGCATGAGCGATGAGGCCAGCTATGATAACTGTATTAAATATGTGCGCAAGTATCATTCCAAGCAGTTGGAGTTTATCGACACATTTGTTGAAAAAATTAAAAGTATTGTATAATGCGAATAAATGAAGCGATTGCTGATGCCAAATGAAATGATGATGCTGGAATTGGGGATTCATTATGGCACTACAAAACTATTCCCAAAGTGTTACAGGTCTGCATTGCATTGATTACATTTGCGAGAATTAGAAGCGTTATCTATGATTATTTAATGGATGATTAGTATTTAATGTAAGTAAGTTTAATGTAATAGTTGTTGAGCTCATTAAAAGTTTATTTAAAGTTTGAGCCGCAAATAGAAACCGAAACCACCCGAGGGAAAAACGCAAACTCAAGTGTTGTTTACATATGACAGCAGGAATTTTCATGTTGATGTCAACGTTGTGTCACAGTGTCAGAGGCAGTCGAGCAGAGTTGCGGAAGCGTGAACCGGCGTATAACTCTTTCGATTCTAATGCCATTCAATCGAAACTCGCAACCACGTACACCACCCCATCATCCCGTCCTTCCATCCATTCCAAACCAGCCACCCTGTAAAGGCAAACAATTCGATGGCGGTAATCAATCTTCCTCCACTCTGTGTGCGAGTTGACAGCTCCGTGGTGTAGAGTCAAATTGCGATCTTTGTTTGTCCCGGTCCGGGCCAGAATCGGGTACACAGGGAACCCCACCCCCAGCACTATACCCATGTATGGCACACACACATAGAGAGGGCACTGTCTGAGTCAGGGTGGGGTTTTTGCCTGTTCCTGTTCCATTTATGCGTGTCAAAGGTTGCGTCGGAGGGCGACAGATTGAAGGGAGGCAATGGCAGAGTCAGGCGACACAAATGTTGTACTTGTCACGGTTGTTGCGGTAGTTGCATCTTTAGCTTGAAGTTCAGCATGGGCATGTGTATGTGTGTGAGGCACACATACACTCGTACTAATGTGGGAGGAGTGTGCGACTTACTCGCAAGTATTTTAGGGCTTGTGCGGTTGCTCAAATCTCGCATGATGAATAGTCAATAAGTATTTATATGTGTGTATGTATGTGTGCGTGTTCTTATCTTACTGCAAATGAGTCGAATAATTTTTGGTCTTAATTTATTTCTCTTGTCATTAAATACTGTGCGACATTGTTCTTAATTAACGCTATTATTAGTTCCATAAATCGATTGCAACTAAATGTGAACAATAATCTAAACATCAATCACCCGAAACTGATTTATAAAAATTAATGTTTTGTTTTGATATCAACACGTCTTTCGAATCATGCTGTCTTTCAATTAAATATAAGTATTTAAAAATACATTAATTGTTTTGAAATGTCATCAGTCAAAAGATAGAAGATGCTGCGAAAATGTTTACTGAATGTTTTTGCTATTAATACAGCTTAATTTTGTGCTTAACTCAACTAAAGCATATGTTTTGCAATATATTTATCTATCTGAAACATTTTCAAAAAAATCCAGGGAATGTTTTGACGCCTACACTTACTTTATCCGCGTCTATACAAGTTTTCTAATAAATGTTGTAGGTAAGGCAAAGTTTGTCGATAATGAAATTCAATGCATTAATGTTATTGAAATAATAAAACTAATATGTGCAACACAGCAGCTGCTGATGAAATATTGTCCACAGAACAATCTGTTCAACAAGGCAATATTCAAACTGAATACACACTCAGTATATAAACTCATAAGTGTCCTTAACTTGTGCGTTGCTGTCTGTATGTGTGTGTGTGTGTGTCAGTGTGTAAGTATCCGTTTTCTTTGTTGGATGACCAAAATTTCAATATGTGGAAATTACTTTATGATGTGATGACACCAATTTATCTAAGTTAGTTGCCAACAGCCGGCAAGTTGCAGATACGCGAAATACCACTGAATACTCGTATGTATAGCACTTGGCTCCAAGTTGAGGCAGATCTTGTATCTTGCTTTTGAAATTTATTAAATAATAAAAATTACTTGTGTCAATAAATTACATTTCTTTGAAATATTTGGGTTTGTCGTAGCTTAAGTTTAATTTAATTACATAAATTATTTTGAACAATAAATTATTTTCTCTTATGCGTCTAATAAATGTTGCAAGAAGTCATAATCAACATCAAGCGGTTCAAAGGAATCACATGAAGCTGTCGAATTGGTTGTAGATACTGCAATCGAGCTACTCGAATCCCAGCCAAATTGTTTATTCAAAGATTGGTCCACATAAAGCGAATCGATGTTGGGAAACTCTTGAATGTCAAGGGATTCAAATGAATCACACGATGCGATAGATGTGGATGCAGTTGATCCCATCGAGTAGCTTGAATCCCAAGCAATTTGTGGAGTCACAAAAGGGTCCGCTGTAAACTGATCGATGTTTGCCCATTGCGCTGTATTGAAGCAACTGGTTGGCCAAGTGTCCACATCTGTAATCTCTCTTGCGCTTGGAACACTGTCCTCATTAAGTGCAGGACACTTCCCTGCAGTAAAGAAGGTCTGCCTCTGTTCCATATTGGCATAATCATTTCGCGGATCCGACAGATTACAATTCAAGCTATCTTGGCCCGTGCTAACGTATTGCAAGAGACATTCAACTAACAGCTCATCTTCACTCAGTTGTGGTTGGTGTAGGTATTCTTCACTTGGCACTATGCCACAGTCAAGCAACAGTTTTGATCCCTTGTGTCTCAGCTGCCTATTTGCTAGTTTCTTGGATTTCATGCGTCGGTTCTGGAACCAAATCTTAACTTGTCTTTCAGTCAACATCAGACTTTGCGAGATTCCAATGCGACGCGGCCTTGCCAGATACTTATTCTCATTGAACTCCCGCTCCAACTCCAGCAGTTGATGGCTCGTGAACGCGGTGCGGGAACGCTTGCACTTGTTGGTGCTGGGTGGGCAGAGAAAACCAGAAGCTTGAGCCTCATAGTTAACCTAATAAGAGTAGGTGGTAAACATATATTGTAGAAGCTATATAGCTGATATTAACTGCACAATAACTTACCATATAGTTGTTTGCATTAGTCGTAAATGATTCACTGGGATTGCAGTTGTACATTTTGTTGAGAGATACTTTAGCTTCTGCACTGTGACACATTGGTTTTTTAACTAGATGCAACTCCATGTCGTCGATTTACTTTTATACCATGCAGGTAAGCTGCTTAGCCGCGAATCGGAGAACTCATACCAGTTGCTACCTGAGACCTTTGATCGGCGTCAGGTCCGACCAGCCGGCTGGTGCAACGTGTCTCGTCTATTGGCGTGTCCAGGCTCGGGCTCCGGAAAGTCCGCGATGCATTTAGAAAGTGGCGTGATTCTTGATTGTGGCCCGGCTGTATACTGTGTGTCTCATTGAAATACACCATTTAATTGACTTTGCCAGACATTGCATGCCATCAAAATTCCTTGATGATTTTTTATTTAATTGCCAAAATAAATTTCAGAAGCTTTACATTTATTCAATATAGCCCAAATACACTCAATGTAGTGGAATTTTTACTTTCATACCTGTATTTTAAGCAAGATCGTACTTTAGGTAAATCCATACTCGTCACCGAGATATGAAAGAGAATTTTAGTGGTTTTTCCACGGGTTTTCCGAAATCGCTGTGACTACCTTGAGCTACCTGCCCAGTTAGGCTCAGGCTGACGAGGACCCCGAATCGGGTCATAAAGCACACTACATGGGTTAAACTTGATCTACGTCAATAAAATTTCCACCTATCAGTTTTATGATGAGGAGCTAGGGAAAATCGCACAGGCTTATGCAAACTAACCTCAAATCGAGACTTCAAAGTGTAAAGTATTTATGCATATTTATTTATGTAGGTAGATGTTCTTACACATATGAACATATACGGTGGCGGACACCTTATTCTGATCAGCGTCAAAGAAAAAAAGGAATTGCCTGCCATAAGCTAACCATTCATTATTTTTCAAAAATTCCAAAGACCGATGGTAGGTATATGTATTAACCACCAAAATTAATATATGACCCCAATTCACTGGGGTTTCCCCACCTGCTAGGTAGGATTATGGCAGGCAATTACGTTTTTTCTTTGACGCTGATCAGAATAAGGTGTCCGCCACTGTATGTTATATGCATATATATTACTATACGTTCATTTTCTTTATTTGTTTCCAAATTCAAATACAGTTTTCATCAAAATGTCTAAACTTAGTAAATCAGGCATTGCTTTTCAATATCTGTACAGATTTGCCGAAGTTGTGTTGGTGGAAAGTTTTGACCCTTCCCAAGCAAATACTAGTTAAAAATTTGACATGAACTTGAACTACAAATCATTGTCCAAATTAAGAAAATATACTTATGCTTGTACAGCTTATGGAATGAAAGACGTCTATAATACGCCCTGCTAGGGTTTTTAAAAATAAATAAGTTAGGAAGCTATAGTCGGGAGAGCTAGACTAGAAGATCGAATATTCAATATGAAAATACTTTTATCGGCTGTCTTCATCTGATTTGTATATCTCATATTTCATCAGCATCTTTACAATTGTAGTATTTTATTCTAATCGGATATCGACTTCTATCGATAGTATAAGTTATCGATATAATTAAAACTTGATCAGCGTCCGATTCATATGCAAGAACTTATATCTCATAATCTGTGAGAACTGTTTGTATATGCTTTATATAGTGGGAGCTGTTACCTTCTGCTTATGTACTTTGTACTGTATTATGTAATTTTCCAGATTTTATTGTGTTCCGGGTACAAAAAGCTATGGACACATTTGCATGTGTATTCTAATTCGTTTAGTAAATTGTTCATACTACATGTCTGCTGGTTCATAAACTTTTGGCTTTCACTGTGCTTGCGAAAATGAAACAAACGACAGCGATGCGATTGCCAATAAAAACAGAATATGAAAAAGTGTGGCAGAAGAAAAACAATGCCACCAAGATTGACAACATGATGGTTAGACAAGAAGAGGCGCTCAAAACAAAAAGAAAGACGCGCAGCTCGCAAAACGAAATGTCAAAAATACGCAACGCAAAAGCGACAGCGGAGACACCAACAAAAAAGAAATGAAACTCGTCGCTGCCGCTTTTACTGTTGCTGCTGCTGCCGCTGCCGCGGCGACGGAATGTGTAAATAACAAAAAGCAAATAAATTCCGACACAAGCAACACGTTCACAGTGCAGAGTGGTAAAAACAGCGGCGCAGCTGAGCGGACAGCCAAAGCGACACAGCCACAAAGCGACAGAGCGACAAAAACACACAACACAAGCAGCAGCAGCAATAGACCAATCAGCGGCAGCGGATACTTTGTAGCCTGCCTCAGTGTGTGTGTGAGAGTGAGTGCGCATCATTTCCATGTGTGTGTGTGAGTGACTGTATGAGTGTTTCGTACCTGTGTGCGACTGGCAGAACTCCACCCCCGGCAACCGTCTCGACCATCGCTATTGCGCATGTACAGCTCGGCTCTCTGCTGTCTATGCACGACTTGCGGAGATCAACCGATAAACAAAAATACAGCAATCAACTGTGTTAGAAATGAAGTAAACAAATATGGTAAATACAATCAGACATTTAAGATGTACTCGATAAAACGTTAATTTTATATAAGACCTTGTTTTACAGTTCGAGTTAGAGAACCTCCTTTAATAGTCATATTTTTACGTTATATATAACATAGATTCTTATATTAAATCATTTAATATAAACATTTGTGTGCGTATTTCCAATCAGAAATGTGCTCACGAAAATACACGACTTTTCCCAACAAGCATGACTTTTGCGCTCACGAGCACGCATCTAAAAACACATCTCTCTTGGATTGTCAAACCAAACCACCCCAAAGTTGCGCTCTGTCTTTGACACTGCCACAGCACACAGACGGCACACAACGCATATATTTACGTAGCGGACACGTTTTGGACACGCCCCCCTGATTGGTGGTTGTGGCGCTCATCTTTGAAACCAGTCGTACATTATGCTCATTCTTGGCCACTCCTTGCGACAAGTGCGGACAAGTTTCAGTGCGTTCGGTGCTATTGGATGAAATGGTTGCTTAAGAGTCGTGCCCGCACGAACCAGCATCGTATTGCCCAGAAACGGAGGGAGAGTTGCGAGTCTGAGTCTTAACGTGTTTAACAGAGCAAATGCATGGGAAAACTATTAAACAATTCTAGCAAATTGTTGTGTTTATTCGCAGTCGGAAATGTGCAATAAAATAGTGAATAATACTAAGTTGAAAATAGTAACAAATAACAACGGCAAAAGCTACCATTGAGGCAACAACAACAACGATACCAACTCAAACCGGTTCTGCGCACCGAAACGCGAAGCTGAACCTATGCCTCAGGCCAGAAAGGGACAGCTACACACAGCACTTTAGTGGCGCGAATGTGTAGAAAAGTGTAACTTGTAACTACAAATTGCAGTGCAACTGTATGTGTGTCCAGTGTGCGTGTGTATTTGTGTGTGTGCGTCTCTCTCTCTCTCTCTCTGAGTACTGTGTGTACTGTGTACTGTGTGTTGGCCATTGCAAGATCAGCTTCGGTTTCTTGTCACTTTTGTCCAAGCCCTTTACTCAGAGCTCGAAAGCCAAACTCGAACTTAACTTATTTTTTCGCATACGCACCGTTGTACCGGGTCTTGCATTTTCCTCGGTTGTTTTGTGTTGTTGTGTGTGGTGTTCCCATTGTTATGGGCACTCGCGTCGCCATGGGTGCAAAGGTGTGTAAAACTGTAGCTGGCAGCTCGACATGAAATGGAAATGGAACTGTGCCGCTCGAGTAAACAACGCTCGACACCACCATTGCCATCGCCATCGCCATCGCCTTAGCCATCGCCATCGACATCAACATCGCCATATTCGTAAGTTCGCGTCGCGGTCGATGACAACTGTGTGCCTGCTTTGCGGGCTTATCTGACCCTGTTCGTAGGAACATCTCAAAGATACATAATAATATCCAGTACTTATGCAGACAGAGAGTACTCAATTCCCACAGTTTAAATGTTAAATGTGGTGCCATTGTGCACATCAACAAAACAAAATAAAATAAATGTAGAAAAACCCGCATTGTGAATAGGTGCTGAAAATGTGAAAAACACAATATGAAAATATTTTGAGCAAACGCTGCGCATGGAAATCACTCAGCGATCTTTTAGAATGGTGAGTGAAAAGTCTTCTATTTTTATGTTGTCAACTTTCGTCTACTTCTTATCTTTCCAAAAAAAAACTCTGGTTCGGAATGGACTTTTATGAACTACAATAGTATCATTTACTAAACAAGAAATTTGATTTGTGTATATCGTTAATAAATTACTTAAATCATCTCAAATAATAATATTTGTAATTCAACGCATGTTGCATTGAGTTGTATTTTGCAGAATGTTTAACTTGTTAATGCAAATTATTATTTAACTAGAATACAACTTAAGCTGAACAAAATTATTCTTGAAGTCAATTGTCAATTGCTTAAATGTTTTCTAAGCATAATTTTGTTGGTATTATTATTACTTATTTTGGTTATTATTAATAAAAACCTAACCTAATAATAAATTAACAATATGGCATATTTTATAATATTATTAGTAACTATTTATTGAATGTCTGTCCAATACAATTCCACTTGCTACTATTTATATGGAACGGCTTTCAAAGAATACAATTATAATTTCTGGTTGCTGGTTTTTCCGACGGCCATATTTTATTTAAGAAGAATGGTAAATAAAATCATTCAAGGATTTTTTGAACACCAACACCAACAAGATACTAGGAAGAATAGCAGTGCTTTATTAATATCTTTTCACTAGTTTCGAGGTCTTGTTGGCTTAATAATGAAATATGTAAGCACATTTTGTCTATGCCCTAAAGCCAATATAAATAATAGATTTTTGTCATTACCCATGCCGAAAATACTTGTGAATATTTTGCAATTGTGTAATGTATATCAATATAAATAATGACTATATTTTATTTATTTATTAGATTATTGTTTTCGGGAATGATTAGTCTTAACTATCGGTTCTCCATTCCAGGTGCATGACTAAAAAGGAAAGCTCAAGCAATATATATAGAGAATAGACAAGAACAAGTGTAGTTTACAATGCAAGAGGTGTGCAGTACATTGGACACAACCCAAATGGGGGCCCAGATCAAATCGGAGTCGCCACTCAATCCGCTTCAGGTGCAAACGGGCCAGACGACGGTGGTGCCCGTTGTGACCGGACCGGGGCAACAGGGGCCGCAGGGACCGCCGCCAGCGGTGATGCTTGTCAACAAAATGGCACCGAACTGTGATAAACGAGCGGCGGACACCGCCTATTGGATGGCCTCCGAGGGGGGTTTCATCAACTCTCAGCCCTCGATGGCCGAGTTTCTCAATCACTTGAGTCCGGAGAGCCCGAAAATTGGCACACCTGTTGTCGGTGGCGGTGTCGGTGGCGGATATCCTGTTGGTGTTGGTGGTGTACCGCAGACGCCGGATGGAATGGACTCGGTGCCTGAGTATCCCTGGATGAAAGAGAAGAAGACATCGCGCAAGGGCAGCAACAACAACAATCAGAGTAAGTACACACATTGCCACTTAAGACTGACTCTCCGCTTGCCACGGCGAGATGAAAAGCCTCAATCAACAAAGCAACTGAAAATGCAAAATTCTCATTAATCAAGAAATCAGTGCAATTTAACTAGAAATCGAACGGCGCCGCAATCCAGTTTCCAGCCAAAGTTCCAGTTGCTCAAACCAGAACCCAATAAGGCAATCCCAGCTGGCCAATCTCATCTGCAGTGCCACTCTGAGGCCCACTCGATCACACGAGAACACGCAACGTGTCTTCGTCTCCCTCTGTCTCGCTCGTTCTCTCTCTCTCTATTTCTGTCTCTCTTTATGTTTCTGGGTTCGGCTCCTTTGATGGACAGCGCGCCCTGTACCAAGCCCGAAACCGGTGCGGCAAAGATCTGTTATTTGCGATCATTTGTAACAATTTTCGAGAGTGGCCCGACGTCGATTCGTCAGTGCGACTGATGAATTCAGCTCAAGACGTTCGTTCGTTTTTTTTTGTTGCTATATTTTTTAACCCAATGTGTCGATTTCATTTGTGCAGCAGAAACTGAAGCCAGACTGCGACTGTGGCAGCTACATTTTAAAATAAATGAGGTATCAAGGTTGTCTGGCTATACGTTTTCCTGTCCAGGTACGACAGTGGGTACGAGCTGAGGTCCGTGAGAGGCCATGGTCCAGGGGTCCAGGTTCCACGCATATGTTGCACACACTCGCTGTCTTCCCTCTGAGCGATTGCAACCTGTTATTTAGGTTCATTTGTCAAAATATTTTTCCTGTCCCCTTCTTCGATAAAGGGGCTGTGACGGCAATGGCAGGAAAACAGCCGAAAGCTGGGAATGGGACCAGCGGACTGCCAGCAACAAACAACAGTTGCAACAGTTGCAAGTCGCACTTGCATTGCTACACATATTTACACATACTCTCCGCAAATTTCCGACCGAATCTCGCATTTGTGCAACATTTCGAGCATTATCAACATTTGCCATTCCATTTGCCATTCACTTGGCCAGCATTTCAATTAATCACAAGTGGACACAAGTGGAGCGTTTATAATGGGTGCGTTCACTTATGTTACTTGCCCGTGGCACTTGACTCAGAGTTGCATTAAGAAGGATGGCCGCTGTGAGCCAAAGCCAATGTTAGCAATAACTTATGTGTAAGTTCAGCTTGTAAAATTACAGCTTACGAGCATTTTTAGACACTCTTATTTTTAGCAAAACATAGCTAATGGCAAACTTAAAAAATTACATTATTTAGTATAATTTAATATTAAAAATGCCCTAATCAGGATTCAATTTCACTTATTTCTTTGTTGTTTAAATGCACTTTTATGATTTAAAGTCAAAGTTAGCAATAACTTATGTCTATGTTCCGCTTGTGTATGGAAAGCTTACGAGCACTTTTAGATGCTCTCCTCTTTGGCAACACATAGCTAGTGGCAATTTAATCCTTAAAAATATATTAAATATTATTTATTTTTATTTTTTTTAATATTGTTAAATATTATTTAGTGAAATTTAATATTAAAAGTGCCCTAATCAGGATTCAAGTTTTCTTACTTCTTTGTTGCTGCACTTCTGTGGCTAAAATTATAGACTCAAGTCTAAAGACTAAATTCAACTATTCGAATTCACACCAGCAAAAATCATTTTTCAAGCAATTAGAAAACATTATCAGGCAAAAAATTTAATTAACAAAAATGTGATTTATAATAAAGATAACAAAAAAAAAAAGATAATCAAATGAAGTTCGAATGCTCTTTAAGAGCACTTAATTAAACTTAAGATTGGATTCCGTACTCCTGAATCTATTCTCTGTACATATGGGTATGTGTGTGTGTGGGTGTATGTGTGTGTGTGCGTGAGATTGTGCTGCATTGACCAACACTGACTTAAACTAATACAACGCCAATTAATATCAAGCACACCATCATGTTGACAAATGGGAACCACTAATCCGACAAACGTTTCAAGTGTAACGTGAAATCCAAACACGTGGCCAGGGATAGAGAGAATTCTCAAATTCCCCAGCGAACGGTTGCATATTCTTGGGGGCAGTTGTGGGCGATACTGAAGCTGCCACAGACTCCGAGTCCAAGTCAAAGTTACAGTTACGTGCTGTGGCAACTGGGGCTGCTTGAGCCTCTTTCTCCTCCTCCAAGTCCGAGTGAAAGTGAGCCAATAAATAGCGTGAAGCATTCCAAGCGCCGACACTCGTACAGAATCTGTTGAAGGGTCAATACATCTTTTTTCACACACACACACGTACTCACACACACTCGCACACACAGTCGATTGGGACTACATGCTGAGCGATATGGATTACAAATGATGTTGTAAATGTCTGTCCGTTTGCCAAGCGGGCGGCAAGGACAGAAAACTGGGAACTGGGTTCTGGGAGCGCTGTTACGGT
The DNA here is from genome assembly GCA_035041375.1 of Drosophila conformis. Taxonomy (NCBI): domain Eukaryota; kingdom Metazoa; phylum Arthropoda; class Insecta; order Diptera; family Drosophilidae; genus Drosophila; species Drosophila conformis. The sequence goes on from JAWNLE010000865.1 coordinate 20,019, forward strand.
TCTCCGTTGACTCGATAAATGTGTGTGTGTGTGGTGTGTGTGAGTATGTTGTGTTGATTTAACAGTTTAATTTGTTAATGTTGTCAAATTAATCCCTTGTCAGGTTCTGTCTGTATTCAACTGCTGTCAGTATCCCACCGAGTGGAGGATCGTTAAAATTAAAACATTTCCGGGATCAGTTAATATTTAAAGCGTCTAATTCCAATTAAGATTTGGTCAGTGTGAAAAAAGCACTGATAATTATAGATTTATATTTTTAAAAACATTCTCATTCCCATATCTATTTAATACCTTTTTATGTAATACTAAAATGTAATACAAAATATATGGATCATTATAAAATGTGTTAAACCTAACCCTATTTTTTTTGGGGTATATGAGAGCCTATATATTTAATATTGACAGCAAAACCTTTTGTTATTCCTGGAATGTGTATAATTTTATAATTTTTTCAACACCAATATTTCATTCTCTCAACCTCTTCTGTTTCTAACAGACTTAAATCAAGGCTTGTTGCGCTTACCGCAAATTGTTTGCTTCACATCCTGAATTTTAATGTGGTCGCGAGCAGAGTCTGTTTCCCTGGGTGTTTTGTACCCCGTTGGGCTGTTGCTTGGTTTGTGTGTGCGGTGTGTTGTGTGTGTTGCTCATGTGTGCACTCTCAAATACAAATTGTTTTGTCAATTGGCTGGTGCCTCTGGCGCTCATTCACTCACATAATTGAAACAATAAAATTTCAACTTGAATAAAGTGTTAATTAGGCGTAAAGCTTCCAGCTTGAAATGTACTCAAGGCAAAGTTATAATACGACGCGTTTATGGCTTCGCAAGATGCTCAGTTCACAAAGTATCTGCGAGATACGCGAGTGTATCTCAACTCATACCAATTGGCTGCTGCTGCTGTGCTTGAGTGTGGATATAGGTGTATTCATAATTCTGGCTGGCTTTTAATCCCAGCGCGGCCATCAGTTAGCGAAACCAATAAAAAAGCAACTTGACTTGATGTTCGCCCCCTTTTTGGACGCGGCTATTGAATCGCAATCCAGATAGATTCGTGCGCCATCTGTATAATCCACCCACCCACCAACCGACCATATGTTGCGCCAGTTTATCCTGCGCCTCTGTCAGTTCCAGTTCGAGTCCATGTCTGCATAAAAAATGCGTAGCGCACGACTCGAAACTTACCCCCTGTGGATTACGATTATAACAAACAATTTATCATAATATTTATGTTGATGCGTTGTACTTTTTCTCAATGAAGGTCTCTCCTGCCTCTCCAGATTCTTTCGGCTTTTGGCTTTGTCCGTGCTGTTTATTAATTTTATTTATGATGAGTCATTTGCACATTTATAATTTTAACCTTTACAGTTGAATTCATTCACAACAAACCGCGGCCAAGTGCGAAAAGTCAATGGAGTCTTGGAATGAATGCATAATAAAACCATTCAGGAGATGAATAAACACATGTATCCCTGCAGGTGAAGCTTCAGTTCAAACAGATTTGTGGCTTATATTGTATATGTTACTAAAGAGGATAGTAAGCAGGGAGTAAACGATTCCTATGACTTCATTAAATGAAACTAAGGAGAAGATTATGCTTTCATTTTAATAAGCTCAGCCAGTTTATATAGTATTCGGGCATAATAGGAACTGTCATATAGTATAGAAAATATATAATCCAATGCATACTCTTATTATAATAGAACATAGATTTGAAAGTAGCACAAATATTGCAGCAATTAAATGAAATCACAACAAAGTAAAAACATCAACCATAACCCATTTATTTTAAATCCACTTGCTTGTCAGTTACAACAAAAAAATCATTAAATTAATTGAGGCTCGTCAAATAATTTTTAAGTACTAATTATGCGTCAATCCTCAAAAGGTGATTTCGTTGTTTGTTTTTTTTTAAAGCACTGTCTGAGAGACAGTCGCCTTTTAAAGGAGCTCCAGATTGGGTTAGGCCTGAGCCACTGAAAAGGTCGCGCAATTAATTGTTACGACTTTATTATGGAGATAAGTGCGCCAAGATATTGCGCCGTCTTGAGGAGGCCAAGGCAAACAAAGGGTTCTAATTGGCAGGCCGCAGGATATGGCCACACAGACGTTTACCCCCAAAAGGGTTCCCTTTTTTTTGTGCTATTCTCTCGCATCGTGACTGGGAAAAAATCTGTTACGATTAGTTAAGCTCGGAAAAAATACGCTGGCGGCTGCCCAAAAAGAATAAAGTCGTATTATTTGTTTTTTTTTGCGGCTAGTCCTTATCTGCAAACTGATTTGTCATTATTTTAAAGCACATTCTTACGAAAATTATGAAAAATTAATGTGATGCACGGTTTTCATTCTAATCCGACAAAAAAAAAAACTCTTTGTGGCACAATGCAGTTTAAAGAACCTAGTAAATTTAAAATTTGTGGCTAAAATTTATTTTATAATTAATACTTTTCAAATTAATGATATTTTCTTGCCCCAACTTGTGGTTCAGTGTTGGCAAACATAATAAAAAAATTTTTATCATAAAAGCACTCACAAAATTGTGAGTTTGGCCAGGATATCTTGGAAATCAAAAGGTAGTTTATAAAATAAATATGTTTGAGCCCAAATGCCAGCTGTATAGCTTGAGGTTATCAACTCTCAGAGGACAAAAATTCGATCAAAAATATAAATTCAAGGTTTTAACTAAGTCCTTTTAAAGTAACTGTAATTGCAAAATATAAGATCTATCAGATTTTCTTATTGAAAACATTAACTTCATAAATATATGTGTAATTTCATTTTATTACGATGATATTCATCCCACTGTGAGTCTTGGCCATTTAGCGCCCGCAAATTAGGAAAGCATTGCGAAAAAAACAACTTTAGCTATAGAATTAAACAACGTCCAGTATCGATTTAATTTTATTTCCGCTCATTTAGCTAAAAGCTAAAGGAAAAAAAAAAGTGAAATGAAAATATTTGTCCACGATTAAATTTAAAAAAAAAAATAAGCATTTCATGAAATGACTGCACTGACACTGGCCTCGCCTTAGAAAATTTGAATACATTACGAGCTTGGGCGGCAAGTGCGGCTGCCCTGTTTGGAGCACTGCGGTGGTGGGTTTGCCTGCCCCCTGAGCAAATAAACTACGGCAGTGAAAGCCGAGGAAGTTGAACTCGAACCACATCCCCAATGACATTCCCATCACCCATTCCTCTGCCCCTTCCCTTACCCTTGGCCAGGACGACGGCATGACAATGACACAAAAGCCGCGCACTTAATCGCCGCGGATCACATTCCGTAAAAAGCGCGACGATAAAAATTTTTTACGCTCTATTCTTGTGTACTTAGTCAAATGGAAGGGAACACCCCATGTTGTGGTTGCGGTGGTTTTACCGCCTTACCCACTTAGTTTGACCCGCTGTCCACATTTGAATGTCTCTGTCCATTTTCAGCTGCTGCTCACAGTGTTATCCTTGTTGTTGGTAGCAAAGCGCGTTTTTACCATCATCGTAAAGAAGAAAATCAAATCTGAAATTATTTTCAATTTGTACGCGATTTATTTTTATGTCTTTTTCGCTGCCCCGATCTTCTCAACTCCTCAGCTCCTCAACTGCTGCAGTGTACACCCAGTTTAAACGATTTGTAAACATTTGAATTGGATTTTCGGCCATAAAAATTGCTTGTTAGCGGCATTGTTGAGCGTTTATCAAAGGACCCCGAGCCCAGCTACGACTAAAGTTGTCGACATTAGTGGCAGCCACAGTGAATACAGCAAGTGCTCAAGTATAAATACACCTATTTATTACCGCATATCAGACCGTTAATCGCATTACCCACACTCGGTTGCATGCGAATACACTTGCAATTGTCGGGGAAGTACTTGTGTCTTTTCAGTTTGCAGCTCTCAGCGCTAAGTTCTCGTCTGTTGCAGCTGCATTAGCAATTGTTATAAGTTAATAAATTATCGGATTTCTACATGAAATGCCGCTTAGTTATCAATGAGACAGTGCAGCAATTAGTGCACTTAATGGCAGGGGACAGGGTAGCGGGTTATGCGGAACACCTTAAGGCAACTGAATGCTAAAAATGCCATAAATTACTTATATCATGGAATAAACATCAGTCTCTGATTTCGGTTTGTCAGCATTCTGGAAGTAACGCTCTGCTGATCCTAATATTTGCAGACCTCGAAAACTAATTAGTTGAACACACCGAACAAACCCAACGAAATCACAAGTGTGAATTTTGAATACATTCAGGGAAAATATTTGTATGCGTAGTATGAGAAAACCTAGAGTGCTGTGGTCGAGAGAGCTCGACCCTGAACCCAGCTATTAAATACTGATATGTTCAATATGAAAATATGTTTTGCTTATAAGAAATCTGTGCTTCTCATCCGGTCCTAACGAAATTTTTTACTTTTGACCCATATCTGGATATGTATAATCTATCGAATAGATCGATATTCACCAACCTGGTACGGTTATCGATAAAATGAAATGAGCTTTGTCTACGTTTGGTAAACCAGAATATTTGAAGTCCCTGAAATCGACTCGATCATACATAAATACAGAGTAACTATTTGGTGGCTTGGATATCGATAACTTACCGAATGCCAGATTAGTTACAGTCTCGATCTGGGTACGAATATATCATATCTATGCAACAATGATTTGCTCTCAGCACATTTAAGAAATACAATAATTTATTTATCGAATTTATATCCATTTGCTGTGGCAAATGTGATAAATGTAGCTCGAAAGCCAAAGTTCTGTAAGTAGACAAGAAGCGGAGTCAACATTGAAATATTTAACGGCGTTTAAAAGAGCGTGAAAAGTCAACAAGGATAACAAGGACAACAGCCACACAAGTATGGGCTGGAACACATGCTCGACGCTGCTCCTTTGGCCTGGTACAAAGGTCGTGGTCGTGTGCCCCATGTGTGTGTGTGATGTGTGTGTGTGCGTGTGTTTGTCTGCGATTTAAATAAAACTAATGTTTGTGTGAAATGGATTTTATGTTTGTCATCGACTGACGCAGGGGTGTGTGTGTATGTGTGTGTTTGTGTCTTTCCCACTGTTTTATATTCAAATAGCGAACCACAAAAAAGGCTTCAAGGATTCCGTATTCAAACAGATTTAAATTCGCATACGCTTAGCACGTGAATCCTGAATCCGAAACTCGAATCCTTAAGTCTGCCGTCGAGTTCGCCTTCCGTCGAGTCATGCATCATATCAGCTGCGGATGGGATGCGATAGGATGGGATGGGTTGGTGTGGTATGGTCTGGGCTGGGCTGGGCTGCCATGTGCTGGCATGGGCTGGGGGCATGCAGCGCGTGGATGACACGTGATTCCGTTGGTCGTAAATTTTGCAGGCACGAATTTTTAGTGCTTTGTAGTTTTAATTTGTGGCTTGTTGAAAATGTTAACAGAATTATTTATGCGATGAATGGCACGATAAAAATTATGATGGTAAAAACTTTTTGCAGCGCTTTGCAACTCAACGGATATTGCCACAAGGTAGTCAAGCACAACACGTACTACCTGAGTGAGAGATAAGAATAAGTGTTTAAACCGAGCTGGAATTTGCAACCACCCAACAATTTTAATAGACCTTTCAGGGAGACAGCCCAAAATGTCACTCAGCCATTTCATTCATCTCTCCGTCGATTGGGGTGTCATGTGAGCGTGTGTGTGTGCGTATGTGTGTGTGTGTGTGCAAATGTGAGAGTGTGAGAGTGTCATGGCATCATCCATCATTTTGGACTTGACCTTTTTTCTGACTAAGCTTCCGTTTAGCAGGAGAATCTTTAATTTTGTACATTTATCTGGGTGATGAGGTGCGTAGCAAGCGGGGCACACATGCTGCAGACACAGATACAAGATATAGATACACACGTTACGACTTTTGAGTTATTTTTTTGGGGGAGCCCGTTGACAGCCAAACGTCACTTGGCACACAGAGTGCCAGACCGTCAGACAGTCGGCCATGCCACATGCCACATACATAAGCGACTTTTGCATGTGGTGGTTTTCACTGGCGAAATCTGCACTGCAATGGCTCATTGTAGACGTGGCGATGATTATATGCTTGTTGGTCCATCATGTCGGGGTTTCACTCTGGTCCGCGTGTTAAAAATGAATTTGTCATCTCTTAACTGTAAACTGTGTGACATGTTTGCGAAAATCGCCTGCCAGCCAGCCATCAGGCAGAAATCACAGACCCGGCCAATACATCAACTGCTTTAGTCGACTCGATGGCGATGGTCCAAGTCTGATTGATTTGCATCGGGAATTCTTATTTAAATTGACATTTTTATTTCGTGCAGCAAGCCAAAATGTCAAGGTTCTTGTTATTATTATTACGATTCTCTGTTGCTTTGTGTCAAGCTGCAATAATTATGTCAGTAGCATTTATCCATGTGATTGATAATCGATGATGCAGTTCATCGGCTGATTGAAATATTCTGCAGTAAATATGCTGGGGATAAAATATGTTGGGATAATTAAGAGATTGACGGCTTAAGCCTCGTTATAGATTTATGAACTATCTAAAAATATTATTAATAAATTAATAAATTAAATTAATAAACACTGACTGTTTCCCGAGCTATCTCGAAACTTTTTAAAAATTAAATATATCTTAGTTTGTTAACTCTCGATTATAGACAATTGTAATTCAGAATTTTCAAATATACATTTGTAAAGATATAGAATATACCTTATTAAAATCGGATAAGAAACATACAAACTAAAATCAGCAAGCCCATTAAAAAAATAGTTTACGAGTGTATTTAAAAATCAATACATATAAAGCAGTTACAACATACGCCAATTCTCGCAACAAATGCAGTCGTAAATCGCGTTGCATTTTATAGATACGTTCATGGATAATGTTGTCACATTAAATCGAGCAATTCATTGTGCATAAATAAATAACTGATGGACAGACAAGTTCAAATGCAATTACACGCTCGAGTATTGAATATCGAGTGTAATTACAACTAAGCGATGGCAGCAGTTATTAATTGATATTCGTACATGGAGAACAGTTAAAAATGAAATAAGTGGGCCATTTATGAACCATCAAACAATTCCAATTGTACTCACATATATATATTATACATACATTAAGCCCCCCGACCCGTTGGCGGCTACCTCCATGGTTACATGCTCCCATGCGCTGTGTAATTGGATAGTGTTTAGATCCAATTTTGAATGTCAATTGGCATAAAAATGGTCGTCAGGTGGATAGCTGGCGGGGTAGATGTCGTTTTGCGTGGGTGTTTATAATAAACGTATTGTTCAGATCATTGGACAAATTGCCGTTCGAATAATTGCAATGATTTTGCTAAAGTGCGTGAAATTGTTATGCAATTAAAATATAATATTTTTCCACATGAGTGCCGGCATAGATTATATAATAATTTTAGCATCGATTTAAGCTATAGCACGTTCCAATCGAATGTGTAAAATGAAATATAAAAAAATATATAAATCATTTATTTGGCCTGGCCTGAATTTTGAAAGGCCCTGACTTGTTTAAGGGAAAAACAGCTGTCGCTGATTTTGTTCGATGTGCGTGAAATAATAATTTCACAGCGCGATTTTTAAATACAGATATTACATAATCGAATTTCGAACTGCGCCGTATATTAAAGCTACGGCTCAGCCATTTTTCTTGTATCCCGTTTAATTTCTGGCTGCAAGGACACAACGTCTGTCAACGGCAAAAGCCACAGCAGTAGCGGCAGCAGCAGCAGCAACTGCTGCGGTTAATGGCTTTTGAATGCAAATTCAATTTTATCGCACTGTTTACTTTTTAATAAGATTTCTTAACGTCTGTCGCTGCCACTGCCGCTGTCTCTGCTGCCAAAAGGTGCACTGTGCTGGAAATGAAAATTAGTTGCAAGCGCAGCCCACAAAAGCAAAAAAAAAAACGAAAAAGCGAAAAGAGCCAAAGAAAATATTCAAATACTCCAAAGAGGCAAAAGAGACACGCGACTGGCAACTGCGAAAAATGCTGTTTGTGGCGCCACAAACAACTACCCCCGCCCAGTCAATGCCATTGCAAAGCCTCTAGGCAGCGGTGGTGGTTCACACACACACACATACACACACACGCACACACACACACACACACTTAGATATGGCCAGCACTTTTACCTTTCGTGCTTAGAGGGCACAACCTACAATCCAACAAATTGCGTTTTGTGCAAGAGTGGGTGGGAAAACTGTCAGAATGAATGAGTAGACTGGTCACACCTACTGTCAGTCAGCTACGGGGCAACAATAACAACAACAACGGTATCATTTTGAGCTGACCAAGGCGTTACCATTGCTCTACGTTTGCGTCTGCGTCTGGGTCTGGGTTCGAGCCGGCTCTACTTGGACTCCACACCGCACCAAAGACAACTTTAAAGTTCACTTACATTTTTACGCATTTGTCGAATTATTTTTTTCAATTAGGCAAATGGTCTTTGAGCATGCTTGAAAATCAGTTCTTATAATTAAAGAAAATCATTTAAGAAATTCAATTATGAAGAACTCTGTTTAATTTTATCCTTGACAAATAGAAGATGATGAATTTACTTTAACAGCTGGCTTCCCCTAGAGGAAAGTAGGAGTCTTAACATTAACTGAATCTTTGCGTAAAATTATACACAGATTATTATAAGCGCTTTTCTCAAGTTTTCATACACGATTCGAGTTAGGAAATGACTCTTTATGTCTTTAAACTCAAATATATATCTTATTTACACACATGCAACGTTTAAGCTACAAGCAAAATAAGCAATTCTTAAATTGCCACATCAAAATGCCAGTCATATGCCACAGTTTGGGGTAGGTGCAGTAAATATAAATACTCATATTTTCTTATTATCTATCGAAATAGTTGCTAATCACGCAGCTGTCGACCGTTGCTGGCAAAAATCTCAATATATTTGACTGTTTTGCTTGTGAAAATGCATAAGCTTGGCACCACTCCCAAACCAGAATTAACTGACAGCCCAGACGCTATTATTTCCAACCGCATGATTTTATTTTCTCGAGCTTCATCCCCTCGATTCTGGAGCCCCGAGTGATTACTCCTTTGATATTTCGGTTGGGCGCTTTCTTCATTTTTGTGCAAATAATGTACTGGCAGACTGGAGACAACATCCTGCGAGTAGCTTAAAGGTTTTTCTCTACTATCGAACTACTGAAAACTTCTCAATTACTTGGCTCGCAAGTTGCTTAGTATTTTGCTGATGTCGCTGACTCCGGAAGCGGCATGGCCACTTTCTTGACCGCTCGTTACGTGCTGCATGTGTTGCCCCATCCAACTCTGGCTCCGGCAGTGGCTCTGGGTCTGGGCCCAGGTCTGAGTCTGGTCACATGCAGCATCAGCAGCAACAACTTGAAACTTCCGCTACCAAGTTTGGGGTTAATTATTTTCCACTTTTGTGCTCAATTTCATAATACTTACTTACGAGTAAGTAAATAAACTCAAACTTTGCTATTTAAACTCGACAGCAACTTTCTTATAAGCTAGGGCAGTTTCAGCGTTGTCTTCAGTGAAAAGCTGAACAAGAATGTAGCAAACAGAATAATAGAACTTAATTTATATAATATGTAAACCAAATCAAAGTGTAGGCAATGAAACCCTGATCAACCCTAACCAATAGGGCCAACTGATCTAATATTACTGAACAACATGACTGGGTTTGAATGGGTTCAAATGATGTATTTAATTTTCTCTATCCGAAACAGCCAATCTGTTTTTAAAAGATCCAACCCACCTCTGTATGAAACAATTTTAAAACTTAATAGTTTATATTTAAATTAATAATTTTCAATTTCAACTCTAACTCTGACTCAATTAATAAACGATTTCGTTTTCTTTCTACTTTCAGGTGATAACTCCATAAGTAAGTACAAATTGCTTATATTCATTGCGCAACATCAAAACCACAACATATTAAATTGGCTATATGGATAAGTACGGCAAATTGCATTCGTTTGAGTTCGAAACGTTCCCAAGAGCAAAACTTCAATAAATAATATACAAAGTAAACCAGGAATAATACAAAAATTGGTTTGCAAATGATGGCAGAAACCGCAGCATGATTAAATGTTATTATAATATACGTTTTTTTTTCTACACTCCCCGTCCTAAAAGTGTGCGAAGGTTACGTAAAGAGCCGCAAATGAAACAGCTACCTTTTTAAGCCATTTCGTTTTGGCAATTTGAATGTTCCATTTTGTAGTTTCTCAGCCTTGTTTGGTATTATCTTTCATGGGTCAAAACAAGCTGCAAAGTAAAGATAAAAGCATTAAGAAGTGAAATTATTATAGGCATAATTACGTTTCATTTTTTTGTTGTTTTTTTTTTGGATTTTGGGAACTGCAATTTTCCTTTCATTTTTTTCTTGGTATCCCATAAGCCATTTTGCTCTACTCGTATTCGAAATGAATATTCGGAAAGTTAGTTGGCTGCCATTTTGGATTGAAAGCAGCTCCGTCTAGACTCTAGACAGGGGGCCTCTGCCGGAGGCTCAGCTAAAAACTGAACCAATCAACCGTCAACCATTTTCGAGCAATTCGACGGAAACGACGCTTTTTCATGTTCGTGACCAAAGCTTAAGCGCGCTGCGGGCATGGATAAAAAATATTTTACCTGAATTAAATTGAGTAACAAAAAACACGAAACACACAACTTCACACACATACATATACATATATTCTTGCACACACACACACATACATATGCATATATTCTTGCATGTAGGTCTGTGCCACATATGTGTGTGCATACATTTAGACCGTCCTCTGTGTGTGTGTTTTTTGTCTTTGTGTTGTATTTTTTTTACTCTTGCTGAAGGCAAAACAACTTTGTAATGAAGTATGCAAGTGTTTTTTATTAATACCTGATTAAACTAGTTTAAGGGTTTAAAAAACAAGTTTAATCTGCTCGTAGAGTACGCGATTAATGAGCTTGCAGGCATGTTTAAGGTTTGTTCAAGAAAAATATTAAAATTGCCTTTGAGGGAATTGCAAAATCTGTATTTTATATAGGGCTTAACCCGATTGATTTTATCACAATACTTTTCTTCCAAAGCTCAAAATATGAAAATTATACAATATTTGAAACATTTTTATTTTTTTATACTCTAAGCTGCATGAGAGACCCAAAAATCAAAAAGTATCCATGTGCAGGCTGCGATAAGTTTTCAAGTTGACCTTTTGTGTTTCAGTATTAGGGTATATAATCTTCGGCTCTCTAAAAGCCATTCATTCTTTCTTAATTCTCCTGTTGTTCTGTTTCAGTTTTGTTGTTTGCTTAGCGTAAAAAAAAAATCTACAAAAAGAGAACAAAACTCAAAGCGAAACACGCTACCAGTTTCGGCTTTTTTGTATTATTTATTTAACTTTTTTATATCCAATGCCTTCCAACTTGGCCCCACTTGTAATATCATTTGTCGACGTCGCTGTCGCAGTCGCTGTTGGCTGCTCTGTGCATGTGTTGGTCACTTTTCTGCCCGGACGCGTCGGTATTGGTAAAGCGGTGGCGGAGGAAATAATTACATGATTGAGGCACTCATACACAAACACACACACTGGTCATATACAATGACAACAACAACAACAATATTCACCTTCTTGGTGGTGGTGGTGGTGCTGCCAACGTCGTTGTCTGATCGAACAGAACACGTTAGCCTGGTCAGCTCCAGCTCCAGCTCCAGCTTGTGACCATTGCATGACAGGGTCGTGTGTGTGTAAACAGACGGCGTGGTGTGTGCCTGCGTGTGTGTGTGTGTTTGCAAACGCCGGCTATGGAATGAATGGCGGCTTTGTATACTGAATTCTTGTTTAGTTTTACTCATTGTTGTTGCTGCCGCTCTTTTTTTCTTTATATATTTATATATATATATATGTATTAGTATATATAGTTTTATTTTTTGTAATTCATGCCAAAGCCGCAGCAATGACGATGACGATGTGAACGACAGCCCAGAGCAATTATTGTATCGCTTGCACAGTGCCAAAGCCAACAGCAGCAGCAGCAGTAGCAGCATATGCTCTTTTATCCTGTCCCACCCCTTAACCTTCATATACCACAGGGTATTCGAGTTTTGTCCCATTGGCCAGCTGCTCATTCGCCGAGGCAAAGGAACAGTAAATACACTTGTGCCAGGAGCATGTCATGTGTAAATATGTACATAAGTTGACAATATGACTAATTTTACGTATATTAGTTATGCAAAGATATACAGTAAGGAATATTGAATGTATATTAGTGAATTGGGACATGGTCTAAATTTGTGGACCAGATAATGAAAATTGTATTTTAAGAAATTAATTTTTTATCCCAAAATCTCAAAAAGTAAGTAACGTTAAGTAAAATCGTGCTTATTTCAATTATAGGTGTGCTTGTTAATCAAAATCCTAGATTTGAATAGGGAATTTACATCTCATATGCGGTGTTCAAGTTCTTAAATCTATAAACTAAATTAAGTTAAATCAGCTTGAATTTGGTATTTGTGTTCCTAAATCAAGAACTTGGACGATTTACTATGTGAGTGTAAGCATTTTGTTAATTAGTTTACAAAAATACGTCAACAAGATCTTCTTTTCCTTTCCCGTCCATTTAAAGGTGTGCAGCCCCTCATCAGATTCCTTCCTAGCTACGATTTGTCTTCTTCCACATTTCCTATCTACAATTAGTCTGTCCTTAACTGTAGCTAATAGTTTGTAAATAGTGAGCCAATATTTACATGTGGGTTGTGGGTTGTGGGTATGCTGTGGTAGCATTATGAAAATATTTGTCTTCAAAATGCTCATCTGTGGACTTCATTGTCTATCAACGTGTCGTCGCCCTCGTCCGGAGGCCTGCTGTGCGTCTGTCCGACTCTCTGGCTCTTTTGGCCGGACATCGACGTCTCAACGCGGCAGACGTTAGTCTGAGGGCTTTCAAAACGTTTTCATTACAATAGTGCTGCCGCTGCTGCTGTTGCTGCTGCTGCTGTTGCTGTTGCTGCTGCTGCTTCTGCTGCCGATCGGGCAAATGTGTCAGAGCTGAAACGTCATGATTAATGATGGTGGCAAGCATGTGGGCCCGAAGGCCAAGCTAGAGCCACAGCCCTAGCCAGAGACCACGGACTGGGCTGCATTTAGAGGCCGAAACAGAGACGGAGACAGCCTGGGGGTAGGGCAGAGCAAACTGGCAACTGGGCCATGGGAAGGGACATAAACACTGGTAACGGGAATGAGAATGGGAATGGAAATGAAAATGGGACTACGACTGCCACTGGGATCATTTTATCAAGGTAAATTAGACAAAAACATAAAAACACGACAACCAAAATGTAAACAACGCACCAAACACAAACTGAAACACTTGGCGGAGCATTAGGCGAAATTAGAAATTAATCCTTGTGGCTGCACTCATCGGAATTGTTGTGCCTTGACCATGGCAACAACTGCTCAAAAGGGGGCGGTAACATGGCGCTGGTGGTTACTATAATAGAGGCATGGCATGTACTTGCACATGCACAGAGGGTGAATTAATGACAGTTGTAGGCATATGCTTGTGAGAATATTATAAAATAATCGACTAACATAATTTAAAAAATATACACAAAAATCATGGGCGCAGCTTACCGAGTCGAATTGATAACATTTATTTAAGGTTATCACATATCCAAGTGCAGTTCCTTTCAATTATGCACAGCAGCCAATTCAACATAGACAATCAGTCATCAAACGATATACAAATCTCGAGGCAACACCAGCTGCAGCAGTTGTGTGTCAATATCATCCAATTCCATCGATATTACAAATATCCAAAATAAAAAAAAAGGAAAATGGAAAGTGTTTGGGCCTGCTTTGGGCTGATGTGCTGCAGAAAGATGCGCATTGGCTTAATTGAAACCGTTTAAATTGCAATTAATCACCAGACAGAGCCGACGGCGAATGTTGCACAGTTGTTGCCGAGTGGCGCAACGAATTCCCACAACGGGAGTGGTAACTTCAACTCCAACGTTTAATCTCCTGCATTTAGCTGCACAGTGGCACAGAGAGAGAGAGAGAGAGAGAGAGAGAGGAAGAGGGAGGGGCCCTGAATTACTGTCACCACAGTGACTAATTTTATCCTTTGGCTGCTTTTGTTTTAATTCTGAACAAATGAAGAAGCAGCCAAACAGCCAGCAGCCAACATCCAGCAGCCAGCAGCAGCTCAGCAGTCCCAGTCAGCAGCCAGGGAAGCCACACGGTAACTGTTTAATCGCTTTCGACATGCGGATTTAAGTTTTTTGGGCCACGGCATGGAAAACAGGCAGCCGGGCCCAGAATGGGAGCTGTGATAAGTGAAAATATGGATGGCAACCCAACCCCGGCAGCCGTTGAGCATGCGATGGGCGGATGAGGATATTGCCACTGTGTGGTGTGCGTGGCATCAACCCACAACCAACCATTCGACCACCCGATAACACCACACAAAATTTATATATATATATATGTATATATATATATATAATGAAAAAAAACCAAGCTAAAACTCAAACCCGCAGCCGCTCCACCGGACGCACGCACAGGATGCGAGCTGCGGATGCTAGGCTGCGGGCTGAGGAGTGAGGATGAGGATTGGAACTGGGACTACGACTGCGACTGAGCCTATGCCCATGGCCTTCTTTTCTTGCGTTTACGTCGCGCACTTCGTTTTTTAAGTGGAAATAAATTAAAAATGGGTGGCATCTCTGGAGCCAACAACTAGAGGCGGAGCTGGAGAATGGTGTGGGGAACGAGGCGTCTACAACACGCGTCGCAGGCAGTGGCAGCTTTACTGGCGTTAGCTGAAGGTAAAAGTTTTGGATAAAACAGTTGAACTTCAAAATGTGAATTTGATTAGGATATTTGCATAAAATTCTGTTTCTGCGCCCGGCACTCAGCACGGGCCCAACCAGCAAAGACGCAGCTAACAGCCAGCAGCCCGAATAATACCGCCATAAAATACGGTAAATACAAAACTGGAGGGGTGTCAGAACGTATGTTCTGTTTGCCGGAAGCGGAAGTATATAAGTCAACCTAGATTTGGTAGTGGCGTTTACGCTGATACAAGGACAAATGGGCTTTCAGCCAGTGCCCGTATTTCATGTGAAAAATTGTTGAAAGCGAAAACTTTAAGAATTTCAAGTGAATAAAACTTAAAAACTAGGCTAGACAAAGCTTACTTAAATCGCAACCAGAAGTCAGCTATTTTAAGTCAGAGATATTTTCTTACCTATATGAGAAAGGGATAATTGTTGAAATTTATCTCTAATTCAATATTATTATTAATAACTCTTTGCTGATGAACTAATTTAGTTATTGAAGGCTTACTTTGTGATCTTAACCTATGAAAAATTTAATAAACAAAAGGGATATATAGGTAGGTAATTTAAACATAAAATTTTATCTCAGAACACTGAAGTGCGAAACTGAAAGAAACTTGATTTGCTCATGGTATATGAGAATTTATGTTCGAAATTTGAAGTCTCCAACTCGAATAGCCTCTAAGACCGGCTTGTTCATTCACACGGGTAATTCGACTCATCTGTCAGTGATGATCAAGAATATTTTAACTTTATGGGGTTCTGCATTTTAGATACTTTTGCAAGACTTCTTTATATTATCTTTTCGCATTTTTTATAGCTTCCTGGCATAAAAATTAATATATAATATTAATATTATTATTATAATAACAATATTAAGTAAATTCAAATTAAAATTCAATACATATGTAGTTATAATTTTGGCACGAATACAATACAATACAATTTACTTATTTTCCAGCCAAGCTGACATATCATAAGTGAAATATGCGCTGCACATGAATATGCTACACGAGTGGAGCATAAACTATGGGACTTTTAGCATATGTCGCCACCTGTGTGTAATGTATGATACACATGCACTTGACATGTCCATGAGCCCAAAGAGCACACTCCACAAAACCCACCGAACAAGGAGTGGGAGGAGTTATAAGGCAAGGTAGTGAGGGGTTCCATGTGGGGAAGGGAGGTGAGGGGTTCACAAAGTGACAGCCGAAGGTAGTCAGCGCCGTGTAGCTCTGGCATAGAATGCAAAACTTTTGCCAAGGAGCATCGCTGAGAAGTTGCTTAGGCAAATCGTATGTGAAACATTTGGCAGGCAGCGATTTATTTAATGTCTTTGGCTCGGAACGCAAAGCAGATGCATGTTAGAGTGATTTAGATGATTTATGTCGGGGTTTTCGGGGACACATATTTACACACACACACTGTAAACATGAGTGTGTGCACTCAATGTCTATGTGTGTCCATATATGCATAGATATTCTTCGACTCGTTCATTGCCATCACTCAAATTTAAGGCGGCGCCTCTGGCAAATTGGAGGCTCCAACTCCAACTCTGACTACAGCTTCAACTCCATCTGCAGCCACAGCTGCGCGTTCTACGCATGCGTAGACGGACACCGGCTAAATTCAATTATCGGGCCGGTGCTCGTCTTTCGGTTCATGCTGCTGCATTCAACACGCATACGCCATGTGGACGGGCCAATGTTGCCGGGGCTCGTTGGGGTCGCAATTAAAGCAAACGCACCACAGCTCGCTAATTAATTTGCATTTGCGACAGACAACTCGGGGCAAACTTGTTGATTACCAAACACACACACACACATGCAAATGGATATGGCATACTCATATACACATGTAGATATATATGTATATTCTCTACCTGCTACTTTGTCTTGTCAACTAGCCAATTTGTGCGCACTGGCAAATTGATCGAGTCAAGATATTTTCCAATCATTAGTTTGGTTAGCTTTCATCATATTGAATTCTACATGGGAATGTTAATTTGTTGAGTTATTAAAGTCTGTATTAAGAGCAAGTACTTATGCATACTAAGTATGCGGATATCATTTGAGCTGTCTAATGATGCTCACATCTGCTGATTGAAAGCAATACATCTCAATCGCTGACTCGCTGAAAACCTTTAATAATAATTGTTGCCATTATTTTAACAACTTTTGACAAAGAGAGAAAGCGACACTTATAAAGTGCGCGAATGAAATGTATCTAAAACATAATCGTCGCATGATTCCCAAGTATTGCTCAATTAAAATCGGCAATCAAATACATGAAACACTAACTCAGAATGCAACGCGACTAGCAAATACCCTGTATATACATTTAATTTGTAGATTTGCTAGTATTGTTTGGAGACTGCCATTTCCTTACAATTTCTATCGGAATTCGATTTTTTTCGATGTTAACGAAACAGCGCAGTTATCGATAAAATATAATATTGATATGCATGAGTTAAACGAGAATTTATATTAAAAATCCTATGTCTCCAGATTTTACAGTCGCTGAAGTTGCATACAGTAGAAATCGACTGGGCTGTATATAGATTATGTGTAGATGCTTCCTGTTGCCTGTTGCAAAAGTTCCTTATAACCTTTTCGGCATTTTTAATAGATGCAGAGTAGAAATAGAGTCCTCAATTTATTTAGCCTATTGCTTTTAATCATCTTAAACTGAATGAATGCATACAAAATTATTAATCGCAGTTTCAGACTATGTTTGCTACCGTGTGTGCTTCAGCTTTACAATTGAGTTTATTTTTAGCATTTAACTCGGTTTTTCATCTAATTAGAAGTTGTGAATTCTCCATCTAGACCGAAGTCCGAGGGGGCACTGCCCACAGTCGGCGTCTGAAGACTTTTCGCGTTTTCCTTTTGCGCAACGGAAGTGACTCTTGTTTTTTGTGTGTGCTTTTTTTTATAATATTTATGCCGCCGGTTGTTATTGTTGTTGTTTCAGTTGTGGTTGTTGCTGGGCGTTTGTATTTAAAAGAAGCAAAACTTACGGGCGATAAAAATGTTGCAACAACAGCAATAAGCCCAACAACAACATCGGTGGATTGATGGCGAATAAGAAATGGCGAAACAGCGAAAATGGCAAACTGGCAATAAGAAAGGGAGAAGCAAGTAAGAAACTTGAGCTTGGCGTGTAAACGGTGCTTTTTTTATCTGTTTTTCTTCGGCAAACCTTCTGATGTGGACAGCCGGCGTCGCCGACTGGGTGGCCAGGCCAGCAGCGTGTACCCACCGTGAAACCCCATACTTGCCCCACTCCCCTTCCCCCACCACTTTGCCCACCTTTTCCTCCACTTTTCTCTGACCACCACCGTGTTCGAGTGACGTTGCGTCTCTGAACTTGGCTAAGGGCGCTTCAGTTGCGAGACAAATGGAAATGAAGCGTTTATGCTGCTTTATTGCAGCGATAAGAAAAAAGAAAAAGCAAAAAATGAGGCATTATTTTGTTGTTTCAAGCAAAAGTTTCTGCTTTACGATTTGCGTTACACAAATACTTGCACATTCTTATTTATATGTATTTCTATATTTTTCATTTTTGCTTGGGGCACGGAAATGCCGTGATGCGAACTGGTCACAGGTTGAGCTTTGGCCCTCCTCGTCCACGTCCCCGTGAAATGCGGCAATTTCCTCGGCAGTCTCCGGCATTAGAAATATTTGCACTGGCCGTTCCGAGGACACTGAGCTAGCCATGAGTCCGCGATTTTCTTATCCCAGTGGGATATCTGAGTCCTGTGACTGTGGCTGCAAAAATGATTTTGGCATTTAATTTCCAGTTTCAACGGTGCTGGAATTACGTTGCGTTTTAACAGCTTATTTAATGCGAATGAAATCGAGCAGAAAAATCATTCTTTTTAACTTCAAACAATGGCAATGACTTTGAAACACTAACCATTTGGCAAGTAATGCACAACTACAGCATTAAATTTGAATTTTCCATAGAATGGAATCTAGCAAAACAGAATTTACTATTTCAATTTGTACACCCAAAACCTATTACAAATGGGAGAAAGATAGAGAAAGACACTTTAAATTTAGAATATAAGTTGATTTTAATTGATCGATGACTGCCTTCGTTTGACGTATATCGATACAAATCGATTTCCGATAACATCAAGAGTCACAATTGTAAAAATATTGCTTTCCATTTGGTATCAAATATAACTCAGACATATTATCAACTGCACAAATTGCATTAAGATCAAATAAGAGACGCAAATTGTATTAACCAAAACATATTTTAATATTCCACAAAATGCTATTAACAAGTTTTCATAAAACTATCATTCCAAACGTTGCAATATCTTCAATATTCAATTGCAGGCTCAGTTCTAATTAGAGGCCTTCACATGGTAATTGACTACCGTGCAGTGTTATTTTGGGAAGGTTTGCTACTCATTCACCTATCATCAGCAATAAAGCGTGAACATAAACAGTAGCCGATGTGATCAGGCAACTGAAATTCGCTTCTATTCGCTGCGATCGATCACAAAGGCCAATCAAATGTACAACTCAAATATATGTGCACCTACAAGGTACACACCTAATGGAGAACAGCGTGAAGCCAATGCGATCAAGAAACCTCCAACGCCAAAAAAGTGAAAAAAAAACAAAATCACACATATTCAAAAGCCAAAGCCGCATCATCAATTATGCTCAAAGTTGCTCAATGGCAACGCAACAACAAAAACAACACACAAAGCTGTCAGCGCGCGTTGATCTGTCAAATGCCGCAACCGAAACTGAGACCGTGGCCAAAAGAAATGCGGCAGCCGCATCCGTAACTGAGGCACCCGCCGGCACCGTTCGGAGTCTCCACTTGGCGACGCTTTTGTTGCATTTCCAAACAAAATATTGATTAATCATGACGGTCGGCCATTGCTTGCCTCTGCCACTGACTGCCAAGTCTACTTGCCAGTTTCATTCAAACGATCCTAAGCTGATTTTTGGCCTTCAGCTGCGCACTGAACTTGAGGCCGCAAGATTGTTGTCTGTCTTTGCCCGACAACACCATACAATATACGTTGATAATTTTTCATAGTCTGGTCTCTTTTCACTCTATAAGCCGGCGGCACTTTTTGTCCATCGATCGCTATTGTTGAACGCCATCCCCGCCCCCGAAATACACCATCGCATTGCGAAAAGCTGCTCAGCTTTTCATGGAATTTTTGCCACGCTTGAAACTACAGTTTGAAATGGAGGCTGAGTGGCAGCAAATACTTCTCCATACCTGTATCATTTTTGAAGGTGCTTGGCTATAATCGCATTTGCTAGAGTCGCATAATTTGCTGCCAGCGTGCAGAATTGTGACACTTTTGGCGATCTGCGATTTGAATTGGTGCCCAAAGGGGCGCCGACGGTGACAACTTTTAAATTGGCATTAATATTGCATTGAAGGTGGGTGGACTATAAATTTCATTTTTAATTCGGTTTCAATCTGGCAAACATGCGGAGAATAAGCATAATCCAGATCCACCCCAGCAGCCAGAGAGAGAGAGAGAGAGTCGGCCATCCACAGCACAAAAAAAAAAAAAGAAAAAAAAGAAAAGGGAAATGTAAATTTCTTCTTGTTGTTGAGCGTTGGAAAAGTTTCCCTCGCTGATTTTGATTGACAGCTCTTAGCATCCCTGATGGATTTCATATTTGAGCCATGGCTGAAGCAATACTCGCAGCACCAGGCCAAAATGACAGACCTGACACACACCCATACACCATAGTGAGGGGAGGGGAAGAGGTCTATGGACCAGAGGCTTAGGCGCTGCATAAAAGTTTACCAACAGCTTTCATATTTCCCTGACGAGACGAGACGTTTCTTTCTTTCTTTTTTAGACACATGCGCATCTGTATATCGTATATATAAAAATATGTATGAAAATATGCTATATACGGATACATAAGGCGCTTGTTATTTATTGTACATAAAGAGAAATACCTAGTTGTGGAGGCCATGTTGAAAGTTTTTCAATTTGAGCCGCTTTAAAGTATTCAACTTGATTCAATGCCGATTTGACACGAGCATCGCTCCAAGTGGGTGTATGCGTGTGTGTGCTTCAGTAGAAACCTCATGTTGAGAAAAACTTTTTTTGTTGTTGTTGTGTGAATATCATGGAAAAAATGTGACCATATTTAAACGGATAGCAGATATTTTTGTTGCTACTGTTGTTGTGTTTCTTTAGCCCCCATAAGCTGCCTAATGGCTTTTTGATTTTGGCCGCCAAGAGAAAATAAATATTATGCTTGATTTTTTTTTTTAAATATAAATTGAATTCTATTTATTGCAATACAATTCAAACATATTTAAACTTTTATACCCATTAAAATAGGAAAAATGCGAAAAGGGGTATATTGAAATATTGAAAATGGAAAATATATTCCTGATCAGAATCAACAGCTGAGTCAAGCTATGACTATCTGCTCGCCTGTATTATCGAGTTGATCTCAGAGACTATAAGCTCTAGAGACTTGATATTATGAATTCAAGTTATATCAAGCCATGAGCAGATTAAGTTAATTTAATTTTATTGAAACAATTATAAAGATATAGCCTTTCAATTGATTTGTATTATTTATTTTACATATTATGGACTTACTGTAAGGATGTCATTAAAATCGAATGATTTTATTAACCAAAGCGTATTTTCATTTTAAAGGCACATATATATTTAATACCTAGATTCAGGGTATCTCCAAGTCGAGTTGTCTCAACTAAATTGTTATTAAATGTCTGCCAATTTGAATTTTAATTAATTTATTTTTATTTAATTAATTCAACTTGTATTCATAGCGAATAAACTATTCAAACTAACTATTATAATATTTGAATGCACAACAAAGTCAACCTGCACCTTTAAAAAATGCACTTTTAACAATGACATTTCAAAAACTGAACATTAATCAACAATTTTCACACCTACCTCGCACTGTGGCAGCAACAACAGTAACAACAATAAGGAGGGTCCTCCGAACAGAAGGAATGCCCATAGTTTTGTTATCATTGTTTTTATTTTGTTTGTGTTGTTGTGAGTGCTCTGTAAATGTTCTGTTTGTTGACATTTGCTGGTCATGAAAAGTCATTAAATATATTTCTCTAATTTATCTTTGCAACTGGCAGCTCGGCAAAAGCATTCAAGTAGAACTCCAACAACCCAGCCCACTGCTGTGGGTAAGGGTATTAGTAATCGTAATCGTGCTGTTTTGTTGGTATTGTTGTGGCTGTCGCCAACAACCCTTTCGTCTGGGGCTAATTAAAACTAATCCAGAGCAAATGCTTGATTCTTGAATGTAGTACTGTACACTTTTCGCATGAATGTCAATCAAGCCCACAATTAAATGATTGAAGACATTCATCTGGGCTTTAGCTTGGCCTTTGTCTCCCGTTTGGCAACTAATCAGTAGGCACTCAAGTGCCGGACTTGGCCATCAGGCAAGCAACAAGCTTTGAGCCACGTTTGTCTTTAATGCGATTCGAGTAGCCAATAAAATAGATACAACTTTGTATGCGGCTCCAATTTAAAATGCCACATTTGTTGTGTTTTTCTTAGAGACGAATAGCAAATAGATAGAGATACAAAATATATATTTTCATGAGAAATTGACTTTTTCGACTGGCACATCGTCGTCATCGCCTTCTTTTCCGTCTCGGTCGTTGTCTTCCTTTGGCTGGAATGATTAATGATGCAGCTCTGCGCATCCGTACGTTTTGCGACCCACACCACACCACACCACACCACACCAGAGCTCCCATTGCTTCATCTCTGTCTGCATTTGTATCTGTATCTGTAGTTGTAGCTGTAGCTGTAGCTTGTGTATCTTTTTGTTGTCAGCTTGAGCATTTTTACTGCATCGCATCGCATCCTAGCATTTGGTATTTTGGAGTAGCTGAAGCTGGAAGCCGAGAAGCCGTCCATGTAAGCCGTACATTCGCTGTTGCTCCTGCTCCTTCTTTGACTCCCATTGTTCGCCCATTTTGCTGCGTTTTTTGATTGAATTTGTCAAGGCACTTGCTGTGCCCTCTGAAAGTCCTTTAAAGTTTTGGCAGCCGCAAACTCAAACATAATTCAGGCCATTTCCCAACCATTTTTAGTCGCTTCAAAAATTTACAAGATAAATTGAGGTCATTTTTTTTCTCTGTGTTTTGTTTGTCCACCTTTGGTCATCTTGTTTGCGGTTCTTTGCTAGCGGCGTTCAAAGGTCCTGCCACAAATTGTGTCCACCTTGTTGACCGCTGTCCCGTTCATGTGTCCACAAATGTCCGTAATGTGCATCCCCCATTGACTAGCATGTGTAAGTGGTCAAGCACATAACCCAAACCCAAGACTCACTCAACTTATGCAGAATGGTATTGGGGCAGAGGCAGTCAGGGTCGCCCAGTAAAAAGCTGCATTCCTTGGAATGGAACTTGAGAATGATTCAAATGAGTACACTGTCAGACTTTTGTTATAATTGCATTTGGTTGGTTCAATTACTCTTTGCATTCATATTTAAATATTAAGTTTATTTTATTCTATTTATAGATACTTGTAAGTTCCTGAATAGAATTTGAGAACAGCGTATAAAGTGATGGTTCATTGTGAGAGTAAGTTTGCTTCGCCGCACCTTATATTTTAATGTATTGCTTAAAAGGGCAACAATTGAGTCAAATAAAATAAGTCAAAGATCTAGTTGAGAGAGCTCACTAGGAGATACCCTGTACCCACATTATTTATAATAAAAAAAAGTAATGAAATTTTTGCAATTGGAGCATATTCTGAATCAATTGGATGACAATGTTTCTACAGTTGTATCTTTTCTTGATGCAGATCAAGAATGTATATACACGCTTGCTTCTGCCTGTTAGACACTTTTGCACAACTTCATTACATATTTTCCGCTTGTTAAGTGGGTTCATAATATAAGAACCTCAAACTTTAGAAGAAAGGTTGCTCATACATATTTAATTACTTGCTACTTAAAGGCAATAAATGCTTCGCTTTGCTAGGTAACTATTTGAAATAGCTGGACATCTTCGCCTCTAAAACTGAATTTAATTTCTTGCTGTGTAGTCATTTTAATAAGCAATAAAAAACTTGCGAGTTTTAGTGTTACCTTGGGTGCGGTGGAAAACATTTTGCAACAATTGCAAAATTTACGCTCATTTTAATTTCGTTGTTGGCCAGGGGCAGCAGATGCGTTAAGTGTGCCTGTAGCCTGGAAATTTTTTTTTTTTTGGTTAGACCAAGCAAAATGCAGACATAAATTTTCACATAGTTGACTGCTGGAAGGAGGGCAAAGTGCAAGCGTAAAAAAAGGTCAGACTGGACCCAAAGGGGCAGCGAGTGCGTTTAAGTGTTAACATGTAAATTATACTCTCGGCGCTGTTAATAAGTGTATTCCAAGTGCCATAAATCAGTAGTAGCACTTCCGAGCTGAACATTAATATTATATGTGCAAAATAGTAAGCGACACACAGATATTGGCCTAAAGCAAATTCCGTTGCTCTCTTGTTTATAGAACACAAGTGCAAATCTTCAGTTAGGCAACCAGGCCAAAGTGCTGCTGCACAAAGTATCCGACGTAGTTGCTGATAAGTTTCGTTTCGTTTCGACTTTTCCGGCATTTCATCCATGCTGATGACATTTCCAATGCACTGCCGCCCCATCCCCACCGATCCCTAACTCCCCCAAAAATTCATTTTGTAATTTTCAGATACCTTGAATGCCCTGCCAGCTGTCGTTCTGTCGTTGTTTGGCTCGGCCCTGTGCTTTCATTTTGACCAGGCTGCAGAAATTGCAACCAACTTGCTTTCATTTTGCTCCAATCTTATACAAGGAGGAAGCCTCCACTAACTCCCTGTCCCCTGCCCCACCCACCTCCCTGCCACCCAGCTTGTGTGTGTCTGCACGGTTTGGTTTAGAAAATTATCTTTCTGCTCGTCGTCGCCAAAAAGGAAATCATATTTTCTGCTTTTGTGCACTTTACTTTTCAGTTTCGTCCCCCTCTCTCCCTCTCTCTTCTCGGGCATCCTTTGCCACTTGCTCGTAAACAGTTTGGTTGCAACTTTTGTGCGAAATTTATGCTTTTCGTACCACACTCTTTCTCTCTCCCTCTCTCTCTGGTTCTCTCTCTTGCTCTCTCTGTCGTATCTGGGCACTTTTCGCAAGTACTGTTTACATGCGACTTGTTTCCACCGCCCGCAACGCCCACAAACTCCCGGTTCGTGTTTACCGGTGTGTCCCTGTGCCCTTCTATTTTGGGCAAATGGGTTGCTCCCAACAGAAGTAAGTGTGTGTGTGTGTGGCATCCCAACCAGGTGGTGTTTATGGCATCCGCTCTGCGAGTATTGATGAAGGAACTCGCATCTGTAATTCAATCAGTGTCTATGTCTGGCTGCCATTTGCTGGCTATTGAGACTCACTCCGTTCACGCAACTCCTCCATTCAACTGGAAACATTCTCGTGGAAACATTTTCCTTCTTTTTTTTGGTGGCAAACAGTTTCCATCGCATCAATGCAAATAAGGTGTGCGCCGCTAAAATATCAAATGCTCACTTTACCATAATATAATGATATGCGAATATTTTATTTTTGCTTTTTGAATACTTGCACGTGTGGCTTCTATGACTTTAAGCATTTGAGCGAGGAAATTTATTTGCAACTATCTGAAGGTATCTTTTATTATACAGCTATGCACTGAAGATCCTGCTGAAGATAGATTGCCGCAGCAGCAATAGAATACAATAACATTATGGTCTCACTTCAACTTTACCTGTTTATTATTATTCGATATGCTATCTTAATTTAATAAAAGAATAAACATATGTGAGTTCGAAATCAAAGAGTCATTAATGACTAAAAGAGTTTATATAAAGTTTTTGTCTTTAAAGAACTCCTTTCGATTTTCAAGCATTTCGAGTTTTTGAGACGAGTTGTGTAGCAAAGTTAGACTTTATATGGTTCCTGAAAATATTTTGTATAATTTATATAAAATTACAAGAATGAAAAACAATCTTAGGCAGATCAGAGACTAGATGCCCTTGTAGACCGGATGCCGACATCTAAATTTTCTATACACTTGACCAATCGTTACTAAGAAAGCTATATGACATATTGATCTAATCCAGCCGACTCTGGCACATGTACTGCCTGCAAGAACAACCGAGTATATTACAAGTTTCCTAAAGGTAGCTTTAAAGTTGTAATATAGTTAGGTGTTCAGGATATATAAATTAGAAACCAGAAAAGAAACATCAATTGCATAATCAACGCATATGTGTAGCTGCGTCCAAGTCAGATATTCAGATGAAGCCAGCCAAAAGATGAAGAGGCAAACAGTGGAAGAAGAAGTAGAAGATGAGGCACAAACAGTAGCCAAACTACTTGAAGTGTCGCTGGGACGCATCGCGTCGTGCCACACAGATTGATTGATTAGTTTTTTTTGTTAATTACTTAACGCTCGAGATTGGAAGCTGCCTCGCGATGAGCTCGCGATGCGAGACGCTCGACAAAACTTGCGAGAGATGCGTTACCCGCATTTTGGTGGCAGTTTCAGTGACATCAGCTGCAGCAGCAGCAGCAGCAACATTAAGCTAGGTGAAATAATAAAAGTTGCTGCTGTTGTGTGCAGTTGGCCGGGAGCTGAATTAGTTATGGCCGGTGACGAGCTGATGGATTGATTACAATCGCGAGCACAGGAGCTGAGCTCAAGTCACTATGCAACATCAGTTGCATTAGTTGCTTCTTCAATTTGCCGCAACATATCAGTGCGAAGGACTCTGATTCCTGTCAAGCCAGCTAGTTTCTGTTGTTGATGCGGTTGTCGTTGTTGTTGTTGGTAACGCCCCAAACTCAACTGTCGAACTCAAGCGTATGCAATTTGTTTAGCTGAAGGCGTTACGTACGCATTTGCCTGCATTTGGAGCTGTGCGCCATGTTCAAATTCCCATTTGCTCAAGACTCAAACAAGAAATGCAATTTTCAATTGCAGCTGAATTCGTTCCAGAAAACGGCCTGCCCCGACGACTGCGCACCGCGTACACAAACACGCAGCTGCTGGAGCTGGAGAAGGAATTCCATTTCAATAAATATTTATGCCGCCCAAGGAGAATTGAAATAGCAGCCAGCTTGGATCTGACCGAGCGGCAGGTGAGTGCCAGCTTTGACTCCTTCAATATACCCATTCCCATGCGACGATTTATCAGTCAGCTTGCCAGCCTGGAGTCTGTCAGTCAGTCTGTCAGCTTCACCTGCTCTGCGCAAAAGGTGGAAGAATTGCATGTGTGATAAATTGCAGTCCGCCAAGGTTGACAGGGCCTGATGCGGCTGAGCTGTTTTCTTACTTTACTTTACTTTATATATATATATATATATAAATATATATATATAATATATATGAGCTCTTTTCTTACTTTACTATTTATCTAGATTTACACATTATGCAATTATATAATGCAATTGTTGCTGCCTCCATTTTGCTACCACTTGCAGGTTAAGGTCTGGTTTCAAAATCGCCGCATGAAACACAAGCGACAAACGCTCTCGAAGACAGACGATGAGGACAACAAGGATAGCCTCAAAGGTGACGACGATCAATCCGACAGCAGTAAGTGCAAAAATTATAATAAGGCTCAAGAGCGTTTTTCCAACCTAAGTACAAAGTTTACTTGCAACACGTTTTTAAACTGTATCGAAGAGCTAAAGCTGATGTTGCGAACTTACACGAAGACAATGCTAAAGATTTTAGTTATTAAAAGAAAAGCAGAGTGCTTTTTTAGTAAATTCTTCTAGGCTTAGTGAAGGTGTTTTGTGTGCGTGTCTTTCAATATAAAATAAGAAACATAAGAGTCAACTCATTCGATCTTAAGATATTTAATATTGTAACAAATACATATGTAGATACAAATGAGAGTTTTTAACGGACACAAAAGAAAAGCAAGTGGTAAATGAACGCACTTTTCAATTGCACACGAAAACGTATTAAAAACAACTAAAGGGCGATTCCATAATATTTAAATCAGTGCTTGCACAATCTGTGCTTGAATTTAATACAATTAATTAACGCGTGTCATTTTAATTGTTTAAATAATCGGATAATTAACGTCCAATATGCGCCGTTTACTGACTTTCTGCAACTTGTTGAAGCCAACGATCTCTCACGAACACGTTTTAGTTGCTATTCGCATGGTTTATGTATACTTGTCTGTAAATGTATGTGAATGCAGAGACACCGAGTAAAGCTGACAGTGAAATTGGTAATCTGAATCCAGATTTTGCATTGCGTTTTTTGGTGGTGCAAACAAAATGTGCTATAATGTTATCGTTATCGCAATCGTTATCGCCCTTATTCTCTTTCCTTTTTGGTTTATTAATGCCAATATATGTTCCCACAGCGGTTATATAACTTGCCATAACACACACTATGAGTAAACAGCATTTTTACACATTTTAACTTTTAAATTGCCAATGCAGAGCCTACATTTTTAAGCTTTGAAGCATTGTATCGATCGGTTAAAATCATTTAAATATGTCTATACTATTAGTGGTGCTTGCTCTCTCTTACGTTCCCTGTCTTTTTCCAAACACCCTTGAGAAATATATTACTTACTTGAAATGTGCCATCTTTTTCCAAATTGATTCACGAAAACGCACATTTCAAGATAGGGTTTGAATGTAGGTCATCTTAAAGAGACATCAAATTGGTTACAAAACTTGTGGCAACACTGCCCCTTGCTTGAGAGAACGTGGAAACACTTAGCGCGAAACACACTCTCAGTTATCTTTGGCGGGTCACTTTTACTTTTTGAGGCACATTTGCGCCGAGTTGGAGAAGAGTAGAATATGCTGTTGCTTATCAATCATTGTCAGATGGAGGAGGGCTCAACTTTTGCATTTCGCTGGGACTCAAGAGTTTCCCGTCTACTCACGCGACTGACTGCTTGAGGACTGCTAACCCCTTTTCGTGATATCTTCAGCTTTAATTCGGTTTAATTCGTCTTACTTTGGATTTGGGTTTGGTTTTGGTTTCCTTTTTGAAAGCAAATCATTAATTTTCGTATTCATACTAATACCGACTGATTTACTTTGGTTCCCGTGAAATGCAGACTCCAATTCGAAGAAATCGTGTCAAGGCTGCGAGCTGCCCTCCGATGATATACCGGACTCCACGTCCAATTCGAGAGGACACAACAACAACACGCCCAGCGCCACAAATAACAATCCGAGCGCAGGAAGTCGTAAGTGTTTGGATTGCCATTGCCTGCTCACACGCATCCGCAATAATTCAATCAATCTAATCTAATGACAGTCACTCCGAACTCATCACTGGAGACCGGCATCTCGTCCAATCTGCTGGGCAGCACCACAGTATCCGCCTCGAATGTCATCAGTGCCGACTCCAGTGTCGCGTCCAGCGTCAGCCTCGACGAGGACATCGACGAGAGTCCCATCAAGGTCAAGAAGAAAGACGATACCCACGGCCAGGTAAATTTCCCTTATACTTCATGTGTACCAGTTAATATATTAATATATTCACATATTCATTCGATTTAAAAATCAAGGTCATTAAAAAAGAGGCTGTTTCCACCTCGTCCAAGGCCTCACCCTTCGGCTACACCGACGCGGGCCCCAGCCTGGCCAGTTTCCGGCGCGATTCCGATGCTTCCGTTGCCTCGAATCCGCCCGCATCTAAGGCCGGCAACAAAAAACGGTATCATAATCCAAACGCGAATGCGAATCCAATTGGAATTGCGTCGCCGCTGAGCGAGAGCAGCAACGCTGCTGGGACAGCTGGTTATTTTCCTGGCGCTAGCTACTATCCCAATCCGAATGTGAATCCGGGTGCAAAGGCATTGCAGGCGCCGCAGCAAATGCCGCAGGATTATTATGGCAAATACGATATTGAGTTTGCAGCCTCGCCGCACCACAACCCGCACAAGCAACAGCAGCAGCAGCAACCGCTTCACGGCGAATATCTAAGTCCCAAACCAAACACCAATGCCGCCAACAGTAATTTCCATCAAAACAGTCAACAGCAACAACATCAACATGAGCAGCAGTTCTATTACAACTACAACGACACCAATGGCGGTAGTGCGTACATGAACCACCAACAGCACCAGCAGCAGCATCATCCAGTTGGTGACTTTGAGGCGCCACCTATGAACGGACCGGCGAACTTTTACGATCCCAAGTCGCAGACTGGCGGTGCTTACTATGACAACATGAATTTCCAACACCAACACCAGTCGGTTGGGTTCCAGCAACAGCACCAACAACAGCACCAGCAACAGCAGACGCCTATAAATCACCAACAGTAAGTACAAATTCAACAATGTGACGCGTAAAGCGACCTCTGTGTAGTGAGTTGCACAACCATGCTCCACACTTAACGAAAGTCGAGACGCATTCACTTTTTTCGTTAAGCGAATAAAAACTAGTTTAATTTAATATTTTTTGCAATTCCTTTGAATTTACACAGGCACATGCATCACATTGGAGCCGGTGAAACGTACAGTGCGCTCGGCCTGCAAATGGAGAATTGCGATAGCTACAACAACTTTGGCGGCGGCTACTATGAACCGGGCGCTGCTCAGCAACAGCAACAACAACCGCCTGTGCCGCCCACTCACACCCATCCCCACAGTCATCCGCATCCGCATCCCCATCCCCATCACCCGCATCCGCATCCGCATCATATGCAGGCGCAGGCGCATCCCCATCTGCATGCATCGCACCACAATCCAGTTGCGACTGCAGCCACTGTCCAAGTGGTGGGCGGAGGAGCGCCCCTGCCACCCACTTCTCATGTCCACATACCAAATGCAAATGCGGCGAATTCAAATTTCGTGCTGAACGGGGGTGGTGCGCCTGTGGTGACTGGTGGACAGATACAGGCGTTTGCCAACACCGGTGGTGGTGGTGCGGCGGCGGCGGCTGCCATCAGCGGACTGGAGAATTCGAACAGCTCGTCGGACTTTAATTTTCTGAGCAATCTGGCCAACGATTTTGCACCCGAATATTATCAGCTAAGTTAGTTTTGGTAGTTTGTAGACTGTAAATAAAATGAAATCAAAATCGATGTAGTCGAATTTGTATGTGTGTGTGTGTGTAAGCACTTTGTCGTAGCACATATCTGTAAATATGTTTGTATGTCTAATATATATTTATATATATATATATAGTAGGTAGAGTGATAAATGAAATATGCATTAATCTATACTTATTTCTCACTTTGAGACAGACCTCTAGTTTAGGGCTCTCTTGGAAAATTTCAACTTTGGCTTAAAGCCAATGCACACACACACAAGAAGCAAGTAAATTCTCTCCGTTCAAAAATTATCTAAACCTGTTCAAATTGTATATAGCTAGTAAAATTAAAAATAATTCAACGTAAATTTCCACCAGTCCTAATCAAAAGTATTTCAACATAAGTCTACTATATACATAAATCGAATCTTACTAAATGGCATACAGAAATCAAAATTATAATTGTGTTTCCTGTAAATATTCGAAAGTAGCTCAAATCAATGTGTGAAATTTGCATATTGAGTCTGTTTGCGGTTTAAATAAAGTTTCCATTATGTAACATTATGATTAAAAATGATATTCTCATGAAATAAAAATAAATAACACAACAATGAAATGATAGTGAAAAATCAATCAAATTTAATGTTTGTAATGTTTGTATGTTGTAAATGTAAATTCCAAATACAATTAAATTTAAAAACATTTAGCCACTAAATAACGAATGAATGAAATAAATGAATAAATATTAACCAATTGTCGTTGTAAGCTGCAAATTACATTAATTAATGATCAAAACGATAAGCAATGCAAAACTTAAAACAATAACAAAAAATTGTTTCATATCACAATAGTTTTTGCTCAATGCTTTACTGCCTCTTCCTCTCTTGGGGAGAAACGGAAATGTTTTCTGGCCAGGCACAAAAATTGCGAAAACCGACTGACAATTAATGATGGATGAGTTTCGGGTGTTGAAGGGAACTAAACCAAATTCACCGTTGTGAAGAATATGTGTGTGTGTGTGTGTGTGTCTGTGTGGGATTATCTTCAGCAAATGGAAACAATTTTAAAGTTGCGATAAATGTATGTGTAATATATATATATACATAGAATTTGCAAGAATCGTCTGCGGCATTGGGGCTTATCTAAAAGTGATGTTCCATCAAATTTTTCAAGTATATTTATTTAAATAATTTACATATTTACATGTGTTACATGTTACATGCTCAAAAACTTCAACAGCCACTATTCAAAGTCATCAAATTATTGTGATTTTACTTAGTCTATTTACAATTCTGTAGTCGAAAGAGATAGACTTGGAGATATGCTGAACCAAGCCGTTATAAATTCTAATATAGAAGGCTTGCTGATAGTAGTTTTCAATATGAAAATATGTTTCTTATTCGATCTGTGTTTCGTATTCGATCTTTAAACATTTTTGCTATTGAGTGTGTATAATATATATCAATTGGAAGGCTATATCAATTGTGTCATTTATTGCTATCAGAAATCAATTTGTATTATCCACTGTTATCGATCAAATTAAATAAATTTGATTTGTGTGTGGTATACGTGAACATCTATTTTAAATCCAATTGACTCTAAAATCGGATAGGCAAAAATAGCTTAATCGACACGGCGTTTGATGCTGATAAGGAATATACAGTGGCGGACACCTTATTCTGATCAGCGTCAAAGAAAAAACGTAATTGCCTGCCATAATCCTACCTAGCAGGTGGGGAAACCCCAGTGAATTGGGGTCATACATTAATTTTGGTGGTTAATACATATACCTACCATCGGTCTTTGGAATTTTTGAAAAATAATGAATGCTTAGCTTATGGCAGGCAATTACGCCTCCTCTTTGACACTGATCAGAATAAGGTGTCCGCCACCGTATATAGATAAATTTATGGATCGAACGTGCTTATTTTGCTTGCAACATATTTTTCAAAATTCATTGTACCCTTCTTACATTATTTAAAAAGTAACATCAAAACCTATTCGAGTGTTAACTTCGATACTCATTTTAAGCCTAGGCGAATTAATATATTTATAAAACTGCAGACCAAAAATCGATGATTGAGAGAAATATTATTCCAATGCCTTATAGAACTTACCAATTTTATGCCAAGCAATATCAAATTCAATAGTTGATTGAAATTTTGAAGTGCGGACATTTATGCTTCATTTGGTCATTGGTCGCAGTTTGTGTCCCTGAGGAATTCGACTGCGACTGCGCCCATTCGTCAACCAGCAGAATCTTTTTTTTTTTGGGTTTTGCTGTCAACGTTTCAGATACTTGGATGCCACATGCTCTTCCAGTCCCAAACCCTAAACCGAACCCAATCCCAATTCCAGTCCCAGTCCCAGTGCCTTGTCGTCGGCTACGCACAATTCTGACAGAAGCGGTGAAAATTTAAGATTGATCACCCGGCCGAGTGTTTGTCAAAATTGCCTGCTGGCTGGGCTGGCTGGGTGTCCGTATCCCACATCCGTGTCGAGTTCCGTGTCCATGTCGAGTACTGGCTAAAACCTAAACAATGTCGCAACTGTCTGCTGTTTGCATGTGCCAGGGTCTGTATTATCAGTATCCCCAATGGATATATACCTTTTTATTTGAACTGGTCAAAAGCGTGTCCTGCTCCGTTTCATTAAATTACGGCACTCTCGACTTTGGCCAATGCCGAGGGGCAAAAGTGTATTTTGCGAAATGAGACCACAAAACCCAGTGTAGTTAAAATAACTGTTCGACTATTTGGCTAAGGTCAATGCTGTATACACATTAATTAGACTTGTGGAATTAAATAACAAAAACTTAAAAAGGGTCGAGATATTTTATTGAAATTGATTTAAGGGGCGTGTGGCAAGCAAAACGTCAACACGTTGGCTTTGGCTGTGGCTTTTGTTGCTAAGCTGAATATTTGTTACTGGTTTATGGAGCTGGTTAATTACAATAAATTGCCATTAACACTGTGTAAGACATTTTAAGAGCTACCGTCGTGTTGGCCACGTTAACAACGCCGGCTGATGACTAAGCCGATGACGTTGACAAATATGTAACAAATATTTGAAAACGCTTAGTCAAAAATAGCTAAGGCTTAGGTTTATGCATATGTGAAATTTCAACAGTTACAACAAAATCAGGCAACTCAAGCTGTTGCCAACAAATCAGGCCAACATGCAACTGGCCAACAGCCCAACAAGTGAAATAATAACAATTAAAATAATACAAACCAGTTTGCATTTAACTTACTTTTTGGCAGCACCACATCCAACACACACACACTCGCACAACACACACACACTCACAGTGCTTAACACATGTGGTTTATTTCTTTTGATCCATAAGTTCCAGTCATAGGCTTTTGTGGGGGCCCCTCTGACCTTGATATACATAAATTATTGTACACACTCAGCTACTTGCCTTATATTTATGTATGTATGAGTGCTGTTGTATGTATATGTGTGCTTGTACATTTAAGGCAATCATAACGATACATATTTAAGCATTTTCATGCATATTTTTATAATCGCATTTCGCGCACAGCGATCTCAATTTAACTAAACTATATACACTGCAAAAAAAACTGCACAATACTTTACTTATACAAAATTTTGGGAATTATAAATAATGTTCTTAGTTTTTTTACTCACAGTTCCACTTTGAAAATAAAGTACTTTTGATAAGCAAATGCTGGGATGACTAATTTGCTGAATATTTAATTCTTCAAAAAGAAAACAAATTTTAATAGTGTAGTCGAGAGAGGTCAACCCCGAAAACCGCTGTTAGATGTTTATTAATTACGGTTTGGTTAACAAAATCTGTACTTCTTGTCCGATATAAATATAGTTTTTTCAGTGGGACGTACTTCCTTCCTATACCATTTTTCCATTTATTATAAGTTCAGGATGTAAAATTAAATATGTGATATGTGAAGCCCTGCAAGGCTTAGCAGACAAGAGACTCAGTCGGCGAACCTGCTACAATAGCAGCTTTATCTCGTAAGGATTCAATTACGCCAAGTAAACCAATCAAGCTGAGGAATTATTAATATTTAACCAAGTATCGAAACGAGGCTCAAAATGTAATCGGCGTACAATTTAGTAAATAGCCCAAGGCAAAAAATAACATTGGGTTGAGATGACTTTTCACAACCATTGAGCGCTATTCGGGTGCAAGCCAAGCGTAAATTGTAAGTAAATACACATGAGCAAATTGGTAGCCTATTGTAGTATTTTGCTTTTTGTTTATTGGTTACACCTAAACTTAATCACAAATGTAAATTTTGTTCAAGGGCCGAGAGATAGAGTGTGTTTGGGGGGTTCGTCCAACTGGTCCGTGCGATTCAATGCCTTGTGATGAGTGCCAAAATGCGAACTGGCCTGGCTGGCTAACAATCCAGTGCCAATTCCCGCCGGCTCATTGTTGTCATCGTTCGGTGTTGTTTTGCCTGGTGCTGGATGTTGTTTAGATGTGCAGTGCCAAAGATGCCGAAAGAGTTGTTGGTGTTTTGCTGCCGAGTACTGGAGGCGGGACGGGTAATGGACCGGACCGGAACTCAAAGTTCGATTTCCATTGGAGTTGCGAGTGCACCGCGCAGCTGAAGCAGACACTTGACGATCTGATCGAATGTGATCGTCCTACGGAATAAACAGACATATTACAACCGGTTGATATTTTGAAATGTGTTGTTATTGTTGTTAATTACAATTTACAGAACTGCATTCTGCATTGGGCTGCGCTAACGAAAACCCAAATGGTGGCTTCTCTGATCTTGGCACTTGGATTGCTAGCCGTACGGGCCCAACCTCTTGGACTCAGCACAAAACACTGAATGAGCCGGCCAGGAGCAGCTTCCTCATATTTATATGAACTGCGATCAGCGAAAGCCTGTTTTTGGCTGCCTCGTTCTGCCTGCCAAAGCATCGCGGCGATCCTTTAACTCACTTGATCGGGTTTTACATTTTTTTTGTTGAGATTTTCATTTTAGTTTTTGTATTCTTTTTTGTACTTTTTTTTTGTTTTTTTGTTTTTGCTTTTGTTGTTTTGTCTGCTCGCATTGTCAGTTTGCATTGTTGTTGGGCTTTTGCTCGAGGCAGATGATAA
This sequence comes from Drosophila conformis, assembly GCA_035041375.1. NCBI lineage: Eukaryota > Metazoa > Arthropoda > Insecta > Diptera > Drosophilidae > Drosophila > Drosophila conformis. The sequence goes on from JAWNLE010000865.1 coordinate 55,987, forward strand.
TAATGATGATGATGAAGTTGAGAAGGGTTCGCTGGCCCAGTCGATATATCGATGTGTGCGCACCTCAAAACGTGCAATCTTCCACTTGATTAGTCCGACTTAAGTCCATATCCCCTGCCAACAGGGGTCAGCACAAACTACCAACGATCCATGTAGCAGTTGGCTAGCTCCGCTTACAACGCTCGACCTTGGGTTACCCCAACAGAATAGTTCTTTCCTGACAAACAGACAAGCAACAGGTGCAACATATCTGGCAAAGATACATAAATATATATATGTATCTATAACAACGCATTTAGAATGCTTGCAATTGATTTCAGTTGTGGGAAACGAGCGTTTTATTTTGTTGTTTACTTCCAAATCGCCATAATTGTGGTTATTTACGCCATCCAGCCAAAAAAAAACAAAAAACAAAGAGTCCCCTTTACGGGTATTTATCATTTGAAATTGAAGTCATGACCCCAGCATCTCATAGCAGAATCCAGCCCGCCCTTCAATATGCAAATAGTGAGCATGCCTCGCACCCTGCTCGCCGGGCAGGAATTTTGAGCTCGTCTGCAGACAGCCTGACGAAGCAGGCTCATACTTAAGGCAGGACAACATCGCAACTTCCCAAGTTCGTTGCACTCTGGATGCGAGTGAAAGCAAAGCTGTTGAAAACATCCTTAAGCATTCTGAAATCGACAAAACAAAAGTCCTGCGGACGCCAGACAGCGAAGTCCTTTTATGCTTAATGTCTGTGAACTTTTTTCCGTTGATTCGCCTGGCTGGCAAACAAGTTATGAACTCCTTGCCCAACAAAAAAAAAGAAGGCACACAAGCAGGATAATAGTGTTCAGCATGTGAACGACCTTACCAATTATCAGCAACTGCAATTGGAATTGCCGGCCCAGGTAAATGCAATTCATATAAATATTATTGCTTATTTGAATTTGTGCTCTGAGTGCTCAATTCGCACCCAAGGGTTGCGAATATTTCAATTATTACTCAGAGTAAAATGTCAACTGGTACTCGAACAAAATATTTGCAAAAATAAAACGATTTCTAATACTGGAATTATTTATAAAGGAGTTTATTGAATAGATTCAATATCTAAAATATAAATGATATAAATTCGCACTTGTAAATATAGGTAATAAATAAGTTTGATAAACTATTAGTAATATCTGTTCGTAATTCCATTATAATCTCAATAAATTAGTTTTAAATTAACCAAGTTGATTTATTGTTTTCTTTTCCTAGTTAAACTCCACAACACAGGATTATTGCCATAGGCTCAAAGGTGATATAAAGTCTTGTCTTAACAGCAGTCTATATTAGCCAAATATAATCTGGACAATAGTTTCTATTGAATAAAATGAACGGTTACTTCTTCACATCTCTATTGTTCCTAATGTCTTGTTTATTACAAAAAAAAGTCAATTAAATTAAATTTCATGATATTTTTACATACATGTATGCATTATTTATTCGTAAATGTCAATAAATAAATGTACAGTAATATGAGCAACGATTATATAAACGAGTGTAAACAAGAAGTATCAACTATTTAGTGATGGTACGAGACGGACGGAGCGGAGTAAGTGGCGTAGTGAGCAGCTGGAGCGGCATAGGCGGAGTAAGCCGGGGCGACAGTCTTCACAACTGCGGGGGCAGCATAGTGAGCAACTGGAGCTGGAGCTGCGTAGTGGGCAACTGGAGCAACGGTCTTGACAACAGCTGGGGCAGCATAGTGGACAGCTGGGGCGGCATAGGTGGAGTAAGCCGGGGCAGCATAGTGGGCAACTGGAGCAACGGTCTTGACAACAGCTGGGGCGGCATAGTGGGCAACTGGAGCCACTGTCTTGACAACGGCTGGAGCAGCGTAGTGGGCAGCTGGGGCGGCATAGGTGGAGTAAGCCGGGGCAGCATAGTGGGCAACTGGAGCAACGGTCTTGACAACAGCTGGGGCGGCATAGTGGGCAACGGGAGCGGCAGCAATGGTCTTCACAACGGTGAGGGGTTCGCGTTTGACCACAGCGTTAAAGCCGTTGATGTCATCGGCGGTGTAGGTAACGGTGCGCTTGTAGCCATCGGCATCAATCAGCGAGTACTCGCCACGGACCAGATCACCATCGCGCTCCTCCACCTGACCCTTGGAGTCACCGGTCAGCTTGTCATCGACTCCGTACGAGAAACGGTACTGGGGATGGGGATCGTAGGTCTCGTCGGACTTGACCACCACTTTGTGGGCCACAGCCACGGGGGCACCATAGGTGGCAACTGGAGCAGCTGCGTGATAGGCCTCGGGCACATAACCAGCGCTGGCGACGGCGACGAAAGCGAGTGCGAAAACAAACTGGAAAGTGACAAGATAATCCATTAATACACACATGTATATCCATCATGCAGATCTACTCGAATGGAGCACTCACCTTGAATGCCATGTTGCTGCTCTTATTTTGGAGTTCTTTACAGAAGTGAACTTGATCTGCGAATGATACATTTCTGGGCGTAAGCCTCAACTTATATAGCAAATCAACGACGCGACTGCGCTGCTGCTGAGTGAGCGATTTATTTTCATGGTGACAGCAAAAACTTAATGATTTGGACGTTGATGTTGGCTGGCGATTTCTGGTACTTCCTGTTCGAAGGTAAGTACTGTGGGTGTGCGAATAATCACGTTATGATCTCCGAGAACCATATCCAAAAAGAGAAAGATTGCCGGCGAATGATTCAACATACGCACAAAGCTGATATGCAAATTTAGCAAAGTTTTATGGTTCTTTTTTTATGGTAGAGCATTTCTGTAATTCAAATCCTATAAAAATCTTATAACTCTAGAATACATGATGAATAGAAACCGTTAAGAATTAATCTGTTGTAGGATTAGCTTGGACCTTTAATGGTTTATTAATGTAAAAGGCTTATTGGAACATTAATTCCAATTGCATCAAATAAATAGAACTTTAATAGAAGAAGAACATTAAAAATGCAATTAATCAAAATCAAAATTATGCATCAAAAAATTACAACTAAATTTCTAAATTGTTGTAGGTATTATTGACTTATTGTATTTAATAATGAATTTAAAAGTGTAAATAATTAACTTATCAATAACTTGATTTGTTCAGTGTAAGTAATCAACTTGTCAACATGTCAATCTCAGTCAGCTTGAAGAATATTAACACATATTTCAAGGATACGCCTTTTAGTACATATGTATTCTTACTATTCTTCTTTTCAGTTATGAGCATTCATGTCTTTCTCGTAAGTACCCATAATTGGCTTAAAATGAGCAACTTGCTTGTACGTGGGCATCGCTCGAATCACTTTTGAGATCGTAAGGGAAATCTTAAATCCTTTCTAAATAATTTACTCTTTACGACTTCACCTGCTGCCGGCTGTGCAGCTTGACAATCTCTTCGATTACCGCTGGTTACCGTAGTGACTGCGCTTATTTCGAACATGATATGCAGAAGGCCACAGGTAAGCACCTTACCGCTATGCAGACTCAACCAATTCGGCTATCAGTGAAAACAGTGGCCGAAATGACTGTGGCCTATAAATACATTGCACAGCCCAGAAGCAGTATCATTCGTCATTCGCTCTTGCTTCTGTAAAGAACTCCACCGAATCCACAAAAAAACAGCAACATGGCATTCAAGGTGAGTAGTCCATTCAAGTAAATCTGCACGATGTGTGTATTAATGGATTATCTTTTCGCTTTCCAGTTTGTTTTCGCACTCGCTTTCGTTGCCGTCGCCAGCGCTGGTTATGTGCCCGAGGCCTATCACGCAGCTGCTCCAGTTGCCACCTATGGTGCCCCCGTGGCTGTGGCCCACAAAGTGGTGGTCAAGTCCGACGAGACCTACGATCCCCATCCCCAGTACCGTTTCTCGTACGGAGTCGATGACAAGCTGACCGGTGACTCCAAGGGTCAGGTGGAGGAGCGCGATGGTGATGTGGTCCGTGGCGAGTACTCGCTGATCGATGCCGATGGCTACAAGCGCACCGTCCAGTACACCGCCGATCCCATCAACGGTTTCAACGCTGTGGTCAACCGCGAACCCCTCAACATTGTGAAGACCATTGCCGCCGCTCCCGTTGCCCACTATGCCGCCCCAGCTGTTGTCAAGACCGTTGCTCCAGTTGCCCACTATGCTGCCCCAACAGTGGTGAAGACTGTCGCCCCGGCTTACTCCACCTATGCCGCCCCAGCTGTCCACTATGCTGCCCCTGCTGTCCACTATGCTGCTCCAGCCGTTGTCAAGACTGTGGCTCCAGTGGCCCACTACGCCGCCCCCGCAGTTGTCAAGACTGTTGCCCCGGCGTACTCCGCCTATGCCGCTCCAGCTGCTCACTACGCCACTTACTCCGCTCCGTCTGTATCATACCATCACTAAATTGTTATATACGTTTATAGAACCCTTGCGCATATTACTGTACCTTTATTTATTGACATCTACAATAAAATAATGCATATTTGAAGTTTTGCAAAAACAAAATATACATTTGGTTATTTCACTTCCAATGGTTCAAGTACTACCAGGATCTTCCAAGCACTCAGTCTGGAAATATCATTAACCGATTACGCCCACACAATGAGGCAAATTTGCTTTCAGCCAAAACTGTTGCTAATTAAATGTGGTGCGACATTGAAATTCCAAAGTCAAGCAGAGTTTTCAATTACGGCACCATTTGTTACACTTCACCATAAAAATTAACTAATCCTATCAACAAACAATGTATGAATTCAATTCATAACTAGCAGTGACTGTGGTTATCTCCGTGTTTGTAAGTAGCTCCACGGGGAATTCATCTGAAAGATATATACATATAGATAAATATCAGACCGTTGAATAATTGCGATTCCGGTTGGTATTTTAGATTTATTTATATTTAACAAAACGTTGCAGGCTTCGGCATTTCCCATTCCTTTCCAAACGATGACTCGCTCTATTTTAACGGAACTGGTTTGGCGCTGGCCAGAAGTACGTCAGTCCGAAGAGATCAAAAGTTCTATTACCATTGTGTTGGGTTGGGTAACGATATTGAACCTTATTCAAGCGTAAGTAATTTTTTTTTAATTATTTCATTATCTACACACCCAACAAAACACAAACCAATTAAATGACTTGAAATTGAAAGTTTCTCAGGTCATTGAATTCTGACAAAAACTTAGGGTATCAAAAGTACATGGTCGATATCGTATTAGTTATATACGTTGAAGGGAAAAATTAATTATAAAATGTAAATATATCATTTTATAATTATGGAGTCCTTGAATCTTTTTTTAATTAACTTTTCTATAAAAATAATTGCCTTTGATGTATATTCTTCGGTCTTAACTCAACTACAAATACAAAAATTGAGCGGTTACATTTTTCATTCACACTAAATTCCACAGAATTGAAGGCTTCATTAGTCATTGGAATTTTTCTACAACATTGTTTACTTTCTAGCATAGAAATGACCTCAAATGAAATTCTTTACAATTGAATTGCGACCAGCGCAACATTACATCATTTTGCAAAGAGTTAACTCTCTATTTGAACGTGTGTCTACGTGTGCAAGTTTGTGGGTGCATGATTGAGCACTTATGCCGTAAGTCGATAGTGTACAAAATGCCGAGTGGAGAAAAAGCTTCAACCTGAAAGCTCAGACATTACATGTCTGACAACAAGTTGAGAGTCTTGGGCATGGGTACGGCACTTGTAGTTTTGCTGAGTAGCCAGTTTTGATATTTTTCATAGTTTTTTAGGTCATTGCAGTGCGAGAGTTGGACAGCTAGTTGGGAGGGGGTGTGAGTGTGTGTCAAGTGCAATGCTGGCATCGATCAAGTTGTCTTTATTAGGTTACTTACCTGACTCGAGCCCGCAAGCCCCAAACCCCAACCCAAATCCGAAACCCGACCCCGATGCCCCCACCAATCAAAGCCAAGTTGCTCGCCTAAGTCTTTTGTTAGCTGCGTAGTTTTTTCTTTTTTTTTTTGTTTGCCTATTTGTTGGCTATTTCGTACATTGTCCGTCTTCCATTCATAACAATGGCAATGGTGCGATCGCCTGTTGGCCACATGGGTGTGACTCGTGGGTGCAAATCTCTAATCGATCGAGCGCCAGCTCGTTCGGTACCTGAGAAACACAAATCCGATACAAAGAGAGACTTGCAAATGAATCAAAATTCCAATTATTTATGTAAAACTTACGAAAAAGTGAAAGAAAAGCCAAAAAACAATAGAAAAAAAAAACGCTGGCCAAGGTGCCCAACGAAATTTCGTCTATAAATACAAATGCAATTGAGCTCATTTATTATTCATAGCACACACTTCCACAGAAGGAGTACACAGCGTCTACAGCTTAGTTCCAGTCTCACAAATCCCTCATAATCTGCAAAATGGCTTTCAAGGTAAACACTGAATAATCCCTATTATTAAACGTTGGCTTACTAAATCCTGTTTTCTGCAGTTCATCGCACTCGTCTCGCTCATTGCTGCCGTCTCGGCTGGCCTTATTCCTGTGGAACACCATGAGCAGCCCCAGCTTTATCATGCTGCAGTGCCCCAGCAGCAGCCGCATGTGATCTACCAGAAGCCTCACGACATCCACGGATACGCCCACGCCCATGCCCCCGCCCATGAGGTGTATCCTGATGATCCCCATCCCAAGTACAACTTTGCTTACGATGTGCAGGATGCCATCTCTGGTGACTCCAAGAGCCAGGTGGAGTCCCGTGACGGCGATGTGGTCCAAGGCGAGTACTCCCTGGACGATGCTGATGGTTTCCGTCGTACCGTTAAGTACACAGCTGACTCAGTCAACGGTTTCAATGCCGTCGTACATCGCGAGCCCCTCACCCACACACACCACAAGCTGGTTGCTGCTGCTCCAGTCGCACCTGTGCAGTACCACCATGCCGCACCAACACCTGTACTGAAGGCCCCCGTCTCCTATGCTGCTCCTGCCTATGTTGCGCCCGCCTATGCGGCCCCCGCTCATACCTACAACGTTCACCAGCAGGAGCCCCAGCACCAGCAGCACCACGAGCAGTATGCCACCTATGAGACACCTGCTCCAGCCACTCATGATGCCCACAGTTACTACCATCATTAGAGCTGCGATCTGCGCCGACGAAAGTATTAATGCACCCTCGATTCCACGTTTTCATTGCTAAACATATTTAGATCTGTAAGCTCTGTTGCATAGTTCTATTGTAAATATTTTAATAAATGTATCAATGCATCACGAATATATATCCAAGACTATTCATACACTACGATTTTCAGCGAAGGAACTAGCTGAATACGGCCTATTTAATAGATACTATGGTAACTTTTGGATTAGATGGATCCACTTGTGATCAAGACTAAACGATAATAAAAAATATAAATTTCAATTATATTGTCATGATTGGCATATAGACTGATGAGCTTTTCCCAACTTTCTGAGTTTTTAGTTGGCAATCTTGCGTCAATGTATTTCACCATATTAATTGAGATCTTAAGTTAAATTAGGGTGGTACTTGAAAAATTCACTTTGAGTGAAATCTTATGCAAATTTAGTAAAAATCTAAAACGGATCATGTCAGTTATGCCATCTTAAAACAAATGTGTAGAACAGAAGACCTAGGTAGAAATAAAAGGCCACAAGGTTCATATTTAATTTATACCCAATAACTATATAACAATAATAAACTATATTAACATAAATATGGATTATAAAACTATTTAGTAAGTTTAATAGATACATATATGTATGTGACTATTGTATTAAAACTATTTTAAAAAGGATTATTTTTTAGAAAAACCGTTTTTTTGCTATGCTAAAACATCCCAACCCGAATTAGACTACCCGCACATATATGTATTTCCAGGCCTGTGGAAAAATCGTGTCATTGTCTAACATTAGCCAATTATTAACAGCGACTTAAATCTATTGAGTCAGCAAATATTTCCTTAAAATTTAAAAGTCTCAAGCTCAATTAAATTGGGATTGAGATAGTTGGGTATTTCCCTGATGGGCATTAAAAGTCAACAATCAGAGCAAACACGAATCTATGCTGTATGTAATTTGTATACCTTTAGATAAATATATATATAAAACGATATATTTAAGTTTTTTTCGCATTTGATCTAACCGGTTTGGCATGCAAAAAGTATCCGGTAGCAACAATGGCACTTTTTGCAATTGTAATGTCGCGCACACAAATTGAATGTCAAATAGCCGCTGGCAGATTTTGAGTACTGCGTACTCGTGCTCGATGGTAAGGTAGATCTGAGTCCGGAACCTCGACGGTACATGCGTCCATGAGCATGAGCAATAGTATGTCCAATTGCCAGACAAGACCCAATTTGCTCCACATTCCTCACACAAATGCCTCAAGTATTGTGTTCGCCCTGCACTCGGCCTTTCGCTACCCTTTGCCCACAGTGTACCTTGTGGTGTGTGTAGTGTGTAATTTGCTTAATAATAATGAGCAGCCGCAACAAACGCACAACCTCGGGGCAACTGCACTTGCTGCCCAAGCGCTGTTTGCTCTATAAAAACCACAGTCTGCTCAATTTCTAATCATACTGCAAACTTAGCTTCATCCGACAACATAAGATTTCAGTCCTCAGGTCGCACACCAAGCTCTTCAAAATGGCATTCAAGGTATGCTTATCTGGAGCAGCTTACGAATAGAAGCAAGCAATACAGCAGCAATTTTTACATTCTTTTCATTTTCAGTTTATCGCATTATTCGCTCTCATCGCTGCCGCCAGTGCCGGTCTCCTGCCCGCCGCTCAGGTCTACCATGCCGCCCCCGCTGTGGCCACCTACGCCGCACCAGCTGTGGCCACCTATGCCGCACCGGCTGTAGCCACCTACGCCGCACCGGCTGTCGTCGCCAAGCAGGTGATCACCAAGGCTGCTGAGGAATACGACCCCCATCCCCAGTACAAGTTCGCCTACGATGTGCAGGATTCCCTCTCCGGCGACTCCAAGAGCCAGGTGGAGGAGCGCGATGGTGATGTGGTCCGTGGCGAGTACTCGCTGATCGATGCCGATGGCTACAAGCGCACCGTTACCTACACCGCCGATGACATCAACGGCTTTAACGCTGTGGTCAACCGTGAACCACTCGTCAAGGCCGTTGCCGTTGCTCCCGTTGCCCATTATGCCGCCCCAGCTGTGGCTCACTATGCTGCCCCCGCTGTGGTAAAGACTGTGGCTCCAGTTGCCCACTATGCCGCACCTGCTCCACACTATGCCACATATGCAGCACCAGCTGTCGCTCCGGCTTACACCACCTATGCCGCCCATCACTAAAATAATGTCATTTTGTTATATGTGCTGACTGAAACTGATTGCAATTCACCTTGCCAAGTTTAAATAAATTTTAATTCGTTTACCTTTACATAATATTTGAGATTAATGGTGCACAGCGACTTGTTAAGTCATCGACTTTAACTATATATTGTGCTCACGTCTTTCTTCACGATTCATAGGATGTATAAGCCAAGATCTCAGAGTCTATATCACATCTCGTGGTCTGACCTAGGTCTCAAAATAAATCAATAGCATTTACCAGCTTATAAAATCCAACCACTCTGGAATTCATGCAAAAATCTTTTTAGGCTCAGAATGGGCCTGACTAGGTCGCATTGCTTGAAAACACCCAATAATAATAAAACTCAAAAACTAAATAAGAAAACTCGATGACCTTTAAATTTCAATACCATTCTCTTAACTAACATCGTCAATAAAAATACCGTTTTTTTAAATAATTAAAAGAGAGTTTTAATCCCATTATCCAACAATTATGCAACGATACATAAAACTGATAATAGAACTTTTGATCGCAGTGGTCTGGCGTGTGTCTGGCCAGTGCCAAACCAGTTTCAAGCAAATCGAGCGAGTCATGTTTGGAAATGCTCAAGTCGGCAACAAGGTGGCAAATCCAAATTGACTTTGTTGTCAAAACACCAACCGGAATTAAGTTGGCTGCCGCTGGTTAGAAATCAGTTATAAGATTGCTAAGAAACTAAGTAAAACAATAAACACAATATGTTTACTAAAGTGAAGATTGGAATCAGAAAGCTACAAGAAATCATATATTGTTTGTTGATAGGATTAGTTAATTTTCATGGCGATTGCTCGCAAATGGAGTTGTAATTGAAATCTTGCTTGTCTTTGGAGTTTCAATGTCGCACCAAATTTAGTTGGCAACAGTTTGAGGTCGAAGCATTTCAACGGGGACTGTGGGCACAATCGGTTATTGATATTCCTATTTGAAATTGAAAATGTTGTTTTCGAAATCACTTTAACATTTATTTTTCAATATTAAACTAAGTATAACAAATCAGTGCGAGATATAACAAAATTAATGATGGTAAGCAACAGCTGGGGCAGCATAGTGGGCAACTGGAGCCACAGTCTTTACCACAGCGGGGGCAGCATAATGAGCCACAGCTGGGGCGGCATAGTGGGCAACGGGTGCGGCAGCAATGGTCTTCACAATGTTGAGAGGTTCACGGTTGACCACAGCGTTGAAACCGTTGATGTCATCGGCGGTGTACTGGACGGTGCGCTTGTAGCCATCGGCATCGATCAGCGAGTACTCGCCACGGACCACATCACCATCGCGCTCCTCCACCTGGCTCTTGGAGTCGCCGGAGAGGGAATCCTGCACATCGTAGGCGAACTTGTATTGGGGATGGGGATCGTATTCCTCGGCAGCCTTGGTGATCACATGCTTGGCGACGACAGCCGGTGCGGCGTAGGTGGCCACAGCCGGTGCGGCATAGGTGGCCACAGCGGGGGCGGCATGGTAGACCTGAGCGGCGGGCAAGAGACCGGCGCTGGCGGCAGCGATGAGAGCGAAGAATGCGACGAACTAGGAAGGATATCGAAGAGTTAAATATGAATTTGAAAGTGCCATGTAAGGATTAACTCGAAGACATACTTTGAATGCCATTGTGTCTGACTTGAGGTGGGCTGCTGTTGAGAGCTGAGAGCGAATTGAACTGTGACTGCTGCTGCTGCCTGCTGTTGGCTTATATAGAGCGACCCACTGCCAACTTACTGCCGAATCGGGACTGCGTCTTCGTAGCCGAAGTTGGGTAATTAGTGCAATTCACTTATGCTAAATTTATGTGGAAAATGTAACATTGAGTCCGAATACATTGTGTACCAGTAAATGTATGTATGTGCTGTGTGTGCTTGTGTATATTTTATGTGTAGTCATCTTAAAAAACTCAAATTTATTGGGGGTGCTGAAACTGGTTTCGGTTGTAAAGCTGCACAAAGTTGCAGTGTATATATATTATTATTATTATTATTATTAGATCTATTAGATTGGTGGTATATCTAATATATAAAGGTTTTAACTTGCGAACACCACGACTAATTGGCATATTAAAAGTGCTTAGTACATTTTAAGTTAATCAAACTGTTAGCGATAGCTAAGCATTAAATTATTGTCTATAATAGAGAAGGTGGCTGTAGTTTGTCAGTTTAGCACATCTTTAATACATTTTTTTTAATATTATTTATTTATCCACAAATATTGTTTGTATCTTGTCCATTTTAACCGTAAATAAGGTTTTCAATTTGAATCAATTCATTTCTTTTCACATTCACATACATATGAAATTAATTTGCATACTAAAATCGTTCAATTTCAAAGGTATATATGCAATAACTGTAAACTGTATTAGCCAAAGGTAATGAGCAGCATATATAAATAATATGCACTATGGGTTTTTAATTAAATATTCCGATTTAAACGAGTGCTCGACCTGGCGAACTGAAGAACGAACGTGACAATTATACGTGACTAGATGCGACTTCGTCCATCCCCAATGGTCTTTCAATAGCAATGTTATCATTGTGCGGCTTCGAAGCGCCAAAATGGAATTCCAATTAGGTGTCATCAATGTCACCGAGTTGACTATATAACATTATGGCCAGCACTTGGCCAGACATTCAGTGTTCAGCTGCTGCTTAGGACAACACCAAGTAACTCTCCAATCCAAACCCAACGAAATGGCTTACAAGGTACATAAAAAGGCATACTGCCTTTCGGTGGATTACGATGGATAACTTAATAGCTTCATCTTCACAATTCACAGATCGCATTCACACTCGCTATGCTCGCCGTGGCGCAGGCGGCAGTGCTGAGAACTGTGGCACCCGTTGCCGTAGCACCCGCACCCGTTCTGGCCAGGACCGTTGAGCTCGAGGAGGTTGACCCGCATCCTCAGTACTCCTACAGCTATGATGTGCAGGACTCTCTCTCCGGCGACTCCAAGGGTCATGTGGAGGAGCGCGATGGTGATGTAGTTCGTGGCGAGTACTCCCTGATCGATGCCGATGGCTTCAGACGCACCGTTACCTACACCGCTGATTCCATCAATGGTTTCAATGCCGTCGTGCGCCGTGAACCCCTCGTTGCCGTTGCTGAACCTGTGGTAAATGCAGCACCTCTCGTCCGCTCTGCTCCAGTTGCCGTTGCAGCACCCCTCGTCCGCTCTGCTCCACTTGCCGTTGCCGCGCCCATCGTCCGCTCTGCTCCAGTCGCCGTTGCAGCACCTATTGTCCGCTCTGCCCCACTTGCAGTGTCTGCTCCTCTTTTGAGGGCTGCTCCAGCGCCGATCCTGCGCACCGCTGCTATTGCTGCTCCTCTGAGATATACAGCGCCAGCCTATGCCGTGAGGAACTTGTAAACTGAATAGAATTGACTTGGTTTCCAAATTATGGCTTTGAAAATAAATGTGATGTTTTATAAAACTATTGCTGTTTGTCTTTATTATTAGAGGGACAACTAATTAAATACTAGATATCTTCTAGGAATCGATTTATTAGGAAATAATTTAACAAACAAAATATTATTGGCATTGTTGAACCATATGCCACCCAGCTTGCAAGGCCAATCAAGCCAATAAGGTTGTAAGTATTTTTATGCATTTAATTCGATATTGCCGTCAAGGTGAAATTGTGAAAGCGCCAAACACACAAATTGCCCGCGGTCAAACAGCAGCAATTTGAGAAGGTGTGGCTGTGGTATGACTGTGTAGTTGTGTGATTGTGTGTTCGTGTCTTGGACAGCACTCACCTATGACACTAATCTGCACACATTTACATGTCGCAGTTATTGCATAAATATATTATATACTTATGTATGCCCATTCGTAATTACCACGCTCGCAGTCGATAAATCGTCAATAATAAATACAAGTGACAAAAATTTTATTTATTATACAAAAAAAAATAAATTATAATTTCAATTCGTGCGTTACACTTCGAGTATAAAAACGGATTGGTGTGCAGTCTGCAAATCATTCCACAGCTTCACTGCTTTCGTATCACTATTTGGATATTCGCCCATCCTTCCAAGCTCATTCGCCATGGCCTTCCAAGTAAACTCTACCATTCAAAGCGGATTCTTGAGTCCTTTATTTTGCATTTATACATATACTTTCAGTTCTTTGCCATCCTTGCGCTCGTTGCCGCCGTCAACGCCGGCGTTCTGCCCGTCCAGCAAGTGTATCAAGCCGCTCCAGCTGTCGCTTATGCTCATGCCCCCGTGGGCGTGGCGCATGCCCAGCCCGTTCTGGCCAAGCACGACGATGAGTACGATCCCCATCCCCAGTACAAGTTCGCCTACGATGTGCAGGATGCCCTCACCGGTGACTCCAAGAGCCAGGTGGAGGAGCGCGACGGTGATGTGGTCCATGGCGAGTACTCGCTGGTGGATGCCGATGGCTTCAAGCGCATCGTTCAGTACACCTCTGATCCAGTCAATGGCTTCAACGCCGTTGTTAACCGTGTGCCCCTCGATCATGTGAAGACCGTGGTCAAGACTGTGGCTCCCGCTCCAGTCCCCATTGCCTACCATAAGCTCCACTAAGTGGACCGACACTCAGCTATTCGATGTTGTTTGAAGCCATGTTTACGTCCTTAAATTGAATAAATCGTTGCATATTTCTAAGCCTATAAAAAATCAGCGTTTCTGTGTGGATAGGAATTTAATCGGATATTATTATCCAATTTTAAAATTTTTTAACTCTCACCCATATTTTGCAGGCAAGAGTTTAATCAAGTATCTTTCCAGGAAAAAGTTTTAAGCCAATCGACAAAGATAGTTAATCTCAGACATCTTATGTAATAAAGCCTCAGCTTTATTCCCATCCTCATTTGCTTTGGAACATTCCCCATTTCCCAAATATGATTACAAAATTACGTATACAATACCAATTCACATCTCAATTATGGCAGCTGAAAGATCTCGATGTGTAACTGCCAACTATATACTTTAAATCAATTTCGGACAGCTCTGACGCAGATTGCACGCTTCCAACTCATTATTGCGATATGAACAGCCCACATTTACCATCATTGACGTATTCGAATAAAACATCGGGCATGGATGTAAGTAATGCACATGCAAACCCCTTACTCAAAATTCAAGACGATTGCCAGCAAACACGTTAAGGTCAGAGTTTGGTTTGGGCCTTTCGCCAAATGCAGCAACGCCCAACGCTGCGAATGTGTTTTGCAGATTGATTTATGTGCCAATATTGTCTTAAATCGCAGCCATTGTCTTATCGACAAGATAATAGCGACCAGATAGGGAACAGGCCACAGCTCTTGGACTTTTACCTTAACATCTGTTTCGCACATCCAAATATGCCAAGGCATGGCCCAACTCGCTTGTCCTCCACATGCAGCTGGCGACAAGTGACCAGCGATTTCGAGTGTTAAGGTCAAAGTCAGGTTTTATGGTTAATTACCTCGTATGTGCAGCACTTGAAGTTTGTCCAGCCGCAGCTACCCGTTGACATGTTCGTGTCTCGCGCTCATTCCCACAAGCCTAAACTGCGGGTACTTTCCGCAGTAGCCGCTAAATAATAAAAAACAGCCAAATATTTCGGATAGCCATAACAATTGCAGTAACAAGGCACGACGAGTGCGCAAGCGCATAGCCCCAGTCGAGGTGGCCCATAAACCCACAAGGCGAGTTAAACAATGCGCGTAAAAACCAACACTGAGCATAAATATTGGGCGTGTTTCCACTACGACCACAAATTCCAAGAGAAACTATGCCACAAATATATGAGAAACCTAAAAAATCTGAAAAATCATATATATTTATAATATTTTTAAAATTCAACTTTAAATGCAAAATTAAATAAAATTCAAAATAAATGTTATTTTATTTCAGAATTAAAAATCAAATTTATTTATTACACAAGAAATTAAGCCAAATATATGCAAAATTAAACAAATCTGAAAATTATTTTTTTTAATTTAATATTTAAGTTAAGCACTACATATAAACGGATCTGAAAATTATTTTTTATTTAATTCTTTAATTTTAAAAAAAAAATGGCATATTCTTCTTTGCTAGTTATAATTTATAAAACAGTGAGCTTGTGAAAAAATTGTATATTTTACAAATCGAATAAAATTTACTTTTATTTTGTTTTTGTTAAAAAACAAGAAATATGTTAAAAAATGTTGATATTTGATGCCCTTCCTTGCTAATTATTTTAAGCAAAAATTAATTTGATTGATTGTAAGCAAATCGCAGTCATTTTTGAACAAACAGTTATTAATGATCCACGAACTGGCAACACACAAACAAAGTTACTTGCAACTTTGTTTTTGGCTTTACCGTTTTATCCGCAAGTCGCGTTCTCGGCCAACACACAGTGAATATGTTTTTTTTGTTTCTTTGGGTTTCTCACGCAATTGCTGCCGTGAATCATATGAATGTTTACATTTACAATATTTAGCTTGTTTTTGATTTTGCTTTCGGTTGATTCTTTGTTGGCTCTTTAATGTGGTGCATTGGTGGACACGACCTTGAAATTTATAAGCACTGGCGAGGGAAAGTTGAATCAGATTGTGCATGTAATGTTTTTTAATTTCTTTGGGAGTATTTTTGAATTTCAATTACTTGTGATTACTTTTAATTTAACCAATACATTTTAAGCTTGGGCATTCAATATGCATCTGCCGTGAAATATTTTTAAAATATCCATATCCCTTGTACACTCTTAAATCAAGTTTTAGGATTTCCATTTAAAGTTCTATGGGAATTCTCATTCTTTATTAATATTATTAATTAATGTTTATTCCAGATTATAATTTAAAATGAGGAAAAATCGCAATTGTTCTAGGGCATCACATTCTTTATTCAATAACAACTAACGGCAATTATCAGGTCGGGCGTCACCTATTGGTCATCTAATAGGCGTACGAGATAAGTGGAGAGGCGAACTGAGTCTTGACGATGGCTGGGCCAGCGGCGACCACAGGAGCGGCCCTCACAATTGGTGCCGGGGCAGCTGCGTATGCGAAAGGAGCAGCAGCCGCGAGGGGAGCGGCGTGCACAATTGGTGCCGGGGCGGCAACGACGGGAGCAGCGGCAACAGCGGCGACTAGAGGTTCACGGCGCACCACAGCATTGAAGCCGTTGATGGGATCGGCTGTGTAGTCCACAATGCGACGGTAGCCATCGGCGTCGTTCAACGAGTACTGGCCCTGGACCACATCACCATCACGGGTCTCCACCTGAGTCTTGGAGTCACCGGAAAGCGCATCCTTAACATCATATCCATAGGTGTATTGGGGATGAGGGTCGTATTCCTCCACCTGGGCAACGGCGGCCAAGGGTGCGGCGACTGGGACAAGACCAGCGCTGGCCACGGCGATGCAGGCGGCGAAGAGGATGGTGAACTGCAAGAATACGGAACACACGTTTAATTCACTTATTTCACTTGAGCACGTCTCTAAGGACATCAGTTCTTAATTGAATCTATTTGGCGTTATTTTGGATTTTTAATGGTAAGGGGAGGATGGGATGGCTTACTTTGAATGCCATTGTTTGCTTGGTTTACTTGGGTTGCTCTAGATACCGTAATTGGTGCTGAACTGATTTGAAAACGGTCCAACTGGGGCTTTTATACCTCGCTCGAGGCGATATGCCCGAATTCGTAAGCAAATGCTTGCACTTGCGTCACAAAACGTTGGCGACAATACCAAAATACAAAACAAAAATACCAATACTAAATTACCAGACGAGTAAGACTAGAAGCACCGAACGTGCAGGTGGTGGTGGTGGTTATGGTGGTGGCGGAGGAGGAGGAGAAAGAGTAGAAGGAGGGCGGACGGGTGGTCAGCCAGTCGATCGTCCCAAGCACATTATTACCCAAGGCTAAGCGCACAAGTGACAAAGGCAACAGCACCAATGACGATGACAACAACAACAGCAACAGCAGCAACCACAAGCATAAAGGCATAATGCCTTCTTGATTGAATTGGACCCACTCGAGCCGAATTAATATTGGCCTCAGATACTCAGAAGTCGCATACTCTAGCGTCGTGTACTATGAGCCATTAATTCGATGCGATCGGTCATTTGTTTTCGCTTTCGAAAAGCACACACAACAAACACACACAGACACAAGAAACACACACACATCTCGCACACACAATTCCATTATGAATAATAACGTATGCAGCGCATGCGCAAATGCATAACAACGGTTTTTCAAATTGACTGCTGTGCACTTGCATGCACACACGCACACACACATATACACCTATCTGTCCCAAGTGCACCCCCTCCCCACATGATCAGCCAGTCACGACCTTAAAATTGTACGAGTATTAGGTGCTGGCGCTCCATTTGAGCGCTAATTGGATTTCAATTGCGTGTTTTTGTTGTCGCCACCTTCCAACTTCCGACGAGGGACCCCTCTCAGTATGTGTAGAAAGGTAACCTGAAACTTGCATAAGATATGGCGATCAACTGTACATAGACGTAATTTTGATTACGCTACGCTCATTATAATTCATATTTCTGAACGCATTTTTAAACACAATTCAAAACTCAAATGCTCACACTTCACTCTTTAACAGGATTACATCTTTTCAAATACTATGAATTCTAATACAAATATGTTGAAAAATACTTCTTATAATTAGGAATCTTTGAATAAAGAATTTTAGATATAATACTCAAAAAGTTTAGTAATAAGTACTTAATTGTCGTTCATATTTCCTATAAGCCAAAAAAAAAAATGAGGGAAGCTCCCGGCTGTGCAATGCTCTGTTCAAAGCGCCAATACAGTTAACAGTTGATTCAATTATAAACGAGGATTCGTGGTTTATTCGTTAAAGAAGATTCTTTATAACATACACCATTAAGTGGCTACAATTCTACAATTTTCACATACATATGGATACAAAAGTTAAGTAATATTCAAAAATCCACATTAACATCAAGTTTATTTGAAAGCAAAAACAAAAAGCAGTTATTTATTAAAGTAATCATAACTAGGACATCAGACTTTGCCTCTCCCTTTAGTGTTGGAACACATACGAAACAGTTTGTGGATGTGCAACGTGTATCGGTGATTTCAACAGCGCTGGCACGTGATGGGAAACATAGGTGGGGGCTGGCGCAGCGTGAACCACATGTGCCACTGGCGCGTGGTGAATCAGAGTGGTGGGTGCCGCATAGCTTCTAACGAGCACTGGTTGGATGGGCTGCATCTTAGTCAGAAGTGCAGGTGATTTTACCTTTTTAGCCACGACTGGGACGAGAGCCGCAGCAGGGAGTGGTTCACGTCGCACCACTGCGCTGAAGCCATGCAGAGCGTCGGCTGTGTAGTCCACAATTCGTCGATAGCCATCCGCATCATTCAATGAGTATTGACCCTGCACCAAGTCGCCGTCACGCGTTTCCTTCTGGGACTTGACATCTCCACTAACAGCATCCTGCACATCATAGCCAAAGGAGTAGCGAGGATGTGCATCGAAGGTGTCTTCACTGCTTACTGCTTTGGGCAGCAATCCAGCGCTGGCCACAGCAATGAAAGCGGCAATTAATAAAATCTATTTGCGGAATTATTATTCTGGACTTTGTAGAGTTAGTAAATATATTTTCTTACCTTGGTAAACATAGTTAGCACTTGAGCAGAGAATATTCAACGTTTTGTCCTGTTGATAGCTGAGCTGACACAACTGCTCTTCAGATCGGCAGACGCTTTATATAGGCCACGCCAACACTGGACCAGGTCAATCGCATACTAACCCAATGCCACACTTGAGTGCCACAATACCAGTTACCGTCCTGCAAGGTGATAAGCATAAACACAACAAGGTCAAATTGGGCTACTGCTCACCAGACCTACAGGCTCGCGCCTAATTGGAGACGATCCCAACGAGTTTATCAGCCATCGACAGGTTTTTGGAGTAGTTTGGTCTTGTAATTGCCACTTACATCGAAGCATAGTGAAATTATGATTCTGTCACCTTAGCAACATTCGGTGTACCAGTACAGATGCAATTTAACTTACAAAAACAAAAAAAAATTGGTGAATGTTTTTCTGACAACCTCTTATGACCGTAAGCATATTTAAACATATTTTTTAAGGTTTTTGAAACAACATTCTCACTTGATTATGCTTTTCGAAAAATGATAATTTGTTATCCGTGGCCCTTGAAAGTATTTCATTAATTTTATTTCCAAGCGAAAACATCCCCGGATGATTTTGTCGAGGCTTTTGAGGCTTTTGCCTCAACATCAGAATAACAATAAATTTATTGTCTTGATCCTAAAAGTATGCCATAAAATATGTAATTGTTTAGTGCGCCCCATAGATGGCGCACCAAACACATAAAAAAGAGTTGAATAGCACAAGAATACACAAACATTATATTAGTACAAATAATTTAAACTATCGAAATACTTTCACAAGCGTATCGAAGGGGTTTGTATTAGAGTATTTACAAAAATGCTCTGATTTAGTTTAAATGTATGCCTCCGGATGAGAAAAAAGCCAAAAATAGTCAAGCATCCAGTTGTTTTATATGTACATGCATATGTAACACATATAAGGACACATATTATTTATGTTGTGTACCAGTCTCACAAATTTCATATACATTTATATGTAATGCTTTGTTAAGATTTCATTGTCCTCGAACAACCAAACATATTTATTATAATTCAACACCGCATACATTTATGTATTTTATTAACACGGATGTTTCATTAGTTTAAATTTGGGTATTTTGATATTTCCCAATTAATTTCACAGTACTTACTTTCTGTTCTCTTGCTGAGATTATGATATATTTTTATTAAAATCAGCAAAGCTTGAGTCAAACTGTGTATAATTTATTACGAAATGCTTCAATGTTTCATGTTCTCCGCCATTTTTTCAGTATTTTTATGTCCGGTAACTGAGTTTGCGTAACAACACGCTCTTTTCGATTTAAATCAGCAATGTTAGAGCCAAACTATGTATAATTTATTCCGAAATGCTTCAATGTTTCATGCTCTCCGCCATGTTGGCAGCATTTTTATTTCCGTTAATTGAATTTGTGTAACAACACGCTCTTTTTGTCCTCGGTTAGCATCTGTACAAGTTTGGCAACTGATGAGGTTACTGCAGCATAAGACCATATGGGATTTCATTTCGGTTCCCTTAATGCAGCTGCCCTGAGACCAACAAACAGGGGTTGTGCCGGAACCCAATCGGTGTCTGTGCCACACCGTCTCCATTTTCATTGGCTTATTTCACTTCAGCAGCGGATAAGAGGTGTATCTCTAGTTGTCTCGCTCTAACTTTATCCGCGTGCAAAATGAAAGAAACTCGTGAATCGCCCTCGTATTAAAGTGTTTGGCATTATTTTAAGCGTGATGGCTTTCCATAAATTTGCATTACAATAAGCCAAGGTCATTTGTACATCTATTGACAATGTAAACATAATAATAACCAATTACATTTATATAGCGGCAAGTTAGTTACTTATTCACAAATTTAAATTAAGATAAATAGAATTTAATTTAGATAAACTCAATATTTGTCATACCTTATGCCACAAAGGGGAAATTACAATGCCTGGGGACCACTTAATTCGATAAACAACCATTTTGCAGTCTATGATAAGATAGCGTAACTTTTTTTTATACATATTGCACTTATATATGTACGTATATGTTTAACTCGAATTTTCCCCTAGCGCTTGAAAAAAGATTCTAAAAAATTATCCAAAACTCCAAGCATATATCTCCATAACTCAGACCAAAATTTTGGTTTGCTGGATTACATTTTATAAATTAAGCAAGTCTCCATAAGTCGAATTTTATTTTTTTGCTGTGTTTAGAGTTATCGTAGACTGCTAATAGATTATAGATATATATATTTCGAAGGGTGAAAATAATATCTGAAAAATGAGACCTTGCTTCAAATGAGTTTTACAGAACGTTATCAATATTTGTAATATTTAAAAAGTACAAAACGTGGTTTAGATTAAAACTAATGGAAAATTACAATTCCAAGTCCCAATTCCCACTTTACGAAATTTAGTCTTCCTATACGAACAGATTGGTACGCCCTACCATATAGCATATATATATATATGTATATTCAAAATAACTATTGAAATATATATATGTATATTATGGATTTAATTTCTAATGTTAATTCTGTTGTAGTTCAACAGGTAATCGCAAGGTATCTATATCCATTAATTATATCCATTTATTAAACAATCTAATATTTTTAAGGACTGGAAAAATTCGAATTTTTTATATCACAGAGCTTAATTGATCTTTAAAAGCTGTATTTTTAGACTTAATTATTGGTTTTAATTCGTTTCGAAGAACGTTTTGTACCCGAGGCTTGGACATCGATCTATTAAAGTCCAATGACAAGGTAGAGAGGATGCTATCAGAGATTCGTCTTCTCGACCTTCCTGCTTGCCCAGTCTCTGTGAATAATATAGTATAGTATATAGTATAGATAGGTCTGTCTGTGTTGCATTCATTCCCTGCTATAAGAGTGGAATAAATGTCTTCCACAAAATTCAGTCCAACAAGTGCGCAGATACACAGCACAAAAAAATGTTGAAGAGAATCGTACTTAAAACTGCCCCAAATTAATTTCTAGTACAAAATGTTTGTAAATCTCTATCAATCATGGGAAAGCGCATTGTGTTTTTGTGCATAGAGAAAAAACTCTTTGGCTGCACTCTAAAGCGATTTACGTGTGATGAATTTATGTCCCAATTAAATATTTTGACCAATAAAAAGCTTAAAATCATATTAATAAAGAACACACAATGAGAACGTCTGGCCGACTTGTAATTACATATTCAATTAGAAGAGGCTCAGTTGGAGTCCAGTTAACATTTTGGCGACAGGCTCCGTCTGCGTCTGCAGCTGCGGCTGCGGCTGCGTCGACGTCGACGTCGCCGTCTGCGTCTGACAATGCAACAGGCAAGTAAAGGGTACAGAAAAGCCCGATAAGCATGTACAATTAATAAATCATTATAGAAACACAAATGTCAAAAGCTGCACAAAAAATGGCACAGATATCGATTTACCCAAAAATATAAAAGAAAACTATAAAATACCGCCTATGTGACGGAGTCGAACTCGAACTCGGACTCCGAGCTGCGACAGTCGGCGCCAAGCAATCCATCAATTTGTGCAGCGCCAATTACGCCTGTTACTGTTACTCGTCACTTCTCCAACCCGAGTTGGATACGGCCAGCTGCCACTGGGAGTTACAACAACTTTCAAAGTCGCTTTGTAACGAGGTGTCAGCCACATGGCTGGCGCCCCCATCTCCAAACCGCCATCCCCCACCCAATGGCGTCAATTGTTTGGTCACTTTTTGTGGAGCAATTGTAATGGACTTAGACGAAATATCAGTCGATTGTCGCCTGACCATTGACGCCTTTTAAAGTACCCATCAAATCCATACGTCATACTTCCGACGGCGTCAATAGCATTAAGCCAGTCATTAACGATTTGGCTTACATAGGTGCAACTTATGTGTTTTATATTATACATTATAATAATTTTACTAACATACTGAACGGGACTTCAAACTCTTCAAAGAGAAGAAGTGTACAAGGATACTTATTCTTAATGCCGAAACCAACAGTTGAAATAAACTTTAAGCATTCTGTGTTGACTAGGCAAAGCTGAACTCCTTTACTTTAATATAAATTAAAGATAAAGAAATTAAGTAAGGATACAGCCACATAAGGAAGATAAGTTATTGTAACTCGTAAGTATATCCAGATAGATAGATACTAATGTATCTTTATATTATTGAAACCTTTGATTTTATTTAACATGAGCTCTTAGTTAGATCTGACATATTTATAAAAATAGTATAGTTCTCTTTGGAGAACGCAGCTCTTTTTTCAATCAATGAAATCGATATGTCTAATGATATATCCTTCTATTCGCAATTTGGAGTAAATAAAAAAACAAACAATGGGAAATTCTTTTCATTAAACATTAACTATAAATAATCCGTAACAATTTCATTATTTTAGTAATTGAAAATATGATTATTATACATTAACGTACACACAATAAAAAACCGAGTAGGCAATCTAATAACTAATTTGTTAACTTTTCATATTTAAATTCAGCTTTATTCCCCTCCTCATTTATCAAGCACTTATCAATATTTATTTAAATCACATCAACTTTCTATGGCCTATATTACTAATCGAAAGTAATTGTCTGATATACGTAAATACCATGTATATTATTTAAGTAATTTAATTCAAGACAATAATTAGCATTATTAGCAACGCTGGAGACCACATTTAACCTTGTACAGTTTGCAAGTGGAAAATAAATTCTAATTTAAATTGATTCAACAAAGTTGAAGAACGGCTATCTTAGGCACGCCGAGGATAACATATCTTTTTAGATAGAAGTTAAACTGATGACATCTAAATTTTACTTGGAGTTCGAAATACTTGCATATTTCAAAGAAATTGAATGCTTCTACGACTGTCTGAACTGAATACTCCACATTTGTGTCATTATAACCGTCCGATCCGTTCGATTTTGACGTTCTTTGTGACAGAAGCAAAAATACGGATATATGCCAAATTTCATCAATTAATTTAAAACTCAGGAGAGCAAAATGGATCAAAAAAAATGAGGACAGACACACAGGCGGATATTACTATATCGACACGGCTAGCGAAGTTGATCAAGAATAAATATACTTTATGGGATAGGAGACGCCTCCTGCAATGCGTTAAAATCTTTATGACAAAATTATAATCTCATTTCTTTAAAGGCACAGTTTTCTCACAAAAGGTAGATAACATAATAAAGTCGTCAAAACGTGCATTTACAAATATCCGTAGGTGGAATACGGCTACTTGCCATGTGGGACACTGGACAGGAGAAGTTGTGAATGCCTGGAAGCTGAAAATAAAAACATACACATCCTGTTACTATTAATTGCTGCTGTCCAAAAATATAACAAATCACCTTGGAGCGCTGGGCAAAGACCCAAAAGGACGAGACTGTGCAACAACTCAAAGTAAGTTGTTGCCCATGTTGGAATGAGCAGAGGGAAGTGGATTGTGCTTAGGTTTGGGAATGGGATTGGGATTGGGTTTGGATTTGGGCACGGCCTGCAAACCACCAACTACGAATGTACGACAAAAACTTGTGAAAATGTCAATCAACTTGTACAAAAAACCGAAAAGGAGAAGAAAAAAAAACAACTAAAACACAAAAGTTTTCCAAACAGACAGATAGACAGACAGACGGGTGGAACAGACAGGCAGCCAAAGATGATGCATTGTGCGTGAAAGGTGCAATGCCGGTTCGGGGCATAAAGATATCTGAATGTTGTATCTCTATCTGGACAGTGTGACAGAGTCGTAGGGGGCGCCTACGAATTGCATCCCACTGAGTCAGACCAAAAGTCACTGATGGAACGGGACGGGACGGGACGAGACGAGACGGCGATTTAAATTCCACAGCAGCCATTCGTACACACATAGATGGGCCTGTCAAATGTGGATAGTATGATGACGATTGACAGCTGCACAGCCGGCACATCCCAGTCGAGCTTCGGTGACCAATTTTGGCCACTACCTGCACTGCCAATTCATTTGGGAGTTGGCCCGTTTAGGTGCGAAAACACAAATAACAAAACGTGCCGAAAGTATCTAAGTAGCATACAAAAACAAAACACTAACAACAAAAACTCTTTCTACATAAGTACGAGTAAGTATGAATGTAGGTACATATATACTTAAATAAGACATGGACATGGGCGTAACTCTAATATCAGCATTTGCCCTGGGACCGGTAAAAAACTAAATGAAAATAGCAACTGCCAAAACCGGTAATGACTAACCCCCGTACCGGACGGAGTCCACTGATAAGAGAACTCCCTGCCTGCTCACCTCACATAACGGTAGCGAGTGAGATGGCACTACACACACACAGCTACCCATGTTAGCATGGCCACGTCGCAGTCAGTGGAAGCGAGATGGCAGCTGTTGTATGGTCGGGGCGTGGCCTGCCGACACTCAGTCGACTGTGTGTGTTGCTGGGTTGGCTGGCTGCCGCCCGTCCAGCAATCAGTCACGACTTGGTTAGCGCGCATGCAGCACGAAGTTCGAGAACCGTCGCGTGGTAAAAACAGAAACCGTCGGAAAGGCAACTCAAACTGAAACTGTTATGGCGTGTTTCTCTTAACTGATTATGTTAGTGTGCCAAAGTGTTTTTGAAATCTGTTCAAAAAGCGGCCGCGTGTTTTATTTAAATTATACATATTTGTGCTGAAGCACTGCCAAAGTGTTTCCACATTCGGGAAATTCTTATTTTGCAAAAAGTTAGTTTTGTGTTCTAGACCAAAATAGTATTGCCTAAAGCATTAACCTTAAGCATGACAATGAAATTGTAGCCTAAAATATTTAAGATTTTGCCCATTTTAAGACAAAGCTAAGAGTCGAAAGTATTCTACATTATTTTCATCACTTTTTTACTACCCTAAAATTCTTTTTTAATTAATATTATTGCCTGTTACTTTTTGGTAGTTTTAGCTACTATTTGGCTTACACAAAAAAACCTTAAAATGGACTTAAATTTTTTAGCACAATGCCAAATTAAACACCATTTTATTTTCGACAAAACTTCAGGAAATTTCTCACTTGTTTTAGGCAATACAATTTTTGTGAGTTGAGTTTGGCTTACAATATGATGGACGTTAGCAGCATGTACGGCAACCATCCGCATCATCATCCACATGCCACGGCTACCGCCTATGACGGCTTTAGCAGCAACTATTTTCCCTCCCCGACCCACCAGCACCAGCAACAGCAATTGCAGCAGCAACACCAGCAGCAGCAGTTGCAACAACAAGTCCAGCAACATCAGCAACTGGCATATAATGGCTACGATAGCAACTCCCCCAACTACTATCAGCAGCAGCAGCAGTTGACGCCACCTCCGCCACAGCTCCAGCTGCAACATTCACTTGCCCAGCAGCAACAACAACAACATCAGCAGCAGCAACTTTATCCGCACTCGCATCTCTTCAGTCCGAGTGCGGCGGAATATGGCATTACGACCACAGCAGCGGGAGCGGCGGCGAATAACACTCCGCTGCATCCAACTAGCCACTCGCCCGCCGACTCCTACTATGAAACGGACTCTGTACACTCCTACTATGGCACTGCAGCCGTGGCAACGGTGCCGCCACCCGAAAACAATTCTCCGGTAACAGCAGCCAATGCAACGCAACAGCAACAACAGCAGCAGCAACAGCAGCAGGGAATGGATACGCATGCTCCCATTATCAGCTCCGAGAATGGCATGATGTACACCAACTTGGACTGCTTGTACTCGCCCAGTGTGGCACAGCAGGCGCAGGCGCAGACGCTGCCACATGGCTATGCTGGCCAGATGGAGGAGAAGTATGCGGCGGTGCTGCATGCTGGGTACGCAGCTCCCCCACCGGGCCTGCTGCTTGAGGATCCGGATCCGATGATGCAGCTGGCTGCCGGGCAACAACAGTCACCACCACAAATGTGGCACCACCATCAGCATATGAGCAGCGGTTATCCACTTGACGCGGGCATTGCCATGGACTATCCCCATGCCCATTTGCATCACGGTCTAGGTCATGGCCATTTGGCCAGTCTGACAACCAGCGCCCAGCAGCAGCAGCAGCAGCAGGCACAGCAGCAACACCAACAACAACACCAGCAGCAACAACAGCCAGCCAGCTCGCAGGCTCAAGTGGTGCCACAGCATTCGATATCACCCAATGGTGCGGGCAACTGCATAACCATGGCCAGGAATCAGCGCGGTGGCGTCACATCGCCAGGTAGCTCCACCTCATCGTCAACAACGTCTGCGTCCGCAGCGAACTCCGCGCACCAAGCAAACTCACAACCAAAATCGCCAAATCACGCGCCCAACATTCCAACATACAAATGGATGCAACTTAAGCGGAATGTACCCAAGCCGCAAGGTAAGTTTGCCCCTAAGCTAAGATCTGGTTTTATGCCTGGCAGGTTACAATTCTTGGGCATTTGTTTAAGCAATTTAAAAAACAAATGTTGATTCATAAAAACATGTTCAAAAATAAAAAAAAAAAATGTTTTCAGATTATATTTGTAATTAGACTCAACAAATTATTATTTCACGAATTCGAAAAGAAACCTAGTAAAAATGTTAAACAGCAGAATTTAATTATACAGCAAATTTTTCTGATTGTTTAATGTGTGTAGATATCAATGTGTTTTCTTGCCGAAAAATATGTTCCCCTATTCCAAAAAGATATAAGGCTGCTTTTAGATAAAGCAAATAAGTACGCTAACCTTTCAACTAGACCATTAATCATCTTGACACCTTTTTCCGTTTTCCTTTAATGCTAATAAGAATCTTATAAATATATTCGATTAGAGCCTTGTCAATTATTAAATTCTATTGCTAATTGCCAGCTCAGCTTTCACATAGGGCCATTAGCCCAAGTCAATTTAATTGCTGCTAGCAATAGATCACAGCTAACAAATTGAATATATTAAACCAGTTGGACAACTCATGTATAAATATCAGTATATATTATTACATACTTGTGGGTACCACACGAAAGGGTAAAAGCAAAAACAAATCCAAATTAAATAAAATGCAAAATCAAAAAACGATGACTTTCAAAACTGATTGACAGTCGAGATATATCCACGAAAGAGCCAAGTGCGTCAGACGTCCAACCGAGGGCATGTCACCTAAAAATAAGAATGTCTCTTCAAATTTCTGCCGTTTCCTTCTGCCTGGGCATATTTCTTGCATATTTCAGATAATTTTGTCAATGCTGTGCAGTCAGTCAGGTTGTCACTTGTCACTGCGCGGAGCAGTTTTGTATCTTGGAATTAGCCAGCTCAGGAAAAAACGCAACGATGATAAACTGAAATTATGATAAATTGTGCGTTGAACATTTGGCATCTTATACTTATGGCTGATAAATTTAAATTACATAATTAATGCGTGTATATACATATGTAGAGCTTTAGTTTTGTAGAGCTTAAGATATTAGTATTACCAGAGGATCCAAACTAAATTTCCCGATTGAAATAAACTTACTTTCAGTTATATTTCGTATACTTTTGTCAGGTAATCAAGACCCTTCCTTTAATTTATCGGGATTATACGGTATTTGTTTATAAATCACCCATTGTAAATCTGCTATCGTATCACGTATAACATGAACTACATCTAAAGAAAGTGATTGATTTGTATCACACATATCTAGACTGAGCGTCTTGTGCAGAAAGTCTCTGAACCTGTTGGCCAATTTGAAGTGACAGTCGCATTTGACTTCCAGACTTCGAAACTAGTTAAAGCACTTTACCTGTTGCGATAGCATCCCTACTTCAATCAGATATCAGTCCGAGCGCTCCTACCACTTACAGCTCGAACGTAATCCCCTTGCTACACCAATAATCATACAAATATTTGCTTATTAATGCTGAAAAGTGTCATTTACATGCATCGTTTTCAATTAAACGACGCCAGAGATCCCCACGCGCCGCACCCAAAAAGCCCATGACAATGACGTGTGCAAGTGGAGCCCGCTCCACGTCCGAACCCAAATCCGAACCGGGCGCTTAAACGTCTCGCGAGCAGCGCAGCCGAGCAGCAAGTCAAACAAACAATTAAAGCGTGCAAGAGAAAAGAAAATGAAAAATCATAATAACATAAAATAAGTATGAAAGAAATGCAGCTCAAGAATGAAGTCAACCTACTCACATGGCAGTTGTCGCTGTTTCTCGTGCGGTTGCTGGTGCTGGTGCTGGTGCTGGGACTGAAGCTGGTGGTGCTGCTGCTGCTGTTGTTGTTGTTGCAGTTGCTGGATGCCGATCTGGAAGTCAAGTTGACTGTCAGAAAAAATGATTATTTAAATAAAGAGTTCTTGTTTGAGCCCCGCTGCAACCGAACTGTCACTGAGTCCAATCTCGAGACCTGCACGAGAGAGAGACGCAAGGAGGAAAGGAGGTCTCCACTGTATGGTCTCGGTCTCGATCTCGATCACAGCATCGGTCTCTGGCTGTGCGCGCACATGCTTGCTTCACTCCATCTGTCATGTCATCCATTTTCAGCCAGGGGAAACAGCATAATCAGCAATCGTGGTTATAAATGGTAGCATTCGACATATTGGCATTCATGCACAGCAGAAGCTCGCCAGCAAAATACCTATATAAAATACCTACCTACATACCAACTCGTATTCACATTCACATTCATTGCATTCAATTCAATGATCTCTAATGTGTTAATCAGCATTTTTCAATAACCCGACCATATCACAATCACTGAAAAACTTGTGTGTGTTGGTGGTGGGGGAAATGACTGGTAGAAAATGGAAAAGCTCTCCAGCTGCTACCCGCGTCGGAATTCGTTCTTGCCCAGCAAGAGATTAATGGAAATTTTTCATTGGATTTGCCAATGACAATTTGTCTAGGAATTTTTGTCAATCGACAGTAAATTTGCAGTAGACAGAGAGCTCAAATTGGAGATATGGATCGGTTGCATACTGCGATGAGTAACTAGAGGAATGCATAAATTACTTATCGAGTGCAGAAGCTAAACATTTCTAAGGTTAAACTTAAGAATATACATTAATAATTAAATTCATCCACTTTGCTTAGAGAATATTATAAATCTTAGGTATATAATTGAAATGCAGGCACATAGATTGACTTTTTTGTGAATGTAATATTATATTTAATTCTCAAGGGTCTTAAATAACATACTTTCGACAGTGGCCTAATTTGCCAATATTTTTTCACTTCAACTTTATTTTACTCCGCCCCCACTGCTCAATTCCCATTGATTGAGAGTTTTCTCACTTATTTTATGAGTGCACTTATCTTATGGTCGTGTAGCCCTAAATCATATTAAATACAATGTGAGTATTTGTTAATATTTATTGGCCTTTTTATGGGCGCTCATAATTGAAAACTGTCGACCGACTTGTGGCATAACAATTTAATTACTGTCCCGAGTTGTAAGTTTGTGCCTCGTTTGCAGTCGCGTTCTGCGCCAGTTTGGGTTCGTGTTTTATTGTTTTTTAAACGATCTACCACTTTGTCGCGGCATTTCCCCTTTGGGCACTGGGGAGGGAGATGGGCATGGCACGCAAACTATGTTATACGAAATTATGAAATATGAATAGAGCTGACAAAACTGAACGAAAACGAAAATAAACACGAAAATTAACATAACTGTCGGTCTGACCAGTAACTAACTAACTGAAAAACTTTTGGCCAAAGTTCGTCGCGTAAGTTGTGAAAGGTGCTAAGAACAGGGGGCGAAGGAGAGTGGGGTTCGGAGTGGTTCGGTTGCCTTGTAGCTCGGTGTGGCGTATTCAACATTTATTTGATGTGATGTTTTGATATTTCTTGACACCAACACGCGACGGCGACGCAGCACCGAATGTGAATGTGCCACAGTGAAATGAATTAATTACGTTCATTTCGAAACAAAACACAAAATGAAAATGGAAAAAAATACAAACAACAAAAAAAAACCGAAAACAAAAAACCAAAAAAAAAGGCAGACTATTTAAACGAAATGATATTGTGGATAGAAAAGTGACCACCAGGAATTTGAGATAAGATCAAACGCTTGGCCAAACCAAGCCGAACCAAACCGAGCCGAGTCCAGACAGCCAACTGCGACCCGCCCGCCTGTCTGTCACCGTACGTCAAAATGGTTAGTTGGATCGGTCTCCGAATTGGCC
The DNA here is from genome assembly GCA_035041375.1 of Drosophila conformis. NCBI lineage: Eukaryota > Metazoa > Arthropoda > Insecta > Diptera > Drosophilidae > Drosophila > Drosophila conformis. Next base: position 87,056 of record JAWNLE010000865.1, read on the forward strand.
TCAAACATGGGGAGCTACCCAAAAAAAAAACTACAAAATATGTACGGCATGTGTCGTGACAAATTCTGTTCACTCGCGCGCGTTGAGCTAGCATTTTTGAAAGCGTGTTATTAAATTTCTTCGGCTGCCGCGCAAAGTGGTAAGGAGTGTGTGGGGACAAGGGTTGAGGGGTCAGCTCGATATGCACCTTCAACTTCTTGGCATTACCAACTAGGCTTAACTCTCTTCAGATTGGATTACTGAATCGATTTGTAAACTGATAAATGCCACAGTACTTACATTAATTACCACTTAAGAGCGCGGCTATCAGTACCCGAAGCCGAAGACGAAGCCAAATCCAAACCTCTGATTGACTCTCTATATCTCTCCAAATTCTGTTGCTCTGGCAGCGCGCTTGAGACACTTACACACCTCAAATGTCAGCTCTCATAAAAGTTTTTGAGATCAGGCGACATGAGAAGCGCATTAGCGGACTGCGTGACAGGCGCAGACAGGCCAGCTACAGAAATCCGCGACAGGGCTGCGCCCTTGAAAGGAGAAGGCAAGCAGGCTGACAGTCTCAGTCCCTGTTCTTGTTCCAGTTCCAGTTCCAATTCGTGCCCCAGTGTCCATTTATTTAGTATGGCCCACCCGTTTGCCTGCATTAAAGGATACTTAAGGGTGCGCTTGTCTTCTTATGTAATATTACCCAAAAAAAGAAAGCCAAAAGAAAACAGCAAAATAGTCATCCAGTGGCCTGTCGCCAGTTGATTTTGCTGCTGGCTGTTTGCATTTTGGACATTTCGTGCAAACATTGCGCCAAACGAGGATATCTTATCTCTTGTTTGCATTCGCATAAGGTTCCTAGCCGTGGCGTCTGCCCGGCTGCCTTTAATACTCTTCAAGTGTATAATTTACTAAATTATATAAGTATCCAATTACGTGCCGCACACACAAACACAAATATGTTTACTGTACACAAATACACCAACACACACACATTTGACCAGATAAAAACGGTTCAATATCTGCTTGACAAACTTGCACAAAATCATGACACATAAACTTGCTAAATATATAGAATACTATATGGTACATACATACATATTCATATATATATATATATATATATATGTATTATATATATTTATATATGCAAATGTCTGATTATCGATCAATAGACACAGATAAGCAACGACCCCACATAGTGCATGACAAATTAATTTAGTTATAAACACATATTCTAGTTATAGATATTTCGCATTTTAATAGTTTATTTACCATACAACAATTTAATTTTTACTTAACTTTTTTTAATATTTATCTACATATATCTCTGGGTATCCACATTTAAATGAAATACATTAAGCATTCAACACTAATACAGATTGGAATCGATATACGTCAAACATCCGCCACATAGCTCTCAATACCGATGGGAAGGTCTGTAAGGTTAGAGAATGCCTTTGAACCTGTACGCATGCTTGGCACATGCTTGGTTTCAACTGCCACTGGGCTTTGTTATTTCATATCTTGTAGCCACACATATCCAAATGGCATTTCGATGTAACGCAAAGGCAAAAAACAAAACAAAATCCAAAATTTACAAATCAAACAAAACACAAAATACTTTTCGCTACTATAATGAATCATTGGGCGAAACAAACAGTAGTCGGCTAACAATTTAAGCTGCTCATATTTCGATTATGCGCGGCTATGGACAATAGACAACTGGTTCGGCAATACTGAGACTTGTAGATAGTGCAACAAGAACAATACGAGTACCGGCAACATTTGCTCTCCAATGTTGCGGTGCTCTTTGAGTGAGGTGGTCGAGTGTACGGGTGTACGGGTGTACGATTGTATGGGTCTCTGGCTCTCCAAAGCACACGCATTTAGCCAATGATCTGCAAATCAAAGGTGCCGCGCCGCCCCATTGGACATGTCTCCTCTGAGCCCGGAGCTCTACAATTGTCTCTCGTTAGGCGCGCCAACATGTGAAGGTGATTTCATGCCCAAGCTCCCAAAATTCCCAACCGCACTCATAGGCATTTATTAGCTATGACCCATTCGAGAGCGGTACGCGTTGGTTGTTGTGCTGTGTCGAACGGCAGCAAACGGTTTCAGCAGATAAAAGTTAAACGAAAGCTGTCAATTTGAGGTTTCTTTGTTTGGATTTTATCATTGTTTGGCTATTTTTGTGTAGATTTTTGTATATATACACAAATTGTGAAATGGCGATATCGAACGCATTACATTAGTGTCACCATGATCAGTACTTGTAGCAGTACCAGTAACGTCCGATAAGAACAATGGACACCGCTTGACGCCGGAGAGCTTTAAAGTGGACATTCTAGTGGGCTAGTGGTATTAAGACTGTTCGCTTGAACTTCAACTTGCGTTGCGACATCCACTTTGGATGTAGCTAATTGATGGATGTATCTGCTGGTGCTACAAACATTGGGGCCCCTGTCTGCTAGCGTCATTAAAGTATTAAGCAAACGACATCATATTGGCTTAGTTAGACATTCGAGATTTAAAGTTCGGTGAAGATCGATCTGGGTTCATTGTTTTCATAGAGTGAATTTGTGGCAAGCACTTGGCTTTAATAATTTGATCTATGATATACCATGATATTTTTGGTATACCAAGCACTATGATATAAGCACTCTGAATTAGACACGTGTGTGTCTACTATCTTAAGACACTTTAATGTAGAATTTAATCTTTCCATATTCAGTATTTCAACTCACTTTCATAATGTGAATCAATTTTAGACTTATCTAGACACAGCCTTAAATTCAAATCTATAATGACGCTACCCTTTAATTGGAAATTCGACGACCTTAAACTGATAATCGTCACATAGAAACGGATACAAATAATATAGTTCAAGTACTTTTTTTGCCAGCCTGATAGTGCCTAAATATTTTAGATTATAGTTGGGTATTTGTTTATTTTTAATATTCATTAGAAAGTTACTTGCATTTCTATATTAAGAACTGACTAAGTTAACAGACAGTTGTGGAATCTTTAGAGTTGCGTATAATTTGAATGTGTTGTGTAGAAGCGAGTGTGTGTGCGTTTGTGTGTGCTTGTGGCACATCTGCTTGGCATATATGCGAGTGTGTGTTGTGTTAATTCAATTCAATGGTAGAAAAAAAGTAAAATCTTAATTCGAATAATACATTCTGACAACATGACGGATCACCAACGAAAATGCAGAGCCACACACACACACACGCATGAACACACATACAAATGGCATAGTAGATGTCCATAGTTTCCCTTTTGTTATGTTTCATGTACTTAGATACATATGTACGTTCTCATGTATATAAGTATTTTGCCATACAGCCATGTGCGGCTCGGCTAAGAGCTCTATAGAAATAAGGGTGTTCGATAAAAGCCAAGAAAAAATGGCTGCCAATGCCAAATGTGGGTTGACAAGTATGTGGTAGTAGTAGTAGGTATGTGCGTGTGAGTGTGTGTGTGCATGTGTGCTTGTATGTGTGTGCGTGCCAATGGCTGACAGTCAACACTTTCAGTGCTCCAAATTGAAATCCACTTGACACGCTTCGCCCGCCCACTCCTTATTTTTTTTTTTTGCGCCTGCTGCCAGCGTCTTTGACGATTTAATTCAATTAATGCCGCATTCGTGTAAGCTTTTGGCATACGACGAAAATTGATGCACACATGTATATATACACTCAAAATATCTATATATATATATATATTTATGTGTGTGTGTGAGATGTCTATAAGTATTTGCAAATTAAAATGTCAACAAAACAAATTTGAAAACATTTGCGACTCAAGTACGCCGCCATCGATGAAGACGACGACGAAGACGACACAATTCTAGACGCTGTCTCCGCGTCTTCGTGGTCGTCCTTTGGCACTTTGTTGCTGGGTTTTACAATTTTCGACAATGATGCTAATGTCATCATCAATCTTCGTGCGAAATTTCAAACACACTGAGAGCGACAGTGCGAGAGAGTGAGAGGGAGAGAAGGAGAGAGTAAAAGTAAGAGGCAGAGTGGCAGGTACGGGTGGCAAGCTGTCTAAAATTGTCGCCTTCAATATTAGCCAATGTTGGAAGTTGCTGGCATAGGCCGACATTTTTGGTATTCCTGCTCAACATTTTTCATTAGACAAATTAACAAATTTGGCTGACTTTGCGGCGGGTGTTCAACTTGTGCGAGAGGGGATGGCGCTGCACTAGGTCGGGGGGACTGTTACTGCCGACAAGTGGCATTAGCCATACTGGCGGCTTGACTTGTTTACATGAGATAATTTCAATATAATAAATCATTTCGCTTGTGTGTACGAGCATTTTGTTAAAAAAATATATCGAATCCAGTAAATGCAGCGTACAAATCGCGACCGCTTTTCATGCACAGAACATTTTTGTTGGCCTTGGATTTGGACTGTCAACCCAAAAGAGTTACGAGCTTACCTTTTTAATATACCTAGACTCAAAGTGCCAATTTGCCTAAAAAAAACTCCATGACTCATTAAGACGTCACAAATATTATTGACTTTAATATTGCATGACAATTGGTTTTAGTTTAATCTACATCAAGGATTATTGCCAAGAATTGATGATTCACTTTTGCTCCTTATCGTGATTCATATTTATCAAGTGTTAGTTTTTATAGATATTAATTAATTAGTTTATTAGACCATCCCAAACGAGTCGGGCATACGAAGAAAGATTGTCAATGTGGAGTACAAATTTTATTTATTTATTTATTTTTCAGAAATGGGTACTCAAATCACTTCTGAAATAAATAGTCAAGCATATTGCTGCAATCTGATCATTTCAATACATATGTGTGTAGTTCAAATAATTTCTACCTAGCACAAATTGTCTAGGTATTCTGATACACATGTCAATTTGTTGATAATTCACAAACACACATAGACATCATCTTATCAATGGGACAAAGCAAATAGTATTCCGATTCTTAGCTACTGGAATTCAATTCTGTTAATCTAGAAAAAACAGTAGCCAAAATATTGCTATTCACGATGTATAATGGTAAATGTGTGCATATCTATAGATCTGTGTAAATATTTAGATTTCGCTTTGGTTTTTTTGTGTAACGGGGACAGCATTTTCAAAAGGTAAACACACACACACACACACACAAACAGTAAGACAAACCCGAAGAGTTTGGAAGATGTTTGATAAACACAAAAAAACTGTAAAACTTCTTCCGGTGCGACAGACAACAGACTTTTAATAGGCTCAAATATTTAAGAGAGGCGCCACTTAGAAACCGTTAAAGAAAATCCTGCGGTTGAGATTATATTTGAGTATTTGTCTCATATGAAACTCAAGCATTTTGTTAACCAATTTTCACGTGTGTCCATATTGTTACGCATCGTGGCTAATAAGCCACGGGGTGTCCAGGCAGCCAAACAACTTTCAATTAATATGAAAAACTTTTGGGTATACCTATGTACATTTGTATAAAAAAAAAACCAAAATAAAGGTACATTTTGTGCATTTCATGTTCCAAAAACTGAAACTGCATCATTGCATGACATGTGGAAAGTTCAAGTTGACAGGCGGCCAATAAAACTGACAGCATAAATGGATTGGATTAGTCAGTTTCGTGAGTTTTAGTCAAGTCAGCAAATGCATTGAAATGACCAAATGAGAAAACATTTTCCAACAACAAGAATGTTGCACACCCCCGCAGCCAAAACTGTCACTGTCCCAAAAAGGGGTTAAATACTAGATAAGTCAATTAGTCCTGCAAGCCAGCACGATTTGTTTACCCTGCCTGGAAGTATTAAAACTTTATCATAAAAGAGAAAAATCTTTTGTGATTTTGACTAAGCACGGGAGCTAAACTACCTATGAAAACTATCGATTGGTACCAGATTATTGTATATTAACAATGTTTGAAATCTTGACAAATTTTGATATTCGGTTTTAACACCAACCCCCGTTAATTGAAAAGAAAATTGTTTAAGTTTCGAACATATTATATAGAGATATGTTACAGTTAGAGTATTAAACCTTCGACGCCCTTATAATATATAACCTTTTTCATATTTGTATATCGTTTTGCTATTCGACTGACCTCTCGCTTATTTGTCCAGTGGTCAGCTGGCCCTGGCACAGAATTTGACCATCTGCTGAGTTGGTAAATAGACGTCCTATCAGCGCATATTGCGAAATGCTGAATGTCCAAATGTCAAATTAGTTAGGCCTGCAGTTTTGATTTAAGCCTAACAGCAGCAGGCCATTTGCCGAGGTGATCAATCACATCGTCACCGAAATACATATTACTTAGACCAAAGCCCGATCGTCCAAAATTGTTGTCTCCGTTGTGCCATTTATGGTTGTGATTAGGCCGTCGCTGGCTGGTATTGTTGTCGTCTCCGACTGTTTAAGCAACAATTAAAACAATTTACTTTTAATTGCAATATAATTTTCTATTTGCACTCGAATTAAAGCATATTATCAACAGAGCAACCAGACACCAAACACCACAGCACGGCCCTCATCGGAAGCTCGTGCATTGCCCGACGTCTGCCCACTTAATCGCCTTTGGCCTCGCCAACTCTTCAGCCCTCCCCTCACTGTAATGCGTGCCCAGAGACCATGCGTCGTCGCTGCTAACTTGTGTGGGGAGTGGTTATTGGGGGGATCTGTGTAAAGTGCCACTGGCGCCTACATATCATATTGATAATATCGTACCAAAATGGCCGCCAATTGCTGAGTCACATTCTTTATTTTGACTATGCGAAAATTGAAATGCCAGTTTGAGTTTGAGTTCTCCAAATAGATGTGTTGCCCTGCAGACCTATTCAACTAATTAGCGAGAGCCTTGCTTTACAAAATCTTGCTTAATCACATCAATTGTAATTTATTTAAAATACCCATAAAATACCATTCTAAAAAAAACTAGTCTTTGCCAGCATTTTATTTCATTATTATATATGAACTCTAAAAGATAAGGTAAGGGCATAAGGTAAGGGACAGATAGATAGATTATATCCCACATCTGTTCCTCTATTCATATCACAGTTGTGCTCAATGAGTTAACCCAGTTATGATAACAAATCCCAGGAGACTCACACGTAACACTTGAGACATTCATTCACTTTCTTTTCACACGAGAATTTATCCAAGTTATGCAAAAGTCAACAATAACAAGAACGGCGTTAAACCTGCAATTGTAATTAACGCTAGCTGCTATGTTATCAAATTACATTGACTTCTGTTGCCATCTAAACGATGGTGTTTCCCCTCCGTGGCACCCCCGCACACTCACCCTCACCCGCACACGTGCAACCAGAACCCAAGCTGCTGCTTCTGCTGCTGCTTCTGCTGCTGCTGGCTGGCGTTGCTGCAACTTCTGCTCTTGTTTACATTGATTGTCAGCAGTGTCATTTAAGCGCCATGCCACCATGCCACCATGGCACCAAGGCGCTTAACAGCCGCTCACTGCCCCCCCACTCCCCCTCCAAGGCAAACAAATATTGTGCACAGTTTGCCTGCCAGCGGAATGGCCTTGTGCATGTGCACAGGGTGAATCCGGGCATGGCACACTAAATACATACATATATAGTTACCCGTACGATTCTCCTACTTACACTGTCAACAGCAGTAGGTATCGTTGGCGGAGAAGGCAGCGGCGGCAGAGTCGGCGTCGGCGTCGGCGTCACGTCAGCGAGTTGCGTGCATTCAAGTGGAAGCGATCCGCCGATAATGCTCTCTAAAACTAATATTATAAAGTAGATATCGTTTGGCGCCGGACGCGGACGCCAGTAGAAGGCGACAGTGCCGCCAACTGGCCGCGACATGTTTGACATGCCGAGCGACACCAAGCCAAGCAGCGCCCAGTTGCAGCTCCATTTCCCATGCCCGTAACCCATACCCAATGCACAATACCCAATACCCATTACCCATTACCCAAATGCCGGGGCATTGATAACCGGAATGCGACACTCAGTCGCTGCTGTTTGTTTGCTGGAAAATTCAAATGTAGCCCAAGCCACTCACAACATAATCCTTGGGCTTGTTTTCTTAGACATTCCGGTATTTGTGTGTGTGTGTGTGTGCATTACGATAGGAGTTTTGAGTTCGACTTGGATTTTCAGCTTCAGCGGCTTATAAACCACCATCCCACTCAGCTGCTACTGTGCAAATTGAGCCATAGTGGCTACCATCTGGATCCGCCAATTGACTTCTCTTTTGCAGGGGGTGTCATAAATTCATCATTCATTCGCGTGCTCGTGTGGACGGCATATATATATGTATTTTTGTATATATATATTTTTTATTATTTATGATATCGCCCATTTGATTTATTGTAGCCAGCCATCAATTGCCGAAAACCCAGTCGAATGCTGAAAACAAAAACTTGACTACTTACGATCATAATACTTAATATTGTTGTTCATACTTAGGGGTATTAGTTGGGGGTCTTTCAGCTGCCGGTCACCTTTTAACTTGCAGGCTAATCGGCCGTCCAATAAAAATAAACACTTATGTGTCTTTATTGTTACTTAATTGATTTATGCGAATGAAACTTTCATTTAGATTTATGATTGTGTGAAAAGGTTTTTTTACAACCACTGCCCCACTGCTCCCATTGCTGCATATACAAAATAAATCATTCCTTTTGCCCGATTACCCCAGATGACCATAATATTAATAACATGTTTTTAATGTTATCGCGAATTATGTTTACACGATATGAAATTTATTCAGCCGTATTTATGGTTTATTTGGTGATGTTTTCTTAAATTTTTGTGCTTTAATGGGGGTTCATTTGAAATGTTCTACTGATTTCATAAAATATATATAAATAAACATATATTTTATTTAGTTTAAGCATAGGATTATAGTTTCTATAATTTAATCAGTTCATGAAAAATTAAAATACGCTGATATATTTAACGATTGTCTAATTTTTTACACACATTGCAAACCATTTATTTTTGAAACTGACTTATATATCCATTACCAACTAGTTGAAGTTATTATACTTTTCCAGCTAAATGGCCAAACAATTCTCTGCTCATTTTCTTTTAAGAAAATCCTATTGACATCAGTTTTTAACACGTCTTATATATTTCTTAAAAAAAAACCAACTAGTCAAACACAAATAAATAACAAACATAATTCTTGTTGCCACCCACAATTGTGATCAGATTTTGTCTAAGAAAAAGTCAAACCCGCTGTCAGGATAATCCCAATATTTTCAAACAAACCTATTAGGCACATTAAATCCTTCTATGGAGAGACGCAGATTATTTTCATCATCGTCGGCTTTATCCACGGGGCGCATGTCAAATTATGAATAAATGCAAAATCACGCAAAGAGCAAAAGTCAAAGGCACGTCCCAAAAACAAAAACAATAACAACAGCATCACACACACACACACAAGCACACACAGCTCAATGCCCAAAATGATTATGGTTAGGGATCGAGATCGCAGAGAGAGCGAGGGTCTCCGTCTCTCACACTGATTAGCTGCGACAGCTAGAGATCATCGCCAGGGGATCACTCCAGCTCAAGCAAAGCAAACGCACAAAACCACAACAAATGCCAAGGCAACTGAATGACGATTTCTTTCTTTTTTCTTCTCTTTCCACTCTGACCCTCTCCCGCCTCCCTGCAGCAGCGAAGCTACCTGCCAACATCAACAACATGCACGATTACCAGCTCAATGGTCACCTGGACATGTGCCGCGGCGGCAACGTTGGCGGCAGCGCCGCCGTCTTGCCCATCCAGAATCCCCTGCTGATGTCGAACAATGCGAGCGCGGGCAGCACATCCAGCGGCCTGGGCGTGGGCCTATCCAGCGGCAACGGTGGTGCTAGTGGTGGTGGTGGTGGTGCTGCCAGTAGTGCCGTTGGCCTCGGCAGCTGCTCGCTATCCGCCACGAACAACTCGGGTCGCACTAACTTCACCAACAAGCAGCTGACCGAACTGGAAAAGGAGTTCCACTTTAATCGCTACTTGACTCGCGCTCGCCGCATCGAGATTGCCAACACACTTCAACTAAACGAGACGCAGGTGGGTCAAATATTTGAGAAAAGTGAATAGCTTAATTTAATTTAAACTCAAACTCAAAGTGACATAAAATATTTATGCGAAACAGAAAAGCACAATAATTAATCAAACGAGTGCAAGAACATACACAAATGGGGGCAGGTGTGTGCCGCTTCATGAGACTTGACATAATCATGAGTAATTTCCCAGTATTCGACAAAGAATCTCATTCAAGAATTGTTTCCAAAAGGAGCTCGCTTTTGACAATCTGTTCAAGTTTCAGAAACATGTGAAAACATTGAGTTTTGCGAATTGTAAGAAAAATCTTTTAAGCAAATTTTTAATTTTTAATCTAGAGTCTGACTTCTACTAAAAAATACAACATTACTTTGCAAAATCGGTTAGGCTGTGAAAAGATTTATAATCTTTTAGAATTTTGATTCCGCCACAAATTTATCTAAAATCTCTATTAAAACATTATATTTCCATCGAAGCTTCGTTTCTATGAACTTAAATTAAATTTGAAGCCAACTAATGTTTCTTTTCCACTTGCCACACAGGTCAAAATATGGTTTCAGAATCGCCGCATGAAGCAGAAGAAGCGAGTCAAAGAAGGTCTCATTCCGGCGGACATTCTTACGCAACAAAGCGCACCCGTGATAAATGAAAAGCAGTCCCAGCAGCAGCAGCAACAGCAGCAGCCGCAGCAACAACAGCAGCAACAAAAGCTGGCCGAGCTGAACGCTCCCGAATTGGCCAGCAATGAGCTGCCAACAACAGCAGCAGCAACAACAACAACTGCAGCCAAACAGAGTTGAATAATTTGCAATGTGGCTGTTGTTGTTGTTGTTGTTGTTTTGTAGCCGTTTGTTGTTCTTCCTATTGTTGTTGTTGTTTATTCTTTGTTGTTATTATTATTATTGCTGTTGTGTGAAATTGCCAAATGTCGACCGCATTTTGTTGTGATAAATAATTAGAAAAAGGCAAAAAAATTAAAAAAGAAAAATAATAATCATAATACCCAATAAAATAAATAAATTATGTCATACTTGTAGAAAAATTTGCATACTGAAAAACCTTAAATCTAAAATACTATCAATTGTATTTTGTACAAAACTTAAAATCAAATCTGTAGAGCATCTGTAGAGTCAAGCAAACTGATATGATGTCTTTGCCAAGGGGCTGTAAATATGAAGCAAAAAAAATAAAAAGAAAAACTTACGATTGATGCTGCAGCTGAAATTTAGACTAGAATTAACTAAACTCAGGGTTATATATACTACTTACATACTGTATCGCCTAAAGCAATTGACTTTCAACTAAATAAATGCAATAGTAAAATTCAAAAGAAATGTTAAGCTAAATCAAAATCTATATTAAAAACTATGATTACTTCATAATCCCAATAGCATTGTAATGTACTCGTACCCGTAATCGATGTAGTATAAAAATTGTTCTACTCTAAGCAAGGCCTTCTACGATACAAGAACCAGAGTTATTTGTTTTGTGTTTGAACAAATTGGTATTCAATCTTGATGTATGTACTATAAAATATATATATATATATATATATATATAAATATAAATATAAATATATTTAATCTAGTCCTAATTATAATATAATTATAACTGTACAACACAAAACAGATACAAATAAATAATATAATTTGAAAACTAAACATTTTTGATTACATTTTTGTTAACTGCTTGTAAACATATAAAGTGTTTTCAGTAGTCGATGCCGTTAAGAAAAGAAATTAGCTCTCATGAATAGATTCCAGATTCCAGCCTTTTCAAACTCCATAACGTTAATGCGTTGATTGGCAAATTAATGTTTTAAGTTATAGAACAATATTTAAATTGACATGTTAGTAATCAAGAAAAATTGTTTGCTGCAAAATGTTCCGATATCCCCATTTTTCGGAATTGGTAAATGCCACTGGCCGTATATAGATTTAACTCTTATCAACATTGTTTTGATGAATTAGGGGATTACGAAAAATTGTATCATAGTGGTTCGTTATATCACATGTGTACAAAATTAAAAATATTTTGGGGATTTGCCGCTGGTCTGCTTTGATATTTTGACTAATTTGCAAATGGGAAAAACAAAAGGCAAAATTCATCAAATGCCTTCATCAAAGTCGGTTTTCATAAGTGATAGATATGATTTTAAGACCATTTTAAAAATGGCTGATTCATGCATCGAACTCTATCAATGAATGCTATAATATAAAAATTGCATACATATATAAAAAGTGTATGCGTCAGTTAATAATAATAGTAAAAGTGATAAACACAATCACTTGATTAAATATTTATACTTTTCATAAACAATCTTTTATTAAATGCACAAGGATTTTTGGTTTAAATATTGATTGCATACAAACCGAATTTAATCGAATATACTATCGATAGAGCAATCGATAATTTTAAAATCAAATTTCGCAGAACAGCACAAGCTTATTTCATCATTTGGTTATCTTACGATTTGAGACTACGGTCACACTCTGCTGAGTTTAAGCAAAAGTTTTAAACTATCAATATCGAAATGTGGATAAACCAACATTTACAAATGTCTTTGACGACATTGCAGAAAATTCCCGCAATTATCAAATATGGCTATATTGACTCCAAGTTCGGACGAATATTAATTGGGTTAACACCAATTCAAAAGGGCGGCCAAAGCTGCGACGCAATTTGCCTGTTGAATTTCGTGCAAAAGGCCGACAATGAATCTTTAGAAGAAATGCGTCAGCGCTGGCCAAAAGCTGAGCTCGTACTGGATGCAGTGGCAATTGAAATGTGCAGCAAGGTGGTATTCGACGAAAAGGAAATTGCCGCTGTTATTGATATAGCCATTCAGGGCACAGATCTTCAGCTGTCTGTGTGGAATGAACTGGTCAAGTTGAAGTCTGGATCGACGTGCACCTACTCAGAGCTGGCGGAGCTTGTGGATCGACCGAAAGCCGTACGGGCTGTGGCCAGTGCTGTGGCTAGGAACCCGGTGACGATTCTAATACCCTGTCATCGCATTGTCTCCAAAAATGGTGCATTAAAATACCATTGGGGTGCAGAGCTGAAGAGCGCGCTTTTGGATCATGAAGCAATCAAATAAATACATAATTTAATTATTTGATTCATTTGGATAATATACATACGTATTTAAAAATTATTTTTTATTGAAATTCAACTCTGGACTCTTTAATTTGAACCTAATGTGTTGTTCTTCTGTGTGTGGGTGTCTTATAAAAACAAATTACAAAATGCACATCAAATTGGATACATGTAGATCAACTGAAATGCAAACAGGGTCGAGATTGTGCAACATCTTCTTCATTCTTGGCATCACAATGCCCGCAGATCCTACTTAAATTGTAACTAGCTTATATATGGTGCAACTATTCTCTATGCAGCAGCACGAATATTGCCAGAATTGAGAGTATAGCCCACTGCAAAAATGAAATAAACATTAGTTGATTTATCACAGTGTGTCTTATTTTCTACTAACCTTAACTTTCGGATATTCGTTCATGAAAATTGTGATAATGCCGACGTAGGGCAGGAACCCTCTAGCGCGACCCACAATATCCTTTTTGGTTAGCCACAGCTGGCCCGGCGCATACAGTCCTCGGTCATCGACATTGTTGTTGTCGCCCTTGGTCAGAAACTTGACGGTGCCATCTTCCCTGTTATATTGATATTCAATTACTAATTGTTTAAATGAAAACTACACAAACAATTGAAACGCACTTTTCGTGCAGTTTGATGACACGATGCACAATGGGTATGTCACGTCCCTCCACTTTGAACACCACAATCTCGCCCACACGCACCGGCTCCTCCTTGTAATTGGTGAGGAAAAGGAGATCGCCGCGATGAAATGCCGGCTCCATGCTGCCGCTAAGCACAACAACAATTGGGGATTCGCTGCCGGTGACTACCATCAATCCCTTCCATATCATCAGCGCCGAGGAGACAATCATCGCAAAGCTCAGCACCTGATACAGTGACTGAAATGGATGCTCATTTAGTAACGCAATGCTTGAAGTCGCCTGCTGCTTTTTACCTGACGCTTGTTCATTCGATTGAAGTCGCCCAGCATTTCATCCACTTGCAACATACTGGCCAAGCCCATGGTTGCAATTTTGTATTTGCTTCGCACTTTCTTTAAATCAACAAATGTGGCAAAACGATTTTTGCAAAGATAAGTTTCACGGCTAGTTCCACGAAAGCAAAAAAAATTACAGGCTGTATAGCGCCGGACACACGACGCGTTAGTCCGACACGTCAGTAGGGATAGCAGTGTGACCGGATCAATGAAACTACTTAAATCCCACAATTAATGCCAATAAATACCTGAAACGCACTCAAATACTGATAGCGATATCCATAATTGATATGGCTCGCACTATCGAGTACAAATGCATGTTTGTCAAAGCAGCTGCGATGTTATGGTTCTGTTTATGGAATTTATTAGCTGTATTTCTTTAAAATTAGTTCATCTTTTTTCATTAAACCATGGATGCGACTATTAGACATGAACAAAAATATAAAATCGACAGTTTGAACAACAATTTAGGGCGCTCTGTTATTAACAAATTGGGCCAATGTTAAAGATTAGGGTGCCCAAAGCCGAAAAGAAAAAAAACAAAATCGAAGCACAGCAACACTGCTTTTCACGATATTTTGAAATCCATATTCGTACATCGGTGTGCCCGGTTTGCACGCATTCTTCGCGTAATTTTTGGCATTGTTATACATAAATAAAAAATAGTAGCAAGAATGGGTGATAAACTGCTGGACACGACACAAATTATAAATGGCTTGGCTGTGATGATATCATTTTTCGTCGGTTACAAATATGCCCTAAAGCGTGGCGAAGCTTGCGCAAAAATTGACGACACACCGTCAACAGAGGGTCATGAAGAGGAAGGAGCAGCTGCCCCAATAGCCGACAAGGTGCAAATAGAGACTAGCAATGGCAATATATAGTTTTACATATATATCATGTGTATATAATGTGCGTATTTACAGACCTTTCACGGCTTTAACGACAACTATAAAATGGTGCTGGTCGTGCGCAACGATCTCAAAATGGGCAAGGGGAAGATAGCCGCCCAGTGCTCCCATGGAGCCGTTGGGGCATACCAAAGGGCTGTGACACGAACACCACGACTGCTACGTGCCTGGGAGATTTGCGGCTGTGCAAAGATCGCTGTACGCGTCGAAAGCGAAGCCGAACTGATGGCAATTAAGCGGGCCGCGGAACAAAAGCAATTGAACACGTGCCTCATACGCGACGCTGGACGCACCCAGATCGAGCCCAATTCAAAGACTGTGCTGGCAGTGGGTCCTGCTGCTGCTATCGACATCGATCGCGTCACTGGCCATTTGAAGCTATTGTAAGGTTTAATAATCAATCAGCCCCGATGCCCCTTGCCTGCCTGCCCAGCTGAATTAGCGAGCAGAGCAGGCTGATTGGAATACCCTCCATTCTCAATTCAATGTGGGGAGCATGTGGTGCGCAAATCCACCACCACAATGACTGTGACATGCAAGTTAATTTAGGATCTACTACTTTATTGCGTTTATTGTAAAACTGTGCGATTACTACATATTAAATTCCTAGTGATGCAGCTGTCTATTTCTAAACAGAAATCCTTGTCCAAATCTTGTAATTTTCGTTATTAATGCTGTTGACTCTTTTTGGCATCGGCACAATCCTCTATGACAGCCCTTGGTATCTCATGCCACTTCTCGGGTATGACTTTAAACAACTCCTCTCTCACATCGCCCTGTATGACAATCTCATTGTCATCGGTCACCGAACAGCCGCAAGCAAATTTACTCCCAAAAAACTTGGCCGCTACTCGCAAATCGATCTGATATGCAACCAGGCCGGCCACAATGGTCACCCGTTTGTTCTTGCTGCGCGTCCTGCAGGAGAGGCAAATCGGTTTGGGTGCTGCATCATCAACGACACAGTTATCCTTCTTGATGCGCAGCATTCCCTTGCCACCACGCTTCTGCCGCTTCTTGTCCGCATCCAGGCCAGAGACAGTTTCTTTAAGCTTCAGTTTCTCATATTCTTCGGGGTAGTTTTTGGCCAGCCACTCCTTGCACTTGTCATACTCGGAATAGAACTCACAATACTCAATGGGCATGGAGCAGTGCCCGCAATACTTGACGACAATGGGGTATTCATTTATGGTGTCCAATGACTCAACGCACTCGCCCATATGGTTTATTGTTTTTGTTGTCATAAATGCAATTTTCAACCGAAATATTTTTAACGTTTTGAATTTGATACTACAAACAAGGCTTGCCTCGAATAATATTTGGACATTTCACGTTTATTTAGAGAATGCTGCGGAAAATCAGTGAATAGCGAAAAATTCAAATGCTACATAAATATTAACTTCCATCGTTAGTAACCCAGAGGCATTTGTACATTGCAACAATAAACGAAGAAAATGATTAATAAGCTAAAATTTGTTAGGCTCTCAGGCAATAAGATAAATATCACATTTGAATAATGATTCAAATATCGCAAAAATAAAAAGCAATTTTCAATTAAATACAGTAGATTGAATTAAAACCGCAGAATGTTCACATTAAACACTCATTTATTAAGTATTGAATTATACAAGTTAAAGCCTGGCTTAAATATAAAAATATTAATTTGAATTGTCGTGGACAATCCACTTGAAATATAATCAATTCAAATTTTCACTTTATGGACTTATGATTAAAAAAAGAATATGTTCTTAAATTAATACGAATGCTACTCTAAAAAGTTAGCCAATCGTAATCATTTTCCGCTTGCTGCGGCGGTTGCTCGGCTTGCTGTTGGATGAGCTGCGGTGGCTGCGACTGCAGTTGCTCCAGCTCCTGGGCGGGCTGAAAATCTGATTGCTGCGGCTGATAGTCGACCTGCTGCACTGGCTCATTGGATGCATCCAATTGATATATTTGCGATTGCTGCTGCTGTTGTTGCTGCTGTTGCTGCTGCTGCTGCTGATGTTGATGATGTTCAGCCAGTTCGGTATCATCAAAGACTTCCTTCTTAATGCGGACGCCGCCATCATCCTCTTCGTCGCTCTCCGATATGTCCAGATCCTCATCAATGCCCATTCCATTCTCGTTGCCCGTCGTGGCCAGTTCCTCATCCTGTGCAGCCATATTAGCCGCTGCGGCGCTGGTGCTGGCTTCGGGTGGATTGTATTGCCCATTGTCGTCCTGATACTGTGACATGAACTCAGAGAAGGCGCCCTGTGCATTGTAGTTTTCTGCATAGTTTTGGCGCGGCTTGTGCATGGCCAGAAAATCGGACGGATCATAATTGGGATCAACATCCATGGACTCATCTGCAAAATGAACGTAAGACAATAAGCTATGGCTTCAAATGGGACAGAGGGATGGTGATACATTTGAAATAAACAAGCCGTGCGCTTTGACTATGCGTATTTATAATAAGAAACATTAAAAGGGCAAGAGAATTTGTTGGGTAATATGAACCTTGCTGCTGTTGAGCGTAGTAGCCAACGCCAACGCCACTCAACTGCACCATAGCTTCAGCAGCTTGCTGGCTGTCATCCTCGCCGCTTTGCTCCTCTATTGTTAAATGATGAACGCAAACAGCAAAGTAAATACATGAATTGAGAAACAGAATCCAAGCACACAGAGAAAACATTTAGATTGAAGAGTGGAAACGTTACGTAAATCATATTGAAGATAATCAATCAATCAAATATATAGTCAAAGATTAGATGTAAACTTAAGACGCACACACAAAAAACACATAACTGTGCACATTTGGATATAATCAATCGATGTACCCAACCCACCTGCCATCTGTTCTGCCTCAACGTCAATCTCCATCTTGATGTTCTTGGGATCAATGTAATCCATGGTATCGCTGGGCGCATTGATGCGCTCGCCTTGATCCAAAATATTGGCAGCATTGTTCTCATCTTCAGACACCTCCTGGAAGTCCTCCTCATCTTCATCGTCCGTGGAGCATTGCAGATCTAATTATATTTCGTTCGCAAATTATAAAGTACAATCGTTTATTAATATTGGGCACTTGACAATCAACAATTGCCGAATAACTGAAAGAAACTTGAATTAATTAAAGCAAAACATTATATAAAATGACATTAAATATTTTCAGAGATTTTTGTTTTTATGTAGCTGTTTTGGATATCTAATTTAGTTAGTTAAGCTCTCACAAAAAACTTTGAAAACATTTAAGTTCAGAACGAGCGAGTCAAAAATGAATGCAATACTGAAAAAAAAAGCAGATATTAAATGTATAAAGTAATAGGACTATAAATATTCGGGCAAGTGCTAAATGAGTGTTTAATTAATATAGTAAATGTATAGAATTAAATGAAATACAGTCCAAACCGATGCAAAATTAAATATGACAGCTTCTGTGGTGGGTGTGTGTGTGTGTGTGTGTGGGTGATGAGTGAGTATTTAATAATAAAAATGTGCTACAGACAAACTAAATTGAAATTGAAGGATGTGTGTGTGTGTGTGTGTGTGTGTGTGTGTTATGTGTGTGAGTTTGTTGTGAGTATAGTGTGGGTGCGCGCGAATTAGAGCTGTGGCCCGCATGGTTATTACGCAAGTTGTTAACTCCGTAAATGTAGGGCTTACCTTCGTCCAGAAAGTAAGCTTGCGTCTGACTCATATTTGAGGCAAGACTGTCCTTCCGGGGACGACCCCGACCACGTTTAATCTGGTTCGAGTTTTTGACTAGAAAATAAAAGTTAGCAAATGCGTTTTTTTTTTCATAGAGTAGATAACGATTAAATAGTGTACATTGAAATCGGCTTGCAATTATAAAATTTCCATTCTTTTTTGATTGTTTTTTTATTTGTATTTTTTTTATTTGAAATAACGAAAATGTTGACAACAAAAATAATCACGAGCAAATAATTGCATTGTAGTTAAACAGCGAGCACATACATTTATCTGAAGCAAATTTGCAAATGTGCATTTCCCTACAAACGGAATGGAGTCTTCGTGTATCTTCTATCTATCGCATTGCACTCTCAGCTGCACACACATGGACAGACAGGGGTAGGGGTGCGGGGTGCGGGGAAGCTGACTTAGTAAATGACTTGTGTGAAGTGTTTGATTATCCATGCATTTCAAGCAACAACCACCTGAATCATACAACAAGCATTGCCTTTATCTTAAAGCAGATAAAAGATATCTAAAATGGATCTCAGCTAAATTCTTTACTAATGTACCCAGAATTGTACTCCCTTAATCCAAAAGTATAAATATTTGTTAGCTTAGCATCAACAGCAGAGTTGATCCCAGGAACTATAAGAGCTAAATACGCATCGTAATTATAGGCAGATTAGGTTCATTTAATGTTATCTACGTTTCACTAATATCGATACAAATCGATTTCCGATAGGCATAAAAGAAACATTTGTATACATATAGATTTTCAACTATACAAATTGCATTACGATTGGATAAGAAATACTTATTATGTTAAGCAAAACGTATTTTCATATTGAATAAATTGGAATCGGCAAGCCTACTAAAAATTTGACAGCTGGATACAGGGTATCTCCTAGTCGAGCGCTTTAGCTTGCTTCTACTAATATATGGTACATACTAGCATTAGTTAATTTACGGGCACTTTACGCACTAAAAATACGGTCAAAGAACTACAATAATACTAAACTACACCTAAGATGCAAATTGAACAAATTTGAGTTGGCAAAGACTCGTTTAAATGTTAATATTTCGTGTTGACTTGGATAAATTTAACTATAATCAATACTAGTATTGACACATTTTAATTCCTTAGCTATCGGTTGATAAATTCACTTATTAATTTTGGGATTAGTAAAAGCAATTTGAGCGAACTCTGTGGACCGTAACCAGTGTATGTGTAATATAAGCAGATGTACATATCCTTAGGTATATTCTTCATACATACATATATATATAATATATGTATTTATACTGGAATATACACGAAGAAGCATGAGCATTAACAGTAGTTAGCAGGACCATTGGGAAATGTATGTATGCATTTATGTATTTATGTGAATTGATGCAAGGCCAGTTCCAGTTTGATCACACGAGTGTTAGTTTGGTATAATATCGTATGTATATATATAATGGGTGCAACATACCCTCCTCCACGGGTTCGCGTTGCTTGCGCGGACGACCGCGTCCTCGTTTTACCTCGCTACCCGATGGTGTCGATGGCTTGCGCAACGAGGTCATTGTGTGCGAGAGATTTGTATCGGCGCCCATGGTGCGGTGTATAGAATTGGCGGGCACAAGTCCCAATCCACTGTGGCCCTCCACATCAATGTAATCATCGCTGGGCGAGCTGGCGCGACTGCGACTCAATTCGGTCTCATCATTGCCCCAGGCCTCTTCGAATTCGGGCGCATTTGCTCTGGCCTGCTCCTGTGTCTTCATTATGTTCTCTTCCAGCTGCGAACAGTGATCCGCCACCTGTTTAAATATGGCATGTGATTAGCTAATCTTTGAGTAAATTCCAAGCTCAAACCCACTTACCTTCTGCAGCTCTGAATGTGCATGCTCCACCATCTTCTTGGCATTCTTGGTGTATTGGGCCTCGCTGCCATTGTATTGCTCGCAGTTGGAGGCGATCAGACCCATATCCGCCAGATATTCGGCGCGACTATGGTACACATGATCTGCAATTAGGATATAATTTACAGGCTAGTATTTAGCTGAGTGGTAAACTTACTTTCAATATTCTTAAATATCGTTTCCAAGTCCATGGGCTTCTTGATGACCGTGTAGTAGTCCTTGATCGCCTTCTTGTTAACGGGCTTATGGAATGGCCAGCTCTCTGGTAGTGATCGCATCTGATTGTGCAGCCTTTCGAAAATGAATGAGAGTGCGACCTGATCGTCATCATCCAACAGGGGATTGATCGCCTTCTCCAGTCGCATCAGTTTATCCTCGCGTTCCGACAACAGCTCAAAGCAGCTGTTGAACATGCCCCGTGCGGCCACAGTGAAGGTGTGTTGCGGCCCATTGTAGATCGCCGAGTTGTTTTCGATCAGCTTGAGATCCTCGAGAAACAATTCGCGGCTGGTGTAGCGTCGCTGACGTATGTACTCGCGCATCGTCTGCAGATCCATGGGCTTCTCGATAACCCGATAATAGTCCGGCACCCGTTTCGAACTAACCGGCACCAGAAATGGTGTAACGTCCGGCATGGAGCGCAGTTCGTTCAGTATGTGCTCCAGTATGGAGGAGAGCACCACAACCGGATCGGTGCGGCGCCGATTGGCTGTCTTGTTGTGGCGCTGCAAATAGTCGCAGTGCACATCGTTGGCCATGCGTCGCTTCTTCTTGCCCATGGCATCTTTGGGCACCTTGAGTGTGAGGCCGCCTCGCCGCTTGGCATCGTCTTGGGATTGGCCGTGTCGCTTGAGCACTTTGCTGCTTAGCGTCAACTTGACACCATCCACATTAGCCAAGTCGTCGTCGTCCATGTTTGTCTCCTTCTCGCTGTGCTCGTCCAGATCGTCGGCCAACGAGGGATTCGACTGCGACAGACTGCTCTGCATGCCCGTATACAATGGACAAGCCTTGTTCGTTCGCATGTGACCCACCTGGCCACAGGCGCCACACTTCAGCTTCAGATCCGGTTTCAGCTTAAACTTTTTGCGTGACGGACTCACCTCCTTGTGACTGTTATCGCGCTCCTTGTGCGCATGCCCGCCCGAGCTCTTGGGATCGCCCAGCGAGGTGGGCATGCCGCCCGGTTGTAGCTTCTGGTTTTGCGCGAGCTGGGCGAGACGTTCGCGCTCCTGATTGCGCTTGATGCGACGCAGCTGCTCCTGAATACGCCGCTTCTCGCGCTTCATCTCCTCCTTCTGCTGTTCGTCCAGCGTCGCAAACTGTTTGATGAACTGCTCGTCCTTGGTGGTGCGTATTTTGGTGTATGCATCGATGACCGCCTGGCGGCGAACCGTCTCCACGCGCGTAAACTCCTTGCCGTCGGCGCCCTTGAAGGTGCGCGTTATGCGCAGGATGCGTCCCTGATTGCTGTTGTTCAACGGTTGCTGTGTGGCATCCTCTTTCGCCTTGGACGCCTTGCTGGCCCCATCGCCTTGCTCTTCCAGCTGGCGCAGCAGCTCCTGACGCTCTTGCTCCTCGCGCTCTAGCGACAACTGTGTGGATGTTTTCTTGTTGGCCAGCATATTCTCCAGATTTTTTCCCAACTCCTCCAGATCGGACTCCTCGGAGGCCGAGGACTCGTCGTCGTCGGTGGACAGCACTTCGGAGCTGGCGAGCACTCGATTCTGCAGATCGAATATGCGCTGACACTCCTCCTTGTATCGTTCCTGATGCTCGGCGATGGAGAAGCGATTGCCTCGCGAGAATTTGTCCATGCCCTCCTCGCCGGCCTTGGCCTTCTCGGTGGATAATGTACGCACCACATCGATGACCTCCCAGCGAGTCAGCTTCTTGATCTCCTCCTCGGGCACTTTGAATTTGCGCAACAGTTCCTTGGCCCGCTGCAGCGGCAGGCGACGCAAATCGGCATCGGTGCCGGTCACCGAGCGCTTCGGCTGCGATTCCTGCTCCTCTTTCGATTGCTATTCACGGATTTTTGGAATGAATAATCAGCTAAGATAAAACATTAATTTCCATTAACGCACCGTTGGCTTGTTGGGCACGCGCACATAGGAGAAGCCTTCGCCACAGCCGGTCGGATCGGCTGGGCCGCTCAGCTGCAGCAGACACTTGCCACGCATGGCCTGAATGTAGGCACGTGTGGTGTTCCACGGCGCCACCTTGACCTCATCGTCCAGCAGCTGGGCCTCCTCATCATCGTCCTCTTGCGGCGCAAACAGCGATTTCTCACCATAACCAGCATCCTGCAAATGCGAATTATAAATAGAGACACATATAAAAACCACATATTTGTAGCCAACTCACCTTCAGGCGCTGCTCGGCGGCAATCATGCTGAAGTAGGCGCAGCACTGTTCCGGCGACACCATGGCTCGTATCTCCTCCTCGGAGGGCAGTCGAAACTCTGGTTTGATAACCCACCAATTAGAGTCCATGCCCGTGCGCTTGAAATCAGCGCACTGCTTCAGACGCTTACGTATGCTGCTCTCCGAGTGTGCCGGAAAGGCGCGTTTCACATCGTCCATGCGTATGCGACGTGGATTGTCGCGACTCTTCCAGAACAGTCGATAGATGAACACCTTGAAACCGATGATGATGAAGAACTTATAGCTCAAAGCAATCTTAAGTCAGCTAATCTTGCGTACCTGCAAAAAGTCACGGGTAAAGTTGTTGGCCCGCTTCGAGTTGGGACCGGGCACCTCGTACAGTGGACACTCTTGGCCAACGGTGAAGATGGCGTTCACCACACGTATCCATAAGCTATTTCGCGTCCGTATGAGCAGGAAATCGTTGGTCGCCATCTTATGGGGATAGATGGGTGCCCGGTACATGTTGTTCTCCAGCGCCTGTATGCACTGGCCCGGATGCAGTATGCCCAGAAATGGACTGGTGTGCGCGAAGGCCACCTCACCGTATACATAGTCCTGCGGACCGCTATCCTTTTCAGCCTTGCGCTTGTAGTAGTTCTTAATTTTGGAGCACATGCCCACCTGGCTCATTAGCGGCGGATGCTCCTCGCAAAACTCAGTCAACACAATGTCACCATCCTTGCCGCTCAGATCCTCGGGATTGCGCATAAAGAACACGTCACCCCCACCAGACGCAATGCGCTCAAGTTCGCGCTGTTTGGCCTTCTTGGCAATCTGCTTGAGCAGCGGATGCACCGCATGCGATATGGTCTGCGCTAGCGGTCCGTGCGAGAACTTCTTGAGCGGCGGCCGGTGGAAGGAGCGCAGTTTCATCGGTCCCATGTGCGTGGGCACAAACGGAGCACGCAGCTCTACAACCGGCGTCGAGTGCTGAATAAGATTGCCACCGCCCACTTTGAGGCGCAACGTCGGCTCCGTTTTGGGTGTGTAGTAACTGCAAAAAGGAAACCACGATGAAGCTGGGAACACGGAACTCGGAATTGAAAGGCTTACGAGTCATTGGATATGTTGAAGGGATCGCGATCAGGGCTTTTGGGCGGTGGTGGTGGCGTATCCTCGGCCAGCACATTAATAACGCCAGCCTTGCCCAGCAGAATCTTTGACTTCTTTACATGCGGATGTGGTATCTTAATCTTGGGCGGCGGTCCAGTGTTCTTGTTAATCTTGGATGGATCAATGTCATCGGGTATGCCGAGTATAATGTTCTCATCATTGGGATCCAGAGTTAAGACCTTTGGCTTGGGCACACGATTCATTTGTTGGGCATCCCAGATCACCTCGTCCTCCCACTTGTGGTAGATGAGCTCCTCGTTCTCCACGGGAAACAGACTGTACCATGTATCGTCGAAAACCTCCACTTGTTTATTCTGCGCCGCACTGCAAGGCAGAGAAAGAGTTAAAACACATGACGAGATCGCGTAGGGAATGGATCAAAGTTACCTCTGGAGTGCCTTTTTGGTTGAGCCACCGCCAGAGTTGGCTTTGCCGCTGTTGCCGCCACTGTTGCCACCACTGCCCACTGGCAGCGCAGTCTTGCCCGGCTGACCAAAGGCGCCGGCTGTGCGGGATCCGCTCGATGGCAGCCAGCCGGCCGCATTCGTCTTGGAGTTCAGTTTCTGCAGCACCTTTGCCTTGATATCGTTACCATCCCAGACGACATCGTCCTCCCAACGCAGCTGGGATACCATAAGGAAGGTATCGTCTGCCAGATTTACATCCCGATCCGCTACCTCTTGATCAGCAGCCGCTGCCTTCCGTTCGCCTTTGAACTTGGACAAGGTCGAGGATGATGGGGGCTGCTTCGTCTTGAAGCCATAGTTGAAGCCGTCGCCCGAGTCGGCCACCTCGAGCATGTCATACCAGATCTGCGCGGGTCCATAGCGCCAGTCGGCGATCTTTGGCTTCTGATCATTGGCCTCGCCGTTGTCGGGACCCTCCTGGCGCACATCCTCGCTGTTCAGGTCACTGAGCAGCTTGTCCTCATCGTCGGACATGCACTGCGCCGGCGTCGGTTCCGGGCCAAAGTGCATCTTAAAGCCATATCGGCGTGGCTCCTCCGTATCGCTGGGCGAGTCCGAGCCGCCGGTGTTGTTCGGCTTTTGGTCGCGTGACTGATTCCGTTTCCGGCGGCGCTTGCGCACATGTCGCCAAATCTGGGGCAGGCTTGTCGGCTTACCGGGACCAAAGAGGCGCGAGAAACGCAACACCTTCTGCGGCCGAAAGTCGGGAAACAGTTCACAGACATCGACATTCTGATATTTGGAGGGTAATATGTCCGCCAAGGGAGTATCTAGACGCCGATCGGCCTCAGCTATATATGAAATATATAATGGTTAATTATATTCAACTATAGGATATATATATGTGTTCAAGTCAAACCTTTCGCTTCACTCAATTTGGAATCGCTTGATGATTCGCTAGTGCCTGGTTTCGTGGGTGATTCTTCGCTGCCCGAGGACGCTGTGCCGGAACTTCGCATTGGTGCACTGGGCGGAGGCATCAGCTCCTTGTCATCCTTGGCTGTAAATGGCGGGCAACTGAACTGTACAATTGAAGCTTCTACAATGCGCTTTGGCTACTCACTGAGTTTCGCCTCCACCTTTGTGGCTGGTATTGCATCCTCGAGGTCATCGAATGTGGATGCCGATGTCGTTGCCTCGTCTACTGGTTTTGCCGGAGGCGAGGGCGTCCGTGGACAGTCCTCGGATAGCTCATTAATGTCCGAATAGTCGATGGCATCATCTTGCGCCTTGATTGCCCCATCATCAGATGTCCCGCTGCTGCTCAGACCCGCTTTCAAGGCGTCAAAAGCGCTCAAACCATCGGCAGACTCTGGCGCCGGTTTCTCATCGATATCATCGTCCGAGTTAACACCTCCATCATTCTGATCAATCACCTCGTTTAACAGCGAATCGAGTCCCAACCTGCATGTGGATTAATCACATATATAATATATTTATAAATATACATATAATACAAAAAATGCAAAAACCAACTTTGAGAGGGAGCTGAGATTTTCCCGCAATTCAGCATCAAATGCGCTGCCCTTGTCATCATCGTCGGCCACCAGTCTACCCTCCGAGTCAATGTTCCCAAAGAGGATTCCGGTCAGATCGATTCCCATGTCGTTGCCAGCGTTGCCCCCGACGGAGCCATCATCGCTGTCGTTGTCAGATGCAGTGTCCATGCTGCTTTGAGCTGGGTTGAGCCCAGCTTATTATTGCGCTGTTGCGCTCGTGCAATATTATTAATTATATATTATATAAATTATTAATTAATTAAGTATGCGCCTAAATATGTTTGTTTTATGAAAATTACTAAAAATTTGTGAACAGCAATTGCTTAAAAAAAGTGTGACAGTTTCGAAATACGCGAAAATTACCCGATTAGTGATGTGTTTTCGATATGGCGATAGGTAGCTAAGAAAATTGATTTAACATTAGCGACCATTACTTTGACCATTACAATCCAAATCAAGATTATTCAATTGAAGCAAAGCTTTAGTTATTCAGCTTAGGGTTTTATTTAAGTTTCTTTTTGTAAAACATCAAAACAAGCAACTTTGCCTACCGCTGTTATTAACAGTTCAGAGTTATTATGCCGGCACTGTTTTGATGCTGTTATAATTTCCCTGATGGGAAATTAAGCAATAAAACAGCTGATTTGGGTTAAATACATTACATTATTAGTCATATTGACGAAATCATCAAAATAACGTAAATGTGATTGCAATGGAGGTGGAATTTAGCAAGGAGAACTTTCTGCTGCCCGAAATTAAATATGAATGTGAGTACACAATAAAAACAATATGAACATATGCAAGCTAACAGCTGTTAATCTCCTTTAACAGATCTCGATCACACAGCCGATGTGCAGTAAGCAATTTTGTCCACGTTTCCCACTGCAAACCGAATGCTTAACGAAATTGATTTCCAACTTTCTTTGCACAGATTACATGGCTGGGGCTCCACGCTGCTAGAAGCGTTCGAGCAATGCGGTGTGGCAATGTTTGGCTACATGACAGAATTGGATTACGTATCGGTGGAGACATGCTATGAGATCGAGGCCAAGGGCGATGACATCGAAGGGTTGCTTTTTCATTTCCTGGACGAGCTGCTCTTCCTCTTCTCGGCCGAACCGTATTTGGTGTGCAAGAAACTGGAAATCACCAAATTCGATTTGGATAACTTTGCAATTACTTGCCGCTGCTACGGCGAACCCTTCGAACTGGGAAAACATCCGCAGGGCACCGAGGTGAAGGCAATCACATATTCCGCCATGCAAGTTGTCCAAGACGTGGAACGCAGCCATTTCGAAGTGTTTGTTATAATTGATATTTGAGTGACGAGCGACGAGCGAGCAAGAGAGAGAGAAAAGGTAAAGGTATTAAATGTGTTTGACATTTTGGTTGTTGTTGTTGTTGTCAGCTTCGCTGAATGCAATTTGCATTTATCCCTGTCCCTATTAATCATAAGTGAAATGCAAAAAAAAAAACAAAAAATACCGAAAAAAAATTGAAAAAAATTAATATACAATAAGAAATTCGCTAGACTGTGCCGAAAATCTTTGCAAATATGTTGTGAGCTGCACCCCAAGTCATAAAAATCCTGGGGTTGTGCCACATATAGCTGAATGACTTTACAAGAAGCATTCAAAATTGTTGTGTGTTGCGGCTGCAAATGCAATTAGAGCTGCGTGCTACCCTTTTTCAGGCTTTGTGAATTCGCAACGTGCTTGATTCCCAGACAACCCTCTCATTTGTGCATTCCCAGACTGCAGTTCAATGCTCTGTCTCAAAAACTAGCCTCTACCTTTTTTCCTAAAAGGTGTACTTTTTTGGGATATGAATGTTGTTTTGTGGCTCTGCCGAAATAAATAATTTTTGGTGGTAAAATTAATTTAAAATTGAAATTCATTGGCAACAGGTGACAACCATGGTAAGGCTGTCAACTTGCCTGCAACATTTGCCATGTTAATAAACAGTTCAGTAACAGGCGCGCCCAACAGCTGTTTGCACAGCTGATCAACAGCTGTTAAATGTAAACAACAAAAACAGCGCGCCGCTCATGTTGTGGTTGTGTGTGTACGTTTATCTGTGTGTGTGTGTTTCACCGATATATTTACGTTCGGGTGTACCGACTGCATTTTGTATTAAATTGTTAACAACTAAAAACAATTTTGAATTCACAAAATAGTCGCGGCTTTGATGAGCGCAAAAAGCAACGCTGTGTGTTCAAGAAAGTGTGTGTAAAAGAACAAACAACACGTACGACGACAACGGCGACGACGACGACGACACCAATACCAGTACACAAGTTGTTCATTTCTCGCTGTTGGTTAACGCGTCGCGTAGTCGCGAGTGTCCAAAAAATATATATATATCTATATCTATGTATATATTTTTTAAAAATTGGCATACACAAACAGGTACTGGCTCAATCATATAGTTATATTGCAGAAAGTGCGCTTACAGAGTTGGCGCCCTTTTGCCCCGTTTGGACCACAAATTTCCTAAATCAACAACAACAAAGACAACACCATCGCTGCTGTAACGTCATCATCGCCGCGGTGGCCGCACTTCGCTGCTGTTGCTGTTCAATTCGCTCGCCTCACTCCCTCTCTCTTTCTCTCTCTCAACCTTTGTGTGTGTGCGTGTGTGTGTGTGCTCTCTCGTTCATTCTTTCTGCAGCCACCAATTGTCATGGTGTCGAAGAGGAAGCATTGAAGCACATTTTGCTTTTATATTTTTTAGGCTACGGTTTTCGTTGAGAAAACGTGCAGTGAGCGGCATTTAACTGAACGCAATCAAAAGGTAATATTGCCAGCTTTAAATTGAGATCGAAACCAAGTGTCTGCCTTAATTAAAAGTGTGTGAAAAACGTGGCAGAAAAATCCATAACCCAGGCAAATAGAGAAACGACAAAAATGTGGTAGGTATGTATGAATGTGTGCATTTCATAGTATTAGAATGTAGAGGCTGCGAAAAATGTGACGTCCGTGTGTATGTGCATGTGTGCGTGTTTGTGGGTGCTGCGCTGGGCATTTTCATTTTGAGCACCCGGTCGGTGGCTGATGCCGGGCGACCCAGCTGACGCGCAGCTGCTGCTAAAGGCAAAGCGCAAAAAATACATGAAGGAGTTTGCTTTGCGACTTTCTCTAATGCGCATTTTATATAATCATATTTAATGGCTGTGACACAGCAATAAGCGATCTGCATTAAGTATTTTATTTGTGAGCCTCTTTTGTGATATGTGGCAATACTGGTCTCGCCGCCCGCTATTCGATCAACCATCAACCTGCTGCTGCTTCTGCTTCTTGCCTCTTTCTCTTTTGCTTGTATGGCACTCTGCGTATGTGTGCGTGTGTGTGTGTGTGTGAGAATCTAACGGCTTTATAGCTTAACAAACAACTCCAATTCATTGCTTGGGCGGTGACGTCACATTCCATTTGCATTCCTAATTCGTATAATTTGGCACATGTAATTCAACAATTATTTTTGTCCACTTGACAAATACCATCATTCATTGAGTTCTGTAACAGCAACAAGCAAATTTGTACCAAATGTATTGCAAGTAAATTATACATTTATTTTTGTCATTTTGCTGACCTATTAACTCAATTCTCAATGTTGTTTGGAAGGTTGACTTTTGAAACTCATAAGCGATTCGAATTCGAATAATTTAGCTTTGTCTTGGGCGATTTGCTTGTAGAACAAAAATTGCTTTACTTTAAACAATTTCTGTTTTACAGCTCTCGAGGCATTTTGTGTCCCCTTATCAGTGTATCAATTACCCCAGATATGGTAAGAAAACGACCGCAGACCTCTGAGCACACATTTGATAAGGAGCCCAAGTTATACTTTAAAACCAAGCTAGGAACAAGCTTGCAACATTCAGCATTATAATAACATTTTCTCTTCCTGAATATATTGTTGTTAAGCTTTAGCTCACACTTTATTTATATTTACTTATATTGCCCTTGTATCGTATTGAAGAAGACATCTCTGAAACCACAAGGAATATGTATTCTGCATCATCATAAACATCCCAGTCGATCTATCTGGTTTTTTTTTCATTCAAAATAGCTTTAAAGTTTTCTTGATGAAACTTCGATTGTAAACATTATTTACTGCAGGCAATATTAACTCATATAACTAGCACAGCAACGATAGGTCGAAATATGAGTTGATGGATGAAAAACTTGTTTTATTGTTCAGCATAACTCATTAGTTACTATTTCCCTTATGTTACTAGCATTCCATTAACATATAACATATGACTTCCATAGGTAAAATCGTTTTGTATATCAAATTTTCAAGGGCATGTAATCTTCGGTTTGCGTAATTTAGACGTTTGTTCCTCTTTTTATAAATTCTGTCGCGTCGGTGGCGGAGCGACGGCGACGTCATCATAGTTTGATGACCTCCACCCGACGCTGCGTCATCAGTTTTTGGTATTTGCAGTGGTTACTTTTGGCACAGGCGGCAGGTGTCGGTGCGGAGTGCCAAAGGGGTAGGTGGCAAGCAACAGATATAACTCTTCTTGAGTCTGCATATTTTTGGTCACAGCGTTTTTCTTATTCTGGTGCTGGTTTGGGTTGGCCTTCAGTCTTCTCAGTGAGTCGGCTTTGTGAACCAGTTGCTTCTTTACCTGTTCTCCGTTTGGTATACACACACAAATGCTGTGATTTCTTCAACTTCTTGCCATTTTGCCCAGTTGCTTTTTATACACACACACACACACACACACATACATACTGTATATGCATATATGTATTGTTCATGCTTATCGCTCGGACTGAACAAAATTCGTTATATCGATATTATTTTTCATTACGGAAGCAGTGATTTGTACTTTTCGTTTTGTTTTCTTCATCGGCTTAAGGCCGATTGGCCGTTTCTCCACATTTGTGATAGCAAATGCAGTCGTCTCCCCTTTAGGGTACTAAGGGAACCAAAACTTTTGTTTGTCTCGTTATTTATTTTCGATTTTACTTAAACTCAAATCAGTCACAGCATTAGCTGTTACTGTTCCAAAAGTCACGTGGGAATGCAACAAGGTTTTAGCGAAGATCGTATATGAGAAGCGTGATAAGATTATAAGTCAAGTTCAAACCAAGTTCAACTAAGGCCTGCACATATATATATATAAATATTATCTGGATTATGTATGTACCTCAATCACAATTACTCTATGAATGAATTAGATTATAACGTTATCAGTAGATGTATTATACGCACATGTGTACATATAATAAATATAAAATTTACTACACGATGTTTCTTATATGCAATTAACTCAATACCATTCCATGTATGATTTAGAAACCTTTTCGATACATGTGGCAACTCTAAAACCACTTCCTTCTGCACTTAGTAATCTGGTTTGCCTTGCAGGCAAAATGTGAACACAAACAAATGTGAACAATGA
The DNA here is from genome assembly GCA_035041375.1 of Drosophila conformis. Classification (NCBI taxonomy): domain Eukaryota; kingdom Metazoa; phylum Arthropoda; class Insecta; order Diptera; family Drosophilidae; genus Drosophila; species Drosophila conformis. Next base: position 118,585 of record JAWNLE010000865.1, read on the forward strand.
AATGTTCAATGATATTGATAAGGCCACCATGTGTGATCGCTAAAAAGAATTGTGCATTAGTTATCGCGACCAGGCGATCTGGCAACGCCAGTTGAATCACACAAATCGGGCTTACACAATCCAATTAATAAACAAATGGCGCACTTGCTTCAAGCAGTCAATTTTCGTACGAGGCTACGTTAAATACCTGTACAACAACAACAATAACAAAAGACGCTCGCATTTTATTTTGATTTCGATTTTGACTTTTTTAATTGCCGACTCGCCGCTGGTGCGGCTGCTGCTGCCGCTGCTGCTTTGGGTCGTCGTGTCGTGTCGTGTCGATCGAATCGTGTTTGTTTTTATCATATATTGTATGTATTTAGTTGTTGTTGCACATTTTATAACCAGGCCGCGGCAGCACTCACAGAGAGAAAGAGAGCGAGAAATACCGAGAGATCGGGGAAAAGAGACATCGCACACAAGTCTCCCCGACAAAACGCATGAAAATACTTAAGCGAAACGAGTTAAAAACGATTTCATTAATATGTTTTTGTTGCCTTTGTTGTTGACTTTATTTTTTATTTGGTCGTTTTGCTCGTGATACCCTAACAGTTGAGCGTATTACAAAAACATGCCAACATACAACATGCCAAAATTCAATCGCTCGCTGAGTGATCTTCAAATATTTTCTTCATCAACGATGAAAATGTGCCAAATGTTGTTCCATCGGAACCCTGGAAGTATGCTATGAATATTGTATTCTGTATATAAAAAGGCTTGTGAATAGGACAAGAATAAGGATATTTGTAATTACCTAGCAAATTTTGTGTCTTTTCAAGTAATTATAATATATGTCTGTATGAATATTGACCTTAACGCTTAAGAATATTATGCTAGCTAGCCTATTATTACATTATTATTATTTTTGGTGTTTTATTGGTATCTTGGTTCATCTGTGCTGTATTAAAAGAGTATTATAGTTGCGGTACATTTGAATTGCCTTTCGCTGCTTGTTCGTTTGATGTTGTTGCTATTCTTGTTGTTGTTGTTCACTGTTTGCTGGCCTGGCTATTTTTAAATGCGCGAAAGCAACAAGAAGAACACACGAAGCAAAACTCGACGCAGCAAAAGTAGCAGCAGCAGCAGCGACGCCATCATTGTTGCCATTGGTTATGTTGTTATTGTTGTTGCTGCTGCTGCGTTCACCGCAAAAGAAATGTGGAATATGGAATTTAAGAGTGCTGCTGCTCCCACACAAACGCACGCAGCCACAAACACACATACACACACACACACATAGCTTAACTCGTACTTACGAACGTCGCGACTTGCGTGGTTTTTGTTTTTGATGCGTGCAAATTGGAGCAAAAAGTTATGCGCGACGTCAACGGCGCTGCTTAGGGCCCTGACGATGACGGCAACATCGATTTCCTGCTGCAGTCAGTCACAGAAAAGAGACTGAGAGATAGAGGGAGACAACGAGAAACGGACGCCAAACGGACAGAGAGAACTGCGACCAGACATGTCCCCATGTTCATTGTATGACAACTCATTTGTTGTTGTGCGCTCTGCTGTGCTGTGCTTGTGGGTGATGTCGTCACTGAATGACGCTGACGCTGTTGCTGACGCTGGGGCTGACATCGACAACAACACTCCACTCCACTCCATATTCCATTCCACACTCCCTTCTCAATTGGGTCATCTCTTGCTCCGCTTTATGCAGTCGTTTTGCTAAATTTATTTACATTTCATTTTACAGTCTTTCGTTGATTTTTGTTTTTGTTACTCAACTCCAAATGCGACTTCGCACTTCATTGATAAAATGATTAATCGTCTTGATTAATATGTTCTCGTATGTAAATACACACACACGCACAAATATACACACACATACGCACATAAGCATATGCAAAAATTGTAGGTATGTGTTGTTGTCTGTATGTATCTGTGTCACCCAAACGGTGTTGAAGCGTAAAGCGGATGTTTAAGCGATTCAAATAAAGTGCGCATGACTCTTTGGCTACTCTGATAAGCAGCATGTGAAGCGAGCTTCGCGCTGCTTTCAAAGTTCAAATGAGTTCAGCTCGAGTTCAAACCTAAGCCAGCGATTTAGATAGAATCGTTGTGGCAGAGACGATTGCAAAGCCCACAAAATCCACCGTAGGTCAAAAGAGATTAGCGTAAAATACTGGCTGGAGAAACGTATGAATTAAGAAAAAAGTAAGAATTTGAATGAATCTTCTTCACTCCAAGGCATGTAATTTAAACTTAGTTTCGTATCTCATCATTAGACTATGAATATATAATTTATTCATTAATTTATTGTCTAACATCCGAATACCCATATCATAATTTTCGCTCAAATAATAGCGCCATGACATTTTTATAGATGCACCCAAAAACAAACCCTGAATAATTACACAAAATCGATTCAATTTGATTATACCTTGAAAGTTACAGGCAAAAAAAAAGGACGGTTCTACAGCTGCAACATAACCCAGAGAAACTTTGTGGCTGCTCTGATCTAATTGCCTAATGCATATAAAATTATGTAGTCGTATTTTTTCTTTCTCCTTCGAGTTTCTCCCCTCAAAAGGAAAAGTTGTGCAAATCGATTACGAGTGCAATTTATGAGACAGTTGCGCACATTTCTCCGCATCTGCCCAGATACGTAATACATACATATATATGTACAGCTGTACGGATCGGAGATTTCCTCGGTTCATTCAACAATGGTACAATGGACTAAGAAAAATCGCAAAAGTTGCTGAGCGGTCGACGTCTTTAACTTTTTCACTTTCACGGCAGCTGCGGCGCAGGACAACATTTTGCATCATCTTTGAATGGGATGAACGAGGACTACTCTCTTTGGCCTTACTCTCTAGCTGCATCTATTTCACTCTTTCAATCTATCTCTCTCTCTCTCTCCTGCTTCCTGTCATTCACTTCGCTGCTGCTGTTCTTGATCTTTTATAATCCTGCACATCCTACGAGTCGTACGTGCTCATAATTCATGCCCAACACACACACCTGCTTACCTCTCAGCCCAGTTTTCCTTATAGTTTTTCCTTTTGGCCAGCTGCCGTGTGTCTAGCGCCTGTTGCTAGTTGCCTCCTCCTTTTTCTGGCTGTTGTTTTATAATTAAACATTGCCCCTTTGTCTGTTATTGATATCATCTCGAGTGTTGAAAAATTTGTCCCTTGTACGTAGCAGCTGCTTGGAGTAGTAAATCATATCTTTGCATAAGAATTTTACATGTGAATAGAAATTAATCGATTAATAATTGCCCTTCTGTGTTCAGCTCCTTGATTTCCTTAGAGGTCAAAAAATAAAAATCAATATTTTCAATAAATACAAAAAGTACCATAAAAACTTAAATCCATTCTCTGTACGAATTCAATAAACTTGGGATAAACTTATTTGCGATGCATACAAAAAAAACACAGTGTAACTATCTATAGACCGGGCATATGCCACATGCCACTTGTCAGGTAATGGCTATATCCACACAGTGCTGCTGCGTCCTGTTTCTGTTCTCGGCCCACACTATTAAATTTATTGCCTGTTGCTGTTTTATGACCCTCGTCTATGAGTCGGTTCACGTTTCGCATTGGTTGATTAGATTTTACCCCTTACAAACACACACACACACAGACACATTCACACGCATACCCATCGTAGTCATGAGGCACGCATACCAATGCCAATCTCGCTTAATATCCTTGAGCTAATCATAAACGGCGTCGTAAAGTTCAAAGCCAATCGACTTATTTTTATTGCTGGCTCCTCTCGGTTGTTGTTGCTCTTTCGATGCTCCATCTGAAATGCGGCTGATGATTGATTAAACAAAGGCAGTAACAAGATTTTAACAACATTTTGTTATTGGATTTCGTTCAACTCAAAAGCTGCTTTGAATCATCGGAAAAGCTAAGCGGAAAATCTAGCAATATCTGAGCAATTACAGAGGCATAACCAATTAGGTAAACTGTAATGGTGTGCTCCAAAAAGTATGCTACAAAAATGTCAGACCGAATTCATTTCGAGAATAACCCAACAAAACTCCAATAACTTACATAAAAACCCTAGATAATCGAATTCAAACTTAAACCAGCTGAAAGAAAAGAAGGTGCCTTGATAGCAATTTATGATAGCCATTGAGAGATATTAAAAAACCTCTGCACATATTAAAAACCACATTAATTATAAATAAAAAAATGGAAATGAAAATGAAATCCAGCATTGTGGTACTCTAGTCAATGATTCTACAAATGTATATATTCTACATATATATGTATATTAATGGATGCACATGCATGAGGGTGTATATATGTATGCACTTTTATGCATGTGTTTAATTTGCCAGAGAGCCCGCCGCAGACGCTGCAACTTTTGCTGCTCTGCTCTTTTCATGCTGTTTGTAATTGCGAATCGTCTCGCACTGTGCAATAAAATTATTGTTGATTTTGTTTGTTGTTGTTGCTGTTGTGACCCCGAGCTCTCCACGCTAATTCAAAGGAATTGACAAAGACAAATATAAAGTTGAGCTCTTCACTCTTTACATAGTTGGCTGCACGAATCACTTTGGCCAAATGTTGCTGCCTGGCTACAAATAAATACTAGTAATTAAAATCACATTAGTTTCTGTGTGTAGCTGCTTCGTTTTGGCTCGCTTAAAAGAAGCGACAATGTCAAAAAATTGTTATTGCCGCCATGCGATGGTTTTTCATTTTCTATGCAAGCAATCGCTGCACAGCTGAGTTGTGCGCGTTGTGCGAAGCGGGGGAGTGGGGGAGCAGTGCGAGGGAAGCCAGAATTGCAACAAATATGCAAGATCCACAACAAAAACCCGTTTCAGACACACAGTGCAAAAAAAAGCATTGTTGTTGTTATTGGCTGCCCCACCGTCTGCCCCACTTGCTTGGGGTCTGTCGCTGTCTCTGTCTCTTTCCCGATGCGCTGCACATGATTAGCGCTGCAACAACAGCAAACGCCAACAACAATATCAGCCACAACAGCAGCGCAACGTTGCAAATGAAAAGAAAATTTACAAATTCCATTCATGAAATTTTGCTGCGTTGGTTAACGTTGACGTCGACGCTGACGCTGACGCTGACGTTGCCGTCGCAGAGCTCCACTTGCACAGAGACCCACACATCGAATCCAGACAGAAAGAGCGCGAGAACAGCTTAAGAGCTTGCTATTGTTGTTGTTGTTGCTGTTGTTGCTGTTTCTGATTTCTTTCAACTTGTTTTTAGCGCAGTCGCATCCATTTTGCCTGCGTGTGGTGTGTGTGTACGTGTGTGTGTGTTCGCTGGGTGTTGTTGCTGCTGTCGTCTGTGTGTGGCGCTTGCTCAGCTTTGGCACTTGTCGGAGGTTTTGTTGTTGTGCCGGCTTACTCGCTACTCGCTTGCGCTCTCTCTCTCCCTCTGTCGTTATCGCTCGTGCTGCTCTCTTCTTTGCACTTGCAATTTTATGGAAGATGGGGACAGCAACAACAATATTGTAGTTGCATATTATTGCCGTTTGCCGCTAGTCGACGAGGCTGTTCTTTCTCCCTTTCACTCTCTCTCTTTCTGTTCCTTTTGTGCTCTATTGTCACAGCGTGGTCCGACAATTATATGCAAAAAGTTTTTGTGGCTGCATACATAAATAAGTATGTATATATATATATGTATATGTATATAGATGTATATAGACGCTCTGGTTTATTATGCGGGTGCAGCAGCAGCAGCAGACACATTTCTCGGTCCTCGGTCCTTGCAAAGCTCGTAATGCGCATCCGTTTGCCTTTTACTTTATTGCTAAACTGCAACTCGTTTACTTTGTTATTTTTACACATTTTACGAGTGTGTGTACACATTGTACAACAATTACAACAAGAACAACAACAACTGGCAAATGGAATGAGGCAAGCAGCAGAGTCATCATCAGTTGCCGGCCTACTGGCCGCCGCAAGCAAAACTCTCGGCGCATATTTATTACGAGACGACGACGACGACGACACCACCCGATTTTGTCCCCCACTCCATTCCACAAAACCTTCCTAGCTTGGGGCAGACAGGGCGAGGTAGGGCATTTGAGTTCTCCTGCTCCCTGTTCCCTGTTCTGCAGCGGGCTCAATTTTCAAACGATTTCAATGGAATTCTGAACGACGACGGACGCCTCGTCTCGGTGCAGAGCAAAGCCGGAGCTGGCAGCAGCAGCAGAACGCAGCGCCAAGCCAAAGACCCAGACACGCATCTTTCCTCCTCCTCCGCCTCCATTTGCCTTGCATCCTTCCAGCAGCCCTTTGGCTACACTCAAAACACCAACAATAATAACATCAGCTTGAAGGGATCGCCTCCTGCAAGCGGCGCATATTTTTTTTCTCCAAAGGGTTGCGTTCATTTTCCCCCGAAGCTTGTAACCTTAGTTTGAATTTATCAAACGCGCTTCGTTAACATTTCCAGCAAATATGTAACCCAAGAAAAATCGAAATTGCCATTAAATATGAAGAAAAGATACATTCCGCAATTAAATGTTGTGAATAGAAAATTATATTTAGATTGTTCTGTTCTGTGTTTAATTTTTAAAAGTGCTACAAGTTGAGAGATAAAAATGTTTTCATTTGAAATTTAGTTCAAGGTCAAGCAAATAGTTGAAAAACATATAGAAAAAAACAGAGTATGCATTATTCGATTAATGTGTAAAAGCTTCTACGTTTCGTCTCGGCTGATGTTTTTATTTTTCATGTAGCCGCCGCTGTCGGCTGCATTCCATTTGCTTCCTATTCGTTCTCCTCGTGCTGCTCCTGCTCCTGCTGCTGCTGCTGTTGTTCCTTCTCTTTTAGCTCTCTTGGCTTATTGGTTGCTGTTGTTGTTGTTGTTTACGTTTCGGTGGCCCTTTTGGAGTTGCCCGACGACAGCGACGCCGTCAACTGCAACGGCGACGTCGGCAGCAACGCTGGCGGTGTCTGCGAGCTTTTGTGCACACTGTTTTTTTAGTGGACTTTTTTTTGTTGCTAGATTGTTTATATTTTTTACTCGTTTGTATGTACTCAAATACATATTCACAAAATTGAATTAGCTCGTCTATTTTATCAAATTATACAATAACTTGATAATGACGCAAGTAACCGTCCGGAAATAAAAATAAAGCAATTATTCCCCCGCCACCCACAAATTGACTTCCCACGCATTCAGCCCCCTCCCCGTTTTGCACATTATTTTTCGTTAATTTTTTTGTTATATTATTTTTTTTGTTTTTTTTTTATTTTTGTGGATGTGTGTTTGGGCTTATCTTTTTGCATTCTTGCCGCTTATCTGTTTCACCAGTTTATTGCGGTTTGTGCCATGTTGCCTTCTCCTTATTCGTGCTGTCTGGCTTTACAGCTATTGTTGCATTTGTCGCATTCTGTGGTTGCGCAAATTCCACGTTGTCAAGTCCAGCCAGGACACGCAAGACACGCGTCTTTGTACACAGTGCTCCTCTTCTTCTTCTGCTACTCAACTTCATGTTGTTGTTATTGTTATTGTTTTTGTTGTTCTTGTGCATAATAATGAATTCCTTCTTTGGAGCTTAACCTCAAATTGGCTTAACTTCATTTATTTCATTTGCAATGCCACAAATATTTCATTTGCGGCTTGCCGCTTTTGCTGTTGCTGTTGCAATTGCTCCTGTTGTTGCCCCTGTTGTGTGCCCCTTGTGCAACTGGACACCGAATTGGTGGTCAGGACGCGAGCCACTGTTAAGCTTGAAAGTTGATCGCAAGTTGCGCTTTCACCAGTTCAGTTCTGCCAAGCATTGATAACAACAGTTGGGCTGGGGTGATGGCGACAGGTGTTTATCAATACCATGAGATAACTCGAAGAAGAAGAAGAAATAACACCCTGTTAGTTATAGGGTGATTATAGACAATATGATTGAGATGGGCTTTGAAAGAAAGAAGTACAATTTCTCTAGTCATGGTAAATTATTAAAGTAAGTATTTAAAAGGAATACACTGAAAGTCAAAGTTTTAATTGGAATAAAGAATATGTTGAATTAACTGAATAACATGAATATGTTCAATTTCAGCTGTTTGTTGAGAGTAAGTTCTCTACGAACTGGTTGTTTTTATAAGAATCAGCTTACACTAATCGAGTTTCTACTCTGAAGAGAGGATCATATGAATTATACACTTACATATAGCTGTATTTCAAGTGCATAATCGGAGGCATTCAACCCGCATCAGCTTACATGTGTCGCAAGTTGCTGCTACAGATATGTACATACATATATACACACACACATAAATATATATATATATATATATATCATGCCATTTGTCTCACCTACACTTGCAGTTATTCTAGTTGTTGTTGCTTGGATCTGTTATTGTTAAACTGGCAAGACATAAAACAAAAGCCGTTGCCTCTGTGGCAGTCACGCAGCTGTATTGTGGCACGGATGGGGGAGGTGGCGTCGAACAAGGACAACCTTGAGACTGTTCAATATTCCACAGCATAATTCGTGGCCAGCTCAATATCACGAGTTTCACGCTCTCCTCCACCATCGAATCGCGAATGGCAATGGCGAATGTAGCAGCTTGGCCACTTGCTGCAACTATATTGCAAGTGGACACCAAACATACTCATACTCACACACACACAACACAATCTGAATCCAAAGACCACAATGTCAGATGCTGCTGTACTAAAATTACGCCAAATTATGCTGAAAATGCAATGAGTGCGGTAAATATGCAACGCGGACGTGGACATTCAGTGGACGCCACTTTACTCCACTCCACCTCAGACCTGTCCCACTTAGAGTCCCCGCGCTGTCTCATTTTTCGGGAAGCCGTACAGCTGACACTAGAGCTGTGGAGCTGCCATTGGCTGGACGTAACGCCCGCTTATCGGACATTTAACATCTACGCGTAGTTTTCCGAGCATGCGCAAAAGGACAACAACCATTGCGGGGATGATGGCTGGGAGGGGAGGGGGTGGCCCTGCATTGAGCCGGAGCATGAAATATTTTGAACGCTCCAATGGCAATCGCTTCAGCGCTCCTCTCTCACATATGCAACACATACAATATATATATATTATTGCATTTTAATGTGCCACTGAAATGTGATTTAATTGGCATTGTTGCCAGACTCCACAAAGACAAGCCCGTGCACAGTGGACAGAGGCATCCAAAAAAAAAAAGAATCATTCTCGAGAATGCTCTAATCAGATAGAGCTCGAGTTTAAAATTCTCTAGCTTAATCAGGTTTTAACTCATACGAGTCAGGTAGCACAGAAAGCCACGTTAAACAGACGAGTTTTCATATTTTTTTATTTTAGTCCGGCTAATCCCTTAAAAATTTCTTGAAAAAAAAACGGTTGGTAAACGTAGGCGATCTTGTAGTCTATGATTTGGTTAAGAAAGTCAGAATTAAAACGCCAAGATTGTAACTAATGTACTGGCATACTTGATAGTGTACTTCTCTCATCCAATCTCGCAGCTTTAATGCGTCAAGTTAGAAGGATTATTATTATTGGGAGCACTGTTTATAGCTTTATCTATTCAGCTTATAGCTCTGCCATCAACAGTAATTCCCGAAGCATTTTTATCGAGGGAGAATTTCTATTCTTTTTAGGTTGGCTTCTACCAGCTAAGGCGACACAATTTGATGTGTTGCGCTCTGAGGATTACTTCTCAGTGTCACCAGATCATCAGATTCCGCTACTGATTTGAACTAACTTTAGTTTGATTACCTTTTAGAAAACAGTGTCAAGAGTGAGTCTATGTGAGTATTCTAAGTCAGTTCTGTTCCATGGATGTTCACTTGGGATTATCGCTGCCAAGAAGAGAAAATGAGCTTGTTTTAGACTACCGATTGCTGCAGGTATCTTTCGTCGTTTCAATGTGGTTGTGGTCCTGTTGGGCGCCTCTCTGACCCCAAACTAATAATTATGCTGTGCAATCTCATTTTTTTGCATCCCAATCCTGTTTATTATTCAGCCTCGCAGCTTTCGCTGTGTTCGTTAAACCGATCATGATTTTATGCATTATTGTTTCTTTCATACCCTCAATTACGTGCAAAATTGTGGGGCTAATGTTTTTTTCGTATGATTATGGCTATCAGTTATGCATACGGGCACGTACCGAATGTCATATAATAATCGAATGAGTGTTGTGCCATTGATTATTCGATTCAAAGTGGCATTGTGCATACCCGAATCACTGTGCAACGCTAGACTTTGCACTAGTTGTGTTGTTGGTGTGGCGCTGCATTGGTCTCTGGGCTGCATTTGCAAATGCTGGCAAATGTTCTTTAATTAAATTCATTCTCACAGTGTGTGCAACATGTGGCAGCGTCAGCATTGAATCTGGAGCTGGTGCGGCGGCAGTCTGTTGACTGGCTGGCTGGCGGAATGCTGCCAACCAGACGAGACTACCCACTCCCGACTGCCGCTCGCACTTCCCACACTCCACTCCGGAGACTCCCCAGCTAACTGCTGACTGTTCAGGCTTCTATTGCGTAGCCTGGCCTGCACTTTGGCCAGGAATTTAAGCGTAAAGTCTTCTGCAGCCGCGCAGAGCATCTCGCATCTTTTTCGTCGTCTCTCAATCTTCTGAGCTTGTGCCGTCTCTCCCTCTCTCTCTCTCTCACACTCTCTTTCTACGTCTACCTACGCGAGCCCTTTAAACTCTTGCGCCGTCATCAAATCAGGTTTCGTTGGCTGAAGACGCATAAATCGCTGGGGTTTTTAAAATACCCGACCATCATGACTGGACTGCTTGGACTGGACTGCTGGAACCCAGCCAGCCCCCCCGCTACAAATCTCTGTGGCTCCAGGGATCGCTTTTCGCCTGCTGCTAAATAAGCAACAAAACAAAAAATAGTTATAAAAGCCTCTCATATTTTTTTAACACCAAACATTGTTGGCCAGCACAGACCCAGACGCACCGATGAGCTTCGCGCTCCATAGGCCACAAATCTATCTACCTCCAGCAACGCCTCATTTGCTCTTTGCTGCGTCTGATGCCCCTGCTGATGCCTCGGGCATTTGTTTGATTTGACAACTTTGTTGGGCTCGATTCGGTGCTGTTTGCTTGTGAATCCTGATTTAGCTGCGAAAGTTTCTGCTCCAAATCTTTGACTACGATTTGTTGATTTAGGTTTCGGTCTGAATCGAGAAAGGAACGCGCCTGGACTGAGTTGGGTGCTTGGACTGCCCAAACCAGATGCAACACTTGAATTTGAATAAAGTTTTTAATGAATACTTCTTATGGCCACAATTCAATTCAAGTGATCTTAAGTCTAACGAGCTGTTTGTCCTAAAATATATATAATAGAGTATCTCTATAGAGTACCTTGTTTGAGTTATAACAGTAATTGAAGAAGATGAAATACTCTACTCTTTAATTATGTCTACTAATATCAGTCAAATAATCAAAAAGTAAAAATGAAATTAAAGAGACAATTTCAATTTCAATTATAAATCAAAATAAGAGAATATTTGTCTATTTTATATATATATATTTATCTTTAATTATAGTTATGATCAGGAATATAATCACCTAACAGATCAGGATGTGTCTGCTTTATAAATAAGATTAAATGGCGATCTTGTCACGTTTCGTCCATGTTGCTCAAGGGCTAAAAGATCATATATTAGATATGAACCCATTGATGATGATTAGGAATACAAATACCTAACCTAAATATCTTCAGCAAGGCTAAACACAATCCTGAGTCTTGAAACCAGACCAACATCTTAATATATACAAATTGTTGCACAACTTAAGCCTCTCTTCTAATGACAGTTCTTTTCTTATTTATCTTACAGATTGCATGCTTTTACTGATTAAATTGTTGGTAAGTTTTTCGTAAATGCTTAAGTACACAAAGGATTTTCATTTGAAGCGTTAGCAAGCTCTCCTTGGGGTTTACCTGGTCGGCTTTGACAAATAAAATTAGCTGATAACTGTGGAACCACTTAAGAAAACATTTGTCTGATCTATATGTATATGCAGATGAGTTTTGCTTGCTTCAGCTGCTTGGGCTGACTTGAATTCTGGTTATGCTTTGGCATGAGCCTGGTGAACCGAGGAGGTGTTATTCACCCTTCGACAACCGCTTGACAGTCCACTGAACCGTGGACAACAACGTGGACGGGAACTGCAACTACAACTACAAACAAAACAAACAGACAAATGAGGATCGCTCGCTCGCAGCAGATCAAAGCTAACTTGTCAGGACCAAGGAATTTTTTTGGTGTTTGCATAGCAAATGTCACACGGACAAAACTGGTTGTTGTGCCCAAAAGATTTATCCCATATTTAAATGCCATCAGCAGTTGGCAAGTTTACAAATCAATCTCTATATGTTACCCAAACAATTTGCTTTGACATTCACTCTCCATATGCATATGCATTATATATTTATTTAACTAGATGCATAAAAAGTATGCCTGGGCCTGGGCCTGGGGTGACCCAAATTTCACATTTCCTAAACCAAATGCTAATTAATCCCACGAGCTGGAAAAGGGGCGAGCAGGGATTTGCCATGCTCTGCTGATTTTCACACACACACATTTACACACCGTTTGAGGCGTATCCAGAGCAGCAGCTCGCGTGTCGGGCCAAAGGCTTAACAATATTTTCCGGGCTACCTGGTCCAGATCCCAAATGAAAATTTTTGTGATTTAAATCTCACGCATGTAATTGCACATTGCATCATGTTTTGCTAGGGTTAGGGAGGGTTCGGTAGGGGCGACTCCATATCGCCTTATCTGTCACATTCAGTACATCATACATAATCCGTATGGATTTCGCAGTTTTTCTACGCGTTTTCTTGACACGTGCAACGGGGCAAAGTCGCCTTAGGGATCGCATAGAACCTACCCAGAAGCTACATATATACGAAATGTGTTGCCAGCTGTTTTCTTAATTTCAGCATTGCTGCAACAACAACAACATTTGATTAGTTGTAATAGCAACAACAAGAACAACCCTCTGAGTGTACCCCTGCCCCTGTCCCTGTCCCCCTGTCGCTGCCCCTGGCTGCTCTAATTTACAATGCGTTTTTTTGTACAATTCGTTGCCGGCTTGGGCAAAAAAAAAAAAAAAAAAAAAAAAGAAATTATTCACCCTATTTGAAACGATACGAATCCCCCGCTTAGGGGTTGTTGCTTTACTTTAATTATTGGCTCAGTGCCGTGGCCATAGCCGGGGCTCAGCCCTCTTGCATCGGGCAGCGGTCACCCTTTGCCGTAGGGGCTGTTGTTGTCGTTGTCGCCATCGTCATCGTCATTTGGCACATGTCAATGGCTGCATTTTGGACTTTGGCACATTGCCTGGGCCCAATGCAGCACAGTGGTCTCATCTGTGTCCACCAAATATTGGTAGCTTCTTTAACGATCTAAACAAATACTGCGGCCAACTAAAACTAAGCTCAAACATTTAATCACAATTGTTTTTAGTTTACAGACCACGCAAATGTTGTGTGGTTAGTTGGCTATTTTAGTCTGTGGCACGCTCGACCTAGTCTAGTTAGTTAGCCATTGGCCTCAGTGTCCCACTGTGTCGCGCTCCACTTCAGCGGCGGCAGCAGACATCGTCAGCGTTGTCGTTCCCATTACAATTTCTGCAACAAAAACCACTTCCACTTCCTGTTCAGTTGTGCAGGAAACCCAACACAGAACAACAACAACAACAACAGCAGCAGTGCGCCCGATTCTAACACTAGAAACAAGCAACAGGGAGGGACAAAGTGGGCGAGAGAGGGAGGAGAGGAGATTGATCCGTGGCGGGGCACATCTTGTTGCACCCTTAAGCGTTGCTGCTGTTGTATTTGTATTTTTCCTTTTCTGTTTTCTTTTTCTTTCTTTTTTTTTGCAACAATTATAAACGGCACAAGCAACGTAATATCTCTTTGGCCAACTATACGCTACAAATAGGAGGAGTCTAAACGCTTGGGAGCAACCGTCAGAGAGATACCCTGTAGTTATGTTGCAGCCATTCGAGCTGCTGGTGATATGAAGGTATGCTTTGGGGTATAACATTTGCAAATTATTGAAATTTGAAATTTGCTTTTATCTAAATCTCTGCTTCTTTTTACCAACTTATAATATAAATAATTTTTGAATATACAAAAAAAATCTTGGATTGTAAAAAAATGTTTTAAATATAAATATGTATTATTAATTATTATTATTAATTATACAAATTTTAAACATTTTAAACATTATAAACTATAATGCAAAACATTTCTAATGCAAAAACATATTTAAATTTTAAGCATAAAACCAAAAATGTGCTTGAAATTTCGTTGCTATTCTAGAATTGACTTTTCTTAGACAGATTATAAAAACTATATAATACCCTATTGTTTGTTGTGCACATGCCTTGAGTACAGGGTATTGAAAATGACCAACTGACATTTTGTGGATCTGCGTATGTGGCGTCTATGTGCGTTGAGTTCGTTCCACTTTTCCAGTGGAACAGTGCAACAGACGTCTGAAGTGTCTGCTGGGCAACCAACACCACTCTACATTCCGCACACACTCCACTCAGTCCGCACTCTGCACAAACACTCCACGCACAAAAGCCATTGCAATGGCCATGGAGGGTGCTGATACTTTTTGGTTTTTCCTTTTTTAAGGGTGCTTCTCATTGCTCGACACTTTAGCGCAAGAAGACGTCTCGTCCAGGTGTGTGTTGCCGCATTTGGCCATGTCTCAGCGTGTCGTTTGCTTCCACATCTACTTCTACTTTTACTTCTACTTCTGTTTCTACTTCGTTATTTCCACTTTTCATTTTTCACATGCATTCGCTGCTTGCCACACATTTGGGACATCTGTTGTACATCAAAATCGTTGTCCGTTTCGTAGTTTTGATGTCCTTAATTTGATTTCGGCTTGAATCTAATCCCATCTTGTTGAGCTTCACATCCGCTCGGAAGCTCCCACGCTGGCTGCTCATTAGAGCAAAGAACTCGCTGAGCTTTAGTTAAGCTAATTGCAGCATCAATGTCCTGCACTGTCCTTTCATAGGAAACATACAGGGGCAACAACAGCAGCAGCAGCAGCAACAACAACACCAGAGAGCAGAGATTTACTGATCTACAAATTTCCAGGAATTTTGTGAATGGAAAAACAAAAGCGCAACGAACGTTGCGAACGCGCCGACAGTGTTTAGGCAGACGAGTTGCTCTACCTATCCAACCTGAACCCAAAACCCAAACCTGAAGCAGCACAGCAGCAGAGCAGCCGAAGCAGAAGTCGATGCTGATGATGCTGATGCCGATGCTGAACCTCGGCCCTGTGTGTGCTGAGTTATATCTTATGAATATACACCACTCTCGTCTCGTACTTGCCTCTGCCCGTGGGCCTCTGTGGCTTGATGTTTACTTTTTTTTTTCTTCTTTTTTTTTGTTCATCTGAAGGTTCCTCTTCTTGTTTTTCGTGGCCTGTCCCGGCACAGCTTTTGAAGCACATCTGTCTCTCTCTCTCGCTCTTGCTCACTCTATCTCTGTTGCTCTGTCGTTATTGTTACTTAAAATAGCTGAAAAACGTGAGCGCATATCCCAAATTTGAAAACCGGTAAGCCAGACCAAAGGCAACGACCAGGTAGTCAGCGGTTTAATGAGCACCCGATCTGAGCCTTAGGCCAACAGGCACACACACACAGACACTGGGGAGATGTCCAGTTGGGAGCCACCTAAAACCACCTTGTGGACGTTTATTCAGCAGCGAGAGATACCAATACATTTTTTTTTTTTGCTTACAATCAATTATTATCTTTAAGAATTTTGACTTGTTGGTCGTGTAATAAAAACCAAACAAATAACATTGGGCTTAGATTATAGTTTCATCTAATCAAAAAGCCAATATGTATATTTTAGAAACAGACTGGCTTGTTTCTTTGCCTTCTAAATGCCTTCAAATCAGTTGATTTGTAATTCTCGATTTTTATTTCTGTTAATTCTATATCTAATTTCCGCTAAAAAATTGACTCATTGTTGTATTTTTTGTATATTCAACTAGTCTATCTCCTCCACGTATACACAATTCTTCAAACTTGGTTTTTTCGGAAATTTCTTATCAGCTAAAAGTTCAACGAGTCCAACGAACCTCAAAGGCATAGAAAAACAAAAATTTCAATGCAGTTATATCAAGAGCATACACCCCTCCAGAACCCAAATCCAAACCCATTTTGGCATGTGCTACAATGAGAGCCATAAAGCAATAACAGACGACAGCTGCAAACTACCTATTCCAGTAATACGTCAGTCGTCGGTCGTCAGTCAGTCGTTGGCTGAGTTCAGTTAAGTTGGGGAGAGGAGAAGTTAGCGTCGCGTCGCGTTGCGTTGCGTCGCATCGGGTTGAATTTAGTTGAGTTGAGGTATGTCCCGGAGTCCTTGCAATCGTCCCGTAGTCCCGTCGTCCCGTCGTCCCTTCTTCAAACCTCATCGAACCTCAAACCGTATGCAACTTGTGACAGTCAGTCGGCGCTGCAATGCTCTGCTATGCAGCCTGTACACAGGATATGTACAAATCGTCTGTCTATGTGTGTTTGGGGGTACAGTTCCCAATTGACTGTATACATATACTTATATATGTATATAAGTGTTTGTGTATATGTGTTTGTATGGGGCGGCAATTCATCTCCTGTTTCATATCCGTCTGCGCTGAATTTTTGATTTTCGACTTATTTGCTTATTTCAGCTGATTAATTTCTGGCGCGTCCGAACAAATTGCTTATGAATTTCGGTCTTAAGTCTGTAATTTTGGGCATTGCCCGACTTTTGTCCTGCGCTCCTCTGTTATTATATGCGCCGATTGTTTTCTTGATTTCCGGTTGTATTCTAATTGTGATTCCTTATATACAATTCTTAACTTGCATGGGGGGCCTGACTCGGCTTGGTTAGCCAGCTGCTTCTGCTGCTGTTGCTGGGTGCTAATTGTGTGGAAGGGTTCAATGACTGACCTGCCTAGACGAAGAACTACTAGTTGCACTCATCGGCCACTTAGCACCTGTCGCCGAGCCGCAAATGCCCTAACACTAACATATCTTTCTGCCTGCCCACTGCTCAGTCCAATTTCAAACGCAGCTTTTCTTTATTATTTTTTGTTAATGTTAAATCAGGGACATAAGCAAAAGTTGCAGACGCATTTTGTTATTGTTCTCATACAACCCTGTGCTGGGTGGGCCAGGAGCGCGCGATAGAGCGAGTGAATAAGCAAGTGATTAAGTGAGAGAGAGAGAGCGAGAACGCTCATGATCGCTGCATTATTATCCTCCCCAATTGTTTTGCTTTTGCCTTACTCGCTGCTGCATTCCTGTCGTACGCCCCGTTACTCTGCTACGCTCTCTCGCTCTGACTGTGCGAAGCGCTCTCTCGCCTGCATGCACACATGCATGCACGCATACACAGCGATCGATCGCTCTCTTCCTCTGTCTCTCTCAGCGCTCCCTTTGTAGTTCGAAGTTCGAACTGCGAGACGGAGCTGTTGTTGTTGTTGTTGTTGTTGTTTTTACCCTGCAATTGCATTCCTGTTTGTCTGCCGCCGCCGCTCTGCTTCCTCTTCCTTTGGCTGTTGCTGTTGCTGTTATGTTGTGCCTTTAGTTGAGCTCTGTCTGCGGCCAGAACTACGCAACATTTACAAAACGAACGCTGCAGAAAGTGGAAGTGAATCTCCAGAGAGGCGGCACTCAGATCGAAGCGATCCGAACCGATCCCGTAGAGCGGTTGTGTTATACAATTGTTGATCATGACGTTGTCGTTGTTTTTATGTTAAAGTTTTTACATCGCTCGGTCCCTCGTTAAAGTGGCACACAAAATTATTATTATTGTTACAACAATTTGTTGAAAAAGTTAACGATGTCAACAAAGCAACCATCAAGTCATGAATAACTCGCTTACAAAGTGCATACAAAATTTACTTAAATTTCTGTAAACTAAACACACAAAAAAAACACACACACACACCGAACGATGCTAACCAATACCAATGCAGTCTGAACACACAAAGGATTACAAAAACGGCAAAGAAAAAACGAAAAGAAAACAAAAACTAAACTTACAGAAACACTTAAAAATTTCTTTTCAAATATTAAGAAATTATACATTTTGGCTGAGAAAACTTCAAACCCTTAAAATGCAAATTCAAGTTACTTATTTTTAGAAATCAATTCCAAATTTTCGCAAATGCAATACTTTTTTAAAATTACTTAAATTTTAATATATTTATGTCTATTTGAAATTGTTATTTTTCGCACTTCTATTTAACTTTTTATTTTAAATACTATTAAGCAAATTCTCATATGTGCTAAGTGTTTACTTTCGACTTGTTTTCAATTTTGTTAATATATTAAAAAAATAGCACACACATACACACATATTTATTGGTTATATTCAACCTTGGAATTCTTTTTTTATACCAAAATACCAAAACTTTCCTTCACTTATCTATAAACGTTAACACATAGTTAAGTCACACAATAATAATCAAATAACGTATAATTTAAAATACAAATCATTACCAAAATTCAACAAAAAAGAAAGACAAACATTAACCTTTGGATTACAAAACAAAATTTCAAATTCAATGCCATACAACACGTAAGTAAAACAAACGAACAAATTTTACTCGCTAAAATTCTTACTTATCACTCGCTACTTTTTGTACCCATTAAAAATGTTTGAAAGGGTATAATAAATTGTGCCCTGACCGAAGCTGGTCTAGCCTTATCTGTTTGCTATCTATGTTATTCTCCTTCTTTTTACGTAGTTCTCCGGAATCATATGTGCTGGTGGCCATATTCAAATTAGTCTTTTTCATTTTATACACACTACAATATTTGTTCAGTTATGTTGCCTTAGTGTAGTCTGAATTTTTGGAAAATATGTAACAAGCAGACCACTTAAATTATATACATTCTTGATCAATATCAACAGCCGAGTCGATTTAACCAAATCCATCTGTCAGCTGTATGAACAAGCCGATTTCAGAGACTATAAGAGCCAAAGAAATTTCAAAACATACAGATCAAGTATATATTTTTTGATAACTAAGATATATATTCGAATCAGACATCTTGATACCATTAAATAATATTCATCGTCCATTTAATTAGTTAAAAAATCTACGACTTATCATGGTTGATAGCTTTGTAATAGAGTATCTCCTCGTCGAGATCGCACTACTACAGATCTTGTACTTGTTGATAAATTTTCGACATTAGTTAAATTTTTTATTTTTGCATTTTTAAAACGAATTATTATAGAATTAAGTGCAATTAACGAATCTTAGTTACTTGTTTTTGGGATTCGCATTTTAAGGCATATAGAAAAGATCATTGAACGCGACCTGAAATCATTTGCAGCCAGTTGGCGACTTGAAGCCCAATCAAGTCCGACAAAGTCAGTCAGATTCAGATGCTTGTGTTGGCTGTGCCAGTCTGACCATTTAGAGTACATACCCATATCTCTATATACGGTGGCGGACACCTTATTCTGATCAGCGTCAAAGAAAACAAGGAATTGCCTGCCATAAGCTAACCATTCATTATTTTTCAAAAATTCCAAAGACCGATGGTAGGTATATGTATTAACCACCAAAATTAATATATGACCCCAATTCACTGGGGTTTCCCCACCTGCTAGGTAGGATTATGGCAGGCAATTACGTTTTTTCTTTGACGCTGATCAGAATAAGGTGTCCGCCACTGTATGTATATACGTATGCATGTGTATTAGGGCGGACAGGTAGTCTGCGCTTAAGTGTGATGTGTGTGTGTGTGTGTGTTTTTTTTTTGTGTGTTTGTGTGTGTGCACATGTGCGACCACTGTCCGTTGTCCACTCATTATAACCCTAACCCCATTTGGTAACCTTTTTGTTTATGTTTGTGAGCAGCGCATGATACTGTTACGCCTCAAAACATAAATTAAAATCGACACACATGCACATGTGTTGTAACAATAACAAGTACAGTGAATACAGGCATAGCAAGATATTTTTTTCAAAAATGTATTTCACGCTACTTATACAAGTTCACTTTTGGTGCAGCAAGTTCGTTATACATTAAACCCAGCAAATAACCATTTAGAAATTAGAATTAAAAATGTTGTAATATTAATTTTTTAATTAAGCATTCTTCTCTAAAAAAATAAAATTTTTATGATTGTTATTCATATATCTCGAGTGTATTAAGGAATTAATCTTTCAATGATTATAAATTTAAGCGAATCGGAATTTTTAAAGTTTGATCTCTTTTTATTTTACTTATCCAATCAACACTGTAAGTGCTCTTTAGTTTTAAATTACCAAAGGTAAGAGTTGTCTGAATTTCGCTTGTGCCCCTTTTGCTGCAAAGCGTTGTCTGTAAAAATAATTAACATTTGAATCAAATTAGTTTGCAATTAGTGTAAGGGGAAGTGGGTACAGAAGGTGCGATTTACATCAAATAGGGGGGTGGGATGGATGGGGCCAACTTCCGTAATAGTCACTTATGTGTCGGGCTAACCCAGCCTGTCTGCCTGCTTTGCTAGCTTTGGGCACTTTGCTCTGCGATACGGCGACGGCGACAACATCAATTTCGCTTCTGTCTTCTGTCTGCCGGCAAATTCAATAAATTTTGCGTCAAGCTTAGTCAAACGACGCGTCGGTCGGAAGTAGACACACTCTCACAGACACACACTCACACGCACACACACAGAGAGTCACAAACTAAATAATGGTTCTTAAAAGCTGGCCACCCTAACCAAAGAGCAAAGCAAAAGAAGCAACAACGACAACAACAACAACAACAAAAACAACCATACGTTCAACAATATGACTGACATTCTGTCAAACATGCAGCGACGTCAACGTCAACGCCGACAGCGACGACGACGGCGACAGCGGCGGCAATTTCTCTCAAACTTTAATGTCCGATGCGTTTTTGTTTTATTTTTTGCGAAATTTTTTTTTTTATTCACTTTTATTTTCAAATTTGAATATTGCCGTCGCTCAGATTCTCAAGTAGTTTTCAAGTTGATTGCATTCTGCGGCATGTCTGTGTGCCGACAGCTTCGTCGTAGCCGTCGTCGTCTCTCCTTTTTCTCTCTCTCTCTCTCTCTCCCTTTCTCTCTTCCCGTCAGCTCTCATTCATTTCCCATGCCGCCCGGCTCTATGTGCTTGGCTTGGGGACGTACAGAGGCTGTAAAAAAAATGCAGAGTTTTTGCACCCCACTGGAAAAGGGGTTGCTGTCGAGACGACGCCGACGCCGACGCCGACGACGAGAATGACGCTGACGATTATGAGGATGTTCCTTCTGTTCATTCCGCTTTAGTTACTTGCTTGCTCCCGGCACATTTCATCTGACTTGCCAAATACACATAATAATACCCTACCTTTGCTTCCTTAACGGCATTTGAGTTTCTGGCAAGCGTTTGACTCCACGTGCATGTTAAATGTGAACGTAATGTTAAAACCAGCATGTGTAAACCCAAGTACAAAAAGATTACGCATTGCGCAGGTCCGTTATCTCTGTTAATGATGCGCTGATTTTGTGACGTCAAACTTGACCATAAATATATAAATGTTGAAATAGCAACTATTATCTTTTTCTTTCCGCTTTTTAGACTAGTTTCGCTAACGAAAACAATCACACTTATCAGTTCTCTAATTAATACTGACTTTATCTACTGTGAGTGTAAGATTAATGAAATTACCAAACTCTTAATAGTAGCAACTGCCTGACTGCTGACAGTTGAGATTAACGTTTTAACTATTATTTCATCCAGACAATTTATTTATCTATCAATCAAATGCTCTCACATGCCTCAAGTAATCTGTTTTCCAGTTTCCAATTTCTATTATCTGTTTTTTTATAATCTACATTTTTTATGTTATGCGTTTCGCACTGCAGCTTCTCATGACCCCTCAGCCAGGAAGGACTTTAAGATGCTGTTATATTTCTTCCTTTTTTTTGACTGAGGTCTGAGCTTCTGGCTGAGGAGACATCGTCGCCTGCTTAGAGCAGAATTTCGTTTAGTTTTTTATTTCACATAGCTACCAACCCAGAGTCACCCTTAGGGCCAAATGCTTCCCCCCTTGGTTTTTTTTCCTTGCGATTTCTGGACTGCGCTTCTATGCATGTTCAGTTCTTTTTTTGTTTTTTTTTTTTTGCATTATTTTGCTTATTTTTTTTTGCTCATAGATAGCACAATTTTTTTTTGTGCTCGTTTTGCGATCGTCTGCGCCTGGAACTTCCCACGATCCTTGTGGACTTTTGTACTTAAGACATTTTTATGTGTGCGACAGTGTCATAAATACTTTTAATTAACTGGAAATGTGTGAGTGCGTGCGAGTGCGCATGCATGTGTGCGTGTGTGTGCGTATGTGTGCGTATGTGTCTGGTTTGTCTGCCATCGCTCTTTATCTCCACATGCTGTCTCACTCTGGCCGACTGCAAGAAATTGAAAGTGAAGTTGGAACATTGTCGCTGTTGGGCGTGAGTGTTTCTTTTTTGCAGCGTATTTACCATAATTCGCTTGATTTTTTATAGGCATTCGACAATAGATACATATGCATGTACATATTATGGATACATATATGTGTATGTACATACCCCAGTTAGCGATCGGTAAGCGCATACATCCGAACGTATTTGAGCAGATGTGTTTATCTAGTTCATTGAACCTCGCTCAAAAGCAACAGCAGTTGAAGTTTGGCCTATGGCTTCGAGTAGGAGTTATTTTAACATTTGTATGTATCTGCATGCATACGTATATAATTATGTAAATGACATAGTGTGTTACAATTTACTTTCGTCGGCTAATAATCAATTTAAATTTCTAATGTAAGAATTGGCAATTCTGTTAATGTTTGACACTGTAACACTGATGTTATGCATAATCAACATCATCAGTTAGCAACATTGTTGATGGTAATAAAAACACGCAAAATACGTACCACACTGACACGCAGATAAAAAGAAGACGGTGGTAAGCGGAGACAAGAGACGCACACACACACACATACATCCATTCGTATGTACATGCGTGCATAACATACATACATAAATTTATAGTTGGTTTGTGGGTGCGGTGGCCGTGGAGTTGGAGGCGGCACGTCACTTCCGTCTCTCGGTTTTTATAGCCGGCATTTGAGCGAGTGAAGAGCACGGCTCAAAAGCCCATACTCGCATTTACTCACAGAGCCACCTACCTAACTACTAGCTACCTAGTGTGTTGAGTCTGGCATCCACATGCCACAAGGCGTCTGCCTACGTTCCACTTACCCATACACATTTAAAAACTGTTTCGATTACTCAGCTGCTGCTTACGTTAGAGAGCGTCGCTCTCAGCTGTGTACTCTTGCTCTCAGCTGCTGCTCTGAATTCGCCGCGACAGCACACTTAACAGAGCCAAAAGCGTCACAATAACAGTTCAAATTGGCGGCAGCAAATTCGCCGCATTCAGTTTTTCGTTTACGCTCCGCACTGCTGGTCGTGTCTGTTTGTTGTTGCTGTCGTCGCTGTTGTTATCGTCGCCGTCGTCGTCGTCATCGTGTCGCTGTTGCTGCTGCCCACTGAGAAAACGAATAGCCACACAAAAGTCTAAGCGACAACGCAAAACATCTAACGTAAAACGCCCATGTGAAGAAAATTAATGTAAAAATCAAGTCTATCCAAATGCTGCTGCTAAATAATCGAACAATCTAAAGGAAAAAATTACAAGTGACGTCATCGAATCCGTACTGGTGGCCTTGCCCAGTTTGCATGCAACATTGGAAACTACAAAAACAAGAAGAAAAGGAAGAGGAAGAGTAAGAAGAAGCATTTGCAGCACACCGCCACAGCAGCAAGGCTTAACGTCACGTCACCTCTTACGTTTTCTCTGTGTTCGCTTGCTCTCCCTCTCTCTCTGTCGCTCTCTCCTTTCGGTCGTTCGGTGGTACTCTCCGTGATTCTCTCTTTCGCTGTAGTGTGTTTGCCGGCGACTCCACTTACTACTACGACGAAAAGACACTCAGGCCAAGCACTCACTTTGCGTTTACGTCGTGGCCCATGAAGTTCGTTTAGCTCGCCGCACAAAAATGTGAAAACTAATAAAAAAAACCGCACACATTGAGACACATTCAGCAAATAAACAAAAACTACAACAATAACAATCATTTAGGACAGACACACACACACAGCTCGAGAGCATCATCAACAACAATTATGTGATATCTACAACAAATATATATTTTTTTCGTCTTAACTGCTGACGTCACACGTCAAAAAGGAGAAAATAAAAGCTTTTGCACATAAAAGAAACACGAAAAACGTAGTGAATAATGTACATGAAAACGCAAAAAAATATGAAACGTGTGTGATATTAAATGAGCGCGACGGCGGCAAAAGTACCAACATCTACAAAACAGCAGCAGCGACGTTGGCAGCGGCAGCGGCGACGACGACGCAGGCGACGGCAGCAGCGTTTCAAGTCATTTGCTTTGCTGTGTTGTGCGTCGTGATAAAAATATATATGAATATAGCAAAGAAATTCCAATTTAGGTTCGTGCACTTTTTAAATAATAAGTAAATATTAAGACAAACAACAACATAGAACTTATCAGTTGCTTTCAAACTGCTGCAAAGCGCCATGTGTTTTGCTTTAGTGTTTGTGTTTGTGCCGACAATTAATCATTCTTTCGAGTTTGCTTTGTGCTGTTTCTTCTACGTTCCAAAGCCCGTTAATAACCTTTGAATGTCTTTTATGTTTGCTGTGTGCGTGTTTGTGTGTGTATGTGTCACTTCTCGAAGTTTAAATTGAAGCTACGTTTAATTAATTTGTAAATAGCAAACATGCGAAGCTCACGCCCCTCTGTCAAAAGGTATTAAAATGTATGTGCATAAGTATGTGGTTCCACTTGCTGCTTCTTGCTCCACATTATCATCGTTTGTGGGGCGTACCTGGATTTAATGTCCAAATGTTAGCTAACACTGCTGTTCGTCGTCGACCTCTCTTCAAATCTGTAATAGTTTCTGTTATTGTTTCTGATAATGCTAACGGCGAACGGATATTGTGAATGCATATTTTTTTGCTTTCTACTAAACCTCATGACTGCAGATGCGTCATTCTTCATGTGGGCAGGCAACACTCCCAAAGTTAATCTTTTTTTTATTTATTTTATCGTATGTTCGCATAATGCGATATTCCTGTTACTTTTATCAGCATTGCTTTGTATGATTTTTTGTTCTTGTAAAATTTTGATTTCCATGAAATTGAGAAATTTTGACTTCATTCGAACTGCTTGTCCAGTATTGAATTTCATATTTTACCAAGCAACTGGCCAATGGGCGCCCACACAAACATCACATAAAGCAAGCTAACGGCAACTCCCCATCTAATTTTGCTGTTTTTGTTTGCATTTTGCTAGTGAAATATTCTGCGACGCATTTTCTGTGCCTGCTAAAGCAGAGCTCTCTCTTTTTCTTCCTACCTCTCGCTCTTATTGCGTGCACCTCTCTGCCGCCCACCAGCTGACAATTATTTTTGGCTTTTACACCCACCAAAAACGTGTACATACATATGTAAATAACAAACAGCCGCTGTTGAGCCTAACAGTGCTCTGTTGATGTTATTGAAGGCTTACTTTTGCCTTCTGCCATCTCGCTCGCTCGCAATTGGGTGCGGAATTTATATCTTTTCTTGTGCTGTTTACACTTGTCTCTTACTGTTTATTTAAATTGCATATCAAAGTGAGCAGCGTACTCACTGAGAAAGTACAATCAAATAATTAGATTTCGCTATCGACTTAATTGTTCTTTTGTGGAAACACATTTAAAAGAGCAAAGTTAAATAGTCGTGTTTTGTCGTGGCGTAATTGGCCCTATGTAAACATTGCCTAAGTAACCGTAAATATTAATCAATATTAAATTTCTTTAAGCCATCTGTGTGATTATGTATATATACGTATACACATACACATATATATATATACCGGCGAATCCCCAATAACCCGGGTCGATCCCAAGTCCACAAAGCTAAACCTGCTGCGTCGCAATAAACATGCAATCCACACAATAGTCCACAACATCAGCATCATCAGCAGCAATATGACAACAACAAAAGCTCTGCCGTGGGACGCATCTGTCTGGTCTGGTCTAACAGCTGTTATGAAAAGCAACAACAGTAACAACAACAACAACTGTAAAGCGGCCGGCTTCTCTCTCTCTCTTTCTGAAGCCCCTGGTCATGAGAGCAGCCAGCAAGCCTCAGCATCACACTCTCTCGCGCTAAAAATCCTCTTCCACCCGTCACACATACAAACGCATGCACACAACTCGACTGAGCGACGGCGGCTGTTAGCTATACACAAAATTCTTCGTTTCTCAGGCGCTTACCGATTGCTGAATGGTTTTGGCAATTGTTGTTGTAGGATGTGTTAATACATGTATATGTATACGTACATACTACGTATGTTTGTCTAGTCTGTCGCTTTTTTTCTTTCGTGTTTTGTCTCTGCTTATCTACTGCGCATGCAAAATGCTGTGCAAAAAGAAAGCGAAATTTTTACGTGCGCTGCTGCAGTCGACAGAAAGCAGCGCTGCTCTGCTGCTTACTCTACAACTCGTATATAAGTATGTATATACATGTGAATGTTAAGAATATGTGATTGCGTTGGCAAAGATAAATTCATATATGTGTGTGTATATGTGTATACCTGTAAATAATTGCGTGTGTAGAGTTAAATATGTATGTACATAACATATGCATAATTAAAGCGCCATAAATTGTTGGATGAATAACTAATTGCTCGTGTTAGAAGTTATTCGAGAGTACCGTTAGATTGCATTCGAAAAGCGCACAATTAGCAGCTGCTGACCGTAAGTCATGGATGATGTTTGTTTGTTTGTGGTGGGTGAGGGGGCAGCATAGAGGGTGGCATGGTCTGGTCACAGGTCTGGTGGGACGCAGCCAAGCAATTCCTTTCTTATTGGTTTTTTCGTGCTTTACTATACTTAATAAATGTATGCATATATGTATGCATTTGTGTGCGTATGTATGTATGTGTGTGTGTATTTGTATAGTAAGCAGCAGTTTCCGAAGTCGAAACGCTATCAAAAAACGTTTGCGTGCTTGGCCCTCTATCTGCAGCTAAGTATGTATGTAAATATGTATATATGATGTCTATATACAGTTGTATGTGTGTATACACATGTTGTTTATACTTCTAGCTTTTTCCTCTTTATCAGTCAAACGAACGCTGCGCTCGGCTGCGCCGATGTCGTCGTCGTCGTCGTCAGGTTGATTGAAATAAAAAGCTAAGGTTGTTTTTGTTACTGCTGCTTTATTTATTTACTCTAGGCCATTTTGTCCACGATTTGTCAGTTAATATTTCATGTTCATGCTCTCTTCATTGTATGTATAATGTGCTTGGTTTTCTTTTTTGTCTTGTAAGTCACAATTGAGTTTTATATTTACCTTTTGGCTTGTTGCTATTAGATAAATATATACACAAAGATGCCTGACAAGTGCACTTGATAGAAACACGCACACACACACTCAAATATGCGCTCTCTTGAGTATATAATGTGTGTAAATACTTACAGATCTGCTGCAAGTGACGGGAGCCATCCACTAAAAACATGATCGACAGAAGCTGCTGTCGGCCAGTGTGGCTCTATGCTTTCGGAATGTTAAGCATCAATTTTAAAAGAGCACTCATCACATGCATTAAATAAGTGTTCGTGTCTTCTGACTGCTACGCATTCAATAGATTAAATTAGCATACAAATCTTTGTTGTGCTTCTTCGCTTCGTGTGTGTAATCTTATATGCGCTCTGTAATTTTATATGCATAATGAATATACTATACTATGCGGACTACTGTTGTTGCTGCTGTTGCAGACATGTTGATCAAACGCAAAAATATTTCGTGTGCATTTAAATTAACAAATTTCAAAGGACCTACCTGGCGGCGGGCGACCCTTTTTATATTGTTTACTCTTTTTCCCTGTTACCCACATAATTCTTTGGAGCCGAGTATAAAATTTCCATGTATTCGATTTGAATTACCTGCCAACAAAAAAATATAAATATAAAAAATGAAAGATATAAAACAAAACTTGCCGGGCCTGCCTGTAAGCAGATACCGTTTTTGGCACACACAGTAGAAAGCAACCACAGCAACAAAATCTCAGAAGTAAGAGTGAAGAGCAAGGGAAAGAGAGGGAAGAGAGCGAGAGAATGCGCAAGTGAGAGGCTGGCTATTGTTACCTGCCTGCGCCGATTCTCCGCCGCTGACTGGTGCTTATTTTTCTTGCCAATTTCAGCAAATTCCACGCGACGTTCCGTTCATTTTTGCTCGTTTTGCGTTTCATTGTACTGCTTGCTGCTGTATGTATGTATATTTCTGTTCTTGTTTCATACATACATACATATACGTGTATATATATATATATTCCTAATGAACGTTTTTTTTCTGTGACTGTTTTTTTTCTCGCTATTTGTTGGCGCAATTAACAGTTCGAAAGTTTTAAAGCTGACGTTTGTCAAATGCAAATGTATTTATATTTTAACAGCGTCGCATGAGCAGTTAACAGCGCTTCTCATGCCATGTAAATTAACATAGAGCAGCGTCAATTGTTGTTCCTGCTGTTTTGGCTTTGACTCTGGTTTGGTAGCCCTGTTTAATTGCTTTTTACGCTTGTTTCAGCGTTTCAATTTGCCAACGCACAAAACGTTGCCTGCCAACCACCAATAACAACAAAAGCGGTTAATACAGCATTAACTATAACGTTACTCTCTTTACCTGTTTTTCTTCTTCGTTCTCGTTTTTTGCGCGGTCTCTTCGGCTTTTCTTCACACGGCAGGCAGCCGTCTGTCTTTGGCTTGTCGTATTGATTGTTTTAATAGTTTTTTTTTTTTTTTTGTTATGCTGAGTTTATTGACATTTGCGCTTGCGCGCGCGATTCCAAATGTGTACAACAACAACAACAGCAAAACAATTCACGAAATTTTATGTTTTGGCTTTTGCTTCTTATGTTAGACATATTTTTGGCATGTTTGCTGTGTTACGCTGCTTTGCCTCTGCGATCTTATACATATGTAATTCAAAATGGTGCCAGGCCTGTGCTTTATCAACCACATTTCTGATTTAAGAGTCGGGGGACGCGCTTGGGGCTCTCTTTGCACACTTTACTCCACTCCACTTCATTTCCCATCGTTGCGCTCTGTGTTTCGCATTTGTAAGCTGCAGTGGCGTTTTGAGTTCCCCACATGTTGTTGTGTTAATGCCATGTAAATGCAAATGCAGCCCCATTAAATATTGAAAACAAAACAAGAAATTAAATGACGCTAAGGTTGAATGTGCAATGTGCCAATTGCATAAATATTGGACTATATAACAGAACTTGACTAATCAATTGCCTTCTTTTTTTTCCTTCCATGCATTGCAGATGTGAAGAATCCCTAGGTGCTAATTTAGTTGATAAGCGCAAACAAAAAGTACAATAAAGAAAACAACAACAAATTACAACTCAATACACACACACACACAAACTTACGCAAACGCATACATCAACCGTCAAGTTAAACAACTGGGTGGCAACATTTTTAGCGGCAAGAGCAGCGCTTAAAAGTATGCTACAACGAAATTCGGGCGACTGCCCCGCTGCCAGGCAAACGTAGCAAAAAAGCAAAAGACAAACGAGGAGAGACCCAGACCGACAGCGAGAACCGGGAGCAGAGCAGTGAAGAGAAAGAGAAAGAGAAGGGGGCAGAGAGGCGGGAGAGAGCGCTAGCAAAAAACTATTTTTGTTACAACTGCAGGCGCGCGCGACTGCGAAATGTCGAAATTTTTTATAACCGCCGCGCCCAACAGCAACAACAACAACAATAATAGCAACACGCAGCGTCAGCAGCAGATTTATGGCGGCGCAACTCAGGTGGTACGCAAGCTCAGTTACGATCCGCTCGGCACCAACAATAACAACAATTATAACAACAATATTGTGATCAAAAATGAAAAGTTGCTGGAAATTGATTACGAGCACAGCGGCGGCAACGATAACAGCAGCAGCAACAACAACAATAACAATAATGGCAGCGGCGTCGCTGCCCACCTGCGAGATCACGTATACATAAGTCTGAACAAAGGCGGTGGCACAACGACGACAACAACAACAGTCAATGCTGAGGCAGCGAGCATACATCAACAGCAGCAACATCAGCAGCAGCGCAATGGAGTCGCTGGCAAGACGACTGATATCACACATTACTACAAGGTAAGCAGCAGGGGCGAATACAAAATATCTCTAATCAATTACGTTAATCGATTAATAAAAACTTCATTTTTATTAGTGCGTTTTTCGATCAGTTTTCCAATTTGCTAATGCTAAATATAACATTCCAAAGAGAGCCAAAATATATCGATAAATGAAAACGATACGTGCCCACAATACGAACAAACTGCAAATATACACATATTTTTTTATATACTCACCACTCTCTCTCTCTCTTTTTCTCTTGGTCGCTCTCTGTTTCTGTGCACACAGGTCAAGCGAAGGCCTCACGCAGCCACCCACGAGATCCACCCCAAGAAACAGGCCAAGCAGAGCGCACAGCATCAAACGGTCACCTACAACAACAACAGCAACAGTAAACAGACGGCCCAACAGCAGCAGCAGCAGCGCTTCCATCAACAGCAGCAGCATCAGCAATACGACGTCGTCGAGCACGACGAAGACGATGATGTGGAGACGAGCAAACCGAGCGGCAACAACGTTTCCTCATCGCATTCGCATGCACACATCGTGAGGACAGCGTCGCATCAGCAGCAGCAGCAAACGACGTCGCAGCAACAGCAGACAGCGCTAGTGACTTCGTCATCGGCCTCAACTGGAAGCGGCGGCGGCGGTACCGGCAGTAGCAATGGCGGTGATCGCAATCGAGCGGACACCTCGCTGGGCATTTTGACCAAAAAGTTTGTGGATCTGCTGCAGGAATCGCCGGATGGTGTTGTCGATCTGAACGATGCGTCGATACGACTATCCGTGCAGAAACGTCGCATCTACGACATTACGAACGTGCTCGAGGGCATCGGCATCTTGGAGAAGAAATCCAAGAACAACATTCAATGGCGCGGCGGTCAATCGCTGGTCAGCAGCGAACGGTCCCGCCACATCGAGGCGGAGAGCGAGCGGCTGGAGCAGCGGGAGAATGAGCTCAACACCCTAATCGATCAGATGCGGGGCGAGCTGGCCGAGATATCGCAGGAGGTGGAGAATAGCGGTGGCAAGGCCTATGTGACGCAGAATGATCTGCTCAATGTGGACCTGTTCAAGGATCAGATTGTGATTGTGATCAAGGCGCCTCCAGAGGCCAAACTAGTGGTGAGTATTTTTTGCTGCCATAAATCGTAGTGAGTTCACATTAGTAAGGCACTGTAATCCAGAAACTGATAACCACGACTATATCCTTTGCCATGGATTTAGTTAATGATGCATATTTATATATATATTCGTATATACGTAGAGCTCTGCTAGCTACAAATCTTGACTCGTCCCTCGTTTTCGTGCGACGACGTCAGGCAATTGTGCTTCTTCTTTGCGTCTGCATGCCATTAAAGATGGCGCCCTATTTTTAGAAGCGTCGCAGACGGCGACAAGCAACGCATTGCAAAATGGAACCAAACCCCCCAACCCCCCACCCCACCTCTCCCATCCCACCAACACTGCTTTGTGCTTTCCCTGCACATCCATCGGGTGAGCAGCAAGCTTTTCCTCTTTTTGATATCAAGCAAGCAGAAAATTATTTGTGCATATATTTCTCTAAGCAGAAAAGTTTTTCCAATCGAATTTCAAGCAGACGTCTTCTGTTCTTTGTCTTCTTCTTATTCTTCTGATATTCTGGCCAAACACTATTTATAAATATTTCGCTTAATGTTTCCGCTCGCCTTGAACTGTTTAATGAACTCGCGCGTATCGCACGCACGAGTGATAATTATAATTGTGAAGGCTGTGCTGCGATCATTATCGGTTACAGGTGGGCGGGCAGCCTCTAATATACCCACAGTGCACACAGTTTATAAACCACTATGCTATTTAAGATTTGAGATTGAGCTAATTAATTTATACAACAGTCTGGCAATACTGTTGCCGTACATGTACACAACATTTCCAGAGTACAGGCCTGTTACCGCTGCTGTTAATTAACATATGTAACTACATTGCTGTTATTAAATAACATTTTGCGCTTTTCCAGCTGCCCAACACAAAACTACCGCGCGAGATCTACGTGAAAGCGGAGAATAGCGGGGAGATCAATGTCTTTTTGTGCCACGACAATTCACCGGAGAATTCGCCAATTGCGACGGGTTCCAGTTATGCGGGCGGTGTCCACAGCGGCATACGCACAGCGACATCGAAGCGACTGCATCACATGACCAATCAGCACATCGATCCCCTATTCGATAACATTGATGCCATGAGCACCAGAGGTTTAGGTGAGTCAGCCTCATCATCATCAATAAAGCTTGACTGACTCGTTTCTATTTTGTTGATTCGACTTTTCAGGCCCTCCACCATATCGCTTATCGGCGCAGCGTAACCTCAGTAAGTCGATTGAGGAAGCGGCCAAGCAATCCCAGCCTGAATATAATAACATTTGTGATATTGGCGGCGTCAAATATGAAGTGACCTCGCCACAGCAGCAGCAGCTGCAGCGCGGTTCGACGCATGCAGATGATAATAAGGATGGTAATAATGATGATGATGATGTTGACGACGACGTCGACGATGAGCTGAGTCAGCTCAGTCAGGTGCCGACGCTAATCAGTCCCGTGGTGCGCGGCAGTGTTCATCATCAGCGGCAGCAGAACGTCGCTATTCAGAAAATTATTAACAGCCTAACACAATCCCCGCCAACGCCGCGCATCTGGCGGCGTGCGGCGAATTCAGCTGCCAACAATTCCGCCGCGGGCAACACAACTACGCTTAATAGTCATAACAGCAGCAGCAGCAACAATAGCAACAGCAACAACAACAATTCCCAATCCCACAGCAATAGCAGCACAGTAAATTACAACAACAACAATCAGCAACAGCAGCGGCGCAGCGATGTGCCCATGTATAACTGTGCAATGGACGACGCGACTGCAACGTATGCTGTTAACAATAACAGTAGCAGAAACAACAACAGCAGCGGCAGCCACTCGTCCGCAGTAAGCTCGCTGCAAATGCAGTTTGCAGCAGTGGCTGGAAATGAGAGCAACAGCGGGCTTGGCGTTGGCTTGGCGGCAACATATGGCGACATCTCTGGCGCTGGCGCCAATGTTGATCAGCAGCAGCAGCAGATGCAGCAGCAATACAACAACAAGAATAGTTATCGCAATCTGCCGCCAGGCGGCGCCGACTGTGACGCCGACAGCGACGGCAGCACTGTTGTTCTCCAAGGCCTCGATGCGCTGTTCAGCGATATCGACACGGACTGTAAGTACTTTTCAATGATTAACATTTAACTCACTGTTATTCTCTGTTTGTATGCCGCCGCCTCTCGTATACGCCTCTCTCATCAATCCGCCCATCAAATACGCCACACATCGCCTATGTATATAACAGCAGCAACTTCTACAGTGACTGTGTTAACAGTTCGAATTCGAAATGAAGCCCACTTGTCAAGAACTCTCTCTGTGACTTGCGTGAAATTTCATGTGAAAACCGCATCACAGTCTGAGTTCTTGCTGAGCGCGCTTTCGCACAGCAGCATAAATAAAATCAAACGAACAAATCAGTGAAGTGTTTCTAATCTAATTTTCTATTTTCTGTTCTTGTTTTTACTTCTTTTAATTTACTCAATATATTTCGGCAAGCTACACCAACCACCGAGAATCAGTTCAAAATTGAATTTTTACTATATCATTTCTGTTTTGGTTAATTTTAATAATTGTAAAGTGAAATGTGTAACGTAACCCAATTACCTTAAAAAATATATTTATTTATATAACTGCAGTAATCAGTTAACATATCTCTCTGTCGTCGCTCTATCTTCACACGCACACACACAAAAGCACACGCACACCAAGCATGCTGTAACATTTAACATTGCAACTTTTATACGCTGTTAGGTTAACATTGTGACCAGTGTTAATTAACATTAACTCGAAAATACAAAGTTTCCTTGCCTATGATTAAACTAAACAAAAACTAATACATTAAACCAGTTATCTTAAAGCATTTGATTATAAGCATAGAGAATGAACGCACATACATCGTATTAACCCGCCGCCTTTATGTTGTTCAAATGGAACCATTTTATATATCAATCCAATCAACGCGCAAGCGCAAATTCATTTTGGAACTGAATTCTCGTGGGTCTGCAGTGCACTGACCGTTGCAGAGGGCAATTGTTCATTTTGAAATTGAAATGTTGTAGCACCATGAGATTCAGCTCTGGCGTGAATTTCAAACATGCATCCACCAAATCAATCAAAATAAAAATAAATAAAAAAAAAAACATGGATATAATAAATCATATCCGCAAATCAGCAATTGAAATCAAGTCAAAAATAATGTCACATCTCTCATCTATGCAAATGGATACGCGCATAATAGAGTATCTATCTATTTGTATATGTATATTCTTAGCTAATTAAATTGCCCTCTCTGTTTGCAGACTTCAGTAACGAGCCGTTTGTCTCCATCGATCCACCGGATGACAACGATTATCCTTATGCTCTCAACGCCAACGAGGGCATTGATCGTCTCTTTGACTTTAGCTCCGATGCCTATGGGCCCTAAGATCGAACAATAGATCAATCCGCAGAAGCCAGCCAGCCAAACACCACGTGCACACACACACCAACACACACACGTACACACAAATACAATTGCGAATCGGGGATTGGGGTTGTAAGGGGGGTAAAAGGGGGCGGGGGTGTTTATAATTTTAAATTATATACAAGGAAGCAGCGCATATTACGTTAGAGATGATCTATTATTACTATATTATAATTATTATTATATTATTATTACAAATTATCAAGTACAGCAAAAGTTTAAGGAGAAAATCAACAACAGTTAGAACTAAAACAATACAAAAACTATGTAGAAAACATAATGAAACTAAGTTGTGTGTAAAATTTTAGGCGTAAACCTACAATTAAATTTATAATCCAAACGTATTTTAAGTAAAAACGATAAAAAAAAAAGCCCTCACAAAATGCAAAAAACACATTTTATAAGCAACTTTCAATTTTTAGCCTTAAACTACAACAACAACAAGAAACTTAAAGCAAAAAAGATAAAAATGAGAACAACAAAAAAAAACAAGCCTCATTACGAAAATATTTTGCGCCAGAACTGTCTGTAAATTAGTACACACACACACACACACACACACATAATTTTTAATTAGTAAAACCAAATAGTTATAAAATTAACATTAAATGAAAATAAATCACAACAAACAAACAACCAATCAATCAACAAACAACAAATTCTCAGTTGAAAATTGTAAATTCCAAAATGAAATGCAGTAAAACTGTAAACTGCAACATTCTCTCTATATCGACCAACACCCAGTTTAGTCAATAACTGCATGCATCTGAATCAGGAAACTATATAGCAATTTAACTGTTAAACAATGGCCAGTCCAGTCAGTCAGCAAGCACGCAAGCAAACAACAACTTTTGTCAAAGCTGTATTTTCCGAGTCCTGTCTGCTGTTTTGTATATTTTTAGTTGCCGTTTCAAGCCACCTTTTTTCTCTCAGTGCGTTTGATTTAGTTATTAAAGCTAAGTATGCATTATTACTTATTTGTTATTGTTATGAAATTGTAAACTATGTAAACAACACAATCAACAAACTACAAAAACTACGAAAAACACGGCAGACTTGTTACCTCCCTCCTCTATACACCCAAATAGCAGTTCGAAGTTCACCAACAAAGTCAAAGCCAAATCATCCCCCACATCCACAGTATAGACAACAACAATAACTACAGGACAGAACACCCTGTAACCAACTGCAACTAGTTATTTATACCTAACGCCTAGGGGTTAAACAAATTACAAATTAAATGCAAATCAATTACAAATCATAATACAAAATGTGTATAAAACCGATAAAACGAAAGCTCTATAAATGTACTTTTATTTTATAAACAAACAGAATAAAACAAATTTGTTAGGTACTTTTCCTTCGTTTAAAAACAAAACAAACACAAAAAAAAAACAAATAAATATTAAAAGCGAAGAAAGCATAAAATGAAAACATGTGCCATTTATTATACTTGGGTTACGAAATTACAAAATGATGGGTTAATATATCTTAACTTTTACATTCTAGCGCACTAATCGCACATTCAAAGATTTCCGGGATTCGATTATTGTCAATTTTTGTCCGGTGCAACTTGGTTATTTCAAGGACTATCCGGATGCCCTTTGTACCACAAATAATCATTGATTTACCTAATCGAAAAAGTGGTGATTCAAGAAGCTGAAATAAATAAAACAAAAATACCAATACCTCGTTCATATCTTTAGATATCCTTGCCGGTTATGTGGCAAAAAGTTGTTTTGACCAGGGCTACCAACTGGCCAAAGGACATCCAAATCGTCCTTCTAGTTTCCAACAAAATTATATTATTTCGACGAATTTTCTTAAGCGCTCCTGTCAAATCTGTACGAGTAGGTTCCTAGGTGACGATTCTAACGTAGCTTGTTCTTCGAAAATATGTAAGGATTTGACCTCGTTTGAGCAATTTTCCTGAAATCCATCTAGCCGTTGACTTACCCTAAAAGTATGCTTTAATCCTCTTGTTTTTCAGAGACACGTGTGCACCACGGATTCGATGGTTCGTTCTGGAAATATGCTATAATTTTTTGTATTTTTCCGTATTATCACTAAGCAGACAATTCAAGAAAGTAGTTTTAGTCTGCTAATCTGTGATGCCTGATTATATACTACTGCCTGTATCCTTGCCTTGTGCGTAGAATATGAATTCTAGATGTCTCAACTTTAAGTTGAAAGAAACTCTCAGTTAACCGCACATTTGACCCAATATTAAACAATTTCAATTTATTTCTTTATGTATTAGTTTTTATCATAGTCTCGCCATAATATTTTCGTTACATCATAATATGTGTAGTTGATTATTTCGCTTATATAAACAGGAAACAATTAACTTAGCTTTACATTTACAATTAGCTTTAGTTAGAAATAATAAAAATATTGAAGCTTTTTTGTTTGTTTTGTATTAATTTATTATTTGATAGGTTTGTTTTTATAGGTGTATATAAATACACCAAAGCAGCTAAGTGCGCCAACTATGCAGAATATATATAATATCTATATAAAAAGTTGCAGTTTGACATCACCGCGGCTGCAATCAAAAGTTTATTACAAATTTTGTTGTTGTTGCTGTTAGGCAATTTGCAGTTCGTTACAAAAATTGAGTTAATTCAACTATTAAATATACATAATTTTTATAATGCTTCGGCTGCTGCGTTTTTATATATGTATGTATATGTATGTATATAAATTTATTGTTGATTTAAATTTACGTTGATTAATTTATAATTCCATTAATTGTTTTTACGTTCTCATTTCGCATTAAGTTTACAATTTTCGTTAGAATTTTTGCTTTGTTATGTACATAAAAACAAAAGGAACTATATTTTTCAGTCTTTTTAGTGTGTGTGTGTGTATGTGTGTTGTGTGTATGTGTGTTGTGTGTATTTATGTAGAATATCTATTGTTTTTAACGTATTTTATATTTAATTTAATTATTATTTCAATAATTTTTGTTTTTCAAAAGTTTTTAATCGATTTTATATCCTAGCAGTTTGTATAATTCATTTAAATATTTTAAGTGTCCTTGTTTTATTTTTCTTTGCATCTATAAAATAAAATAAGAAATAAACTTTGCTTGCGTTTTTTATCTCCATCAACTTTTTTCTGTCGATTTGTTAATGTACAATTATAGTATATAGTGTATAAAGAGCGAAGGCAAATATCGAATACTTTTGTTGTTGTTGTTATTATTATTTTTCATTTTCAATCTAAATTTTGTTGCAGTTACAATATTTGAGGAGAAAGTGTGTATGTGTGTGTGTGTGTGTGTGTGTAATTTTGAATTTCTTTTCAAGTCTTGAAATGTTTTTATGTTTAATTTTGTCAGATATTACGCTCAGAAACATATCACTTGCAGAACATTATTGCATACATACATATGTAACAAAGTATATGTATATGTATTGGTATGTGTATATATGTATGTATGTTTGTAATTCGTCTATTGCTTTGTCTATGATCCATAGATATATGTATGTATATATATTGACCTCTAAGCGCTTCATTCTTTCATCGGATTCTCCTTTTTCGTTTCTTGTTCTACTTAATTTGAGTTTATGGCAATATCATATACATTCTACCTGTTTATGTGTGCATATGTGTGTGTGTGTGGTGTGTAGGTGTGTTGGAGTAAAATGCGATTTATAATACATATATGTTAATATGTATATAGCATGTAAGTGTGTAAGTTATGCAGCAGTTACTTAAGCTCTCAATTACGTATTTTGAAGCTTGGCTTCAATCAAAATTAATTTAGAGAAAAAAAAATGAAACAAAAAGAAGATAACAAACACAATTTACAACTCTTCCTCTCTCTATCTCTTTCTCTACCTCTCTGCTATGTATATGTATGTATATTTATGTATGTATGTATGTATGTAAAGTATATAAATATTTTTTCTCAGCACAAACTTTTGCCAGTTTCCAAGCGCCATGCATAAAATCCGCGAACATTTCTCTTTTTTTTTGTTTCGATTTTTTTTTTGTGTTTCATTTACAGACAGCATCGTTTTTTTCTTTCTTTTCCATTTTTTGAACATAAACGCTCTAAAAACTGCAACATAATGCCAATATATAAAAAAAAACAAGAAAAAAAAGATTGAGTACATATACACAAGTTGTAGTCAAAGTTTTAGTTGAAAATAGTAACTAACTAATTGAAGGACCTTAACTCAGTGAAGATTTTGTTTGTTTGTTTTGTTGTATTGCTTATGGTTGTTGCTGTTGTTGCTGTTGTGTTTCATTTTGTAGTTGTACAGTTAGTTTGCTTCATTGTTGCATCGTTTCGTGTTTTGCGTTTTAGGTAGGTACTAAAATAGATATTATAATTATACATAAATTAGGATAGGTCTATACATATGTACACACATATATGTATTTTGTCTATGTCTAGTTATAAACGGTACTTAGGTTGGTTGGTTGTTGGCTTTTGTACTTTTGTTATTTGCATTTAGGACTTGTTTTGTTTTGTTGTATGTATTTTCAAACGGCGCTAGTAAATTATAAAAGAAATACTTAACAAATACGAAAACATACATAAATTAAGCTGGGCAAAAGTTTGCTGACGGCCTTAATGTTAAGCATGATTTACATATGTTAAGGGGTAACATCAGCTAACTAACAGCAAAAGTTTAACAGCGCTCAGTTAACAGTGCATTTACCTTTGCTCAAGCTTGGCTACCGTTCTATCGCTCTCTTACTCTCTTAAACACTCCCTCTCTCTCTCTCTCTCTCGCTCTCTCTTGTACCAATCGAGTTATATTATAAGCATGCTTTGCAGGCGCTCTCTCGTTCTGAGTACCCCTGTTCAATATTCCTACATATTTCTATGCTAATTGCTACATATACATATACATGTATCTATTTACAAAATTCTCCCTCGACACTTGCGATCTGTTTACGCTTCGCGTCCTATGAAACCATTGGGTGGCGGTGGCCTAGGCGTGTTCTGCTGCCTTAGCCAATTTCCCTTGAGTATATTGGACGTATTGGGAGCCGACGCAGCAGCTGCTGCAGCCGCTAGTGCCGCTGCCGTTGGGGCTGTCGTCTCCACTTTGCGCGTCTGACTGACGCTGCGACTGCGCGGCTGCTGCGGCTTGATGCGTGTGCGCTGCTTCTGCCGGCTTAGCGGCATGCGCTCCATTTTGATGTGCTCCGTGTGCTCATCGGCATCATCATCGTCATCGCTGTGTTTTAAAATTGAAACTTGATTAAATGTATACCCAAAACAAAAAAAGGACGCTTATTCTTCAGGACTTACTCGTCGTCATTTTCGTATTCATCGGTGCTGCTATGCTGCATTGCCGCATAGTTGGGATTATCGCTGGTAAACACCGGACCCTGTTCCGGTCCAGTTTGCGGCTCACTCATCAGTACATAGTTGGGATTATCGCTGAGCATGCTGAATGGTGTTGCTGCTGACTCCGTTGCTGGTGCCTGCATAAGTTCATAGTTTGGATTCAGACTGCTGGTAGTCAGCTTTTGGGGCCAAGCAGAATTCACCGGATCTGCACTGTTGACAGACTCATCCAGCAGCTTGTAGTTGGGATTTTCGCTAATGATTGTTGTGCTGCCATTACCACCAGCGCTGGGCGTCATATCTGTGGGCGTGTAGAAGCGTGGAGTGCCCGTATAGCTGCCCGCGCTTCCACTGCCGCCGCTCTCGATTGTGCCCAGATTGGTGCCCATTGTGACCATTGCCATGCCGGACGGATGACTGGTTAAATTTGTGTTGCTGCTGCTGCTGGGCGCATTTGAGGTGTTGCTCTTGTGGCTCTCATTGCTGTCGCCGCGCTTCAAATTGAAGCGACTGAGCAGCCCGTACCCAACGCGATTCCGTAAAGTGTCGGCGACGACACGCTTGAGGCTCGGATGACGACTGCTGCTTCCAGTATTAGAGCTGGTCCCCGATGCTGTTGAGGGCTGCAGTGAAGAGGAGACAACACCGCCGACCACACTACTACTGCCACCGCCAATCACCTCGTCCGGCATAGAGCTGCTCATGCTAGGCACAATACTGGCGCCGCCGCCGCCAGCGCCGCGTTTCGCTTTCAGCAGCAAATGCTGCTCCCCGCTGAGCCGGCCGCTGTCGCTGTGTGGCAGCTCCGCAAAGTTCGGACTTGGATCGTACAGTTCGTAGCCGCGCTCGGCATCCGCTGTTAGCACCGTATTACCATCTGGCTGCACATAAGCAGCATCGTCAATGTGTGAGCCGCCGGCTGTGGGCAGCGTGGATAGCGCATCCGGTGTGCTACTGATTATGTAGCCCGAGTGCATGCTGAAGGGAGAATGCGTTGTTGCCTTGTCATCGACCATTGCGATCGGACTCTCCGCCGGCTGGTCCATCGATGTGTTGTGCTCCATGTTCGACTTGTAGCCCTGGTATTCGCCCACACGTAACGGCGTTGTGGCATCCTCACCATCCACATCGGCATCGAGATGAGCGCCCGAAAAGACATCCACTTGATTGCGCTCCTTGCGATCCTTCTCGCGATACTGCACACCCGCATCGGAATAGTAGAAGGCGACTTCTTTGAAGTGAGGATCAGATAGGTGTTCCAAATAGCTAATTATATCCAGGAATGAGGGTCGCGCTGTCGGTCGATGAAGCCAACAGCGATGCATTAACTTATGCAACAGCTCCGGACAATTGTCCGGCCGTTCCATAATACCTCCATCAATGACATAGCGCAGCACCTGCTCATTGGACAAGCCCTGGTAGGGCTGTGAGGCCAACGTCGCCATTTCCCACAGTACAACGCCAAAGCTGAAGACATCACTGGAGCTGGAATAGACTCCGTCTCGCAAACTCTCCGGCGGCATCCAGCGCACGGGCAGCAGTCCCTTTGTGCCCTTACGATAGTAGTCCGTCTCGTAGATGTCGCGCGTCATGCCAAAGTCACCAATTTTCACGGTCAGATCGGCGGCAACCATGCAATTGCGTGCAGCCAGATCGCGATGGACGAACTTTTTGGCTGCCAGATAGGCCATGCCATCAGCGATTTCGATGGCCATCTGATAGATGCGACTGTATGGCGGTGGCTGTACGGTGCCCAACGTTGCTCCCGTGCTGTTGGTGAGTCCAATCCGCTGTTGATAGACGGCTAATACGTCCTCCCGTTCGTCGGGTCGATGGGCGCGCAGGTATGACTTGAGATCGCCTTTTTTCATCAGCTCCATGACGACCAGAGCGGGCTGCCCACGCGAACAGACGCCAAGAAGCCGGACCACATGGTACGTGTCGAACTCCTTCATCACGCTCGCCTCGCTCAGGAAATTGGTGCGCTCCCGATCGGTCGCATTTTCATTAACCGTCTTAATCGCACACGGCGTATCCTCGCCATTTTGACTCTTGAGAATGCCCTCGTAGACCATGCCAAAGGAACCCTGACCCAGTGAGCCCAGCTGTATAACGTGCTCGCGCGGCACTTCCCAATCATCGGGCACGTATTGCAGGCTCGCATAGAATGGATTCACTTCCGTATTTATGATTAAATCGTGCGGGGTTCCCTTCTTTGGTGCAATCCAGCAGTAAATGGCGACGAATAATCCTATAAGGAAGACGCCAACAACGACGCTTATAATTGCAATCATTGTTGAATTATCAGGCGGCTATAATAAAAAGGGCAAAGTGAAGAAGTTTTAAAATGGAATAAGGTCAGCTTAAGTGTGTAAACTTCTTACCGGCACTGTGACGTAGACAGCATCCGTTAATTCTCCCTCACCGGCCAATGAATTAGCCCTTATGCGGAAGCTGTACTTGCCTTCATTCAAGTTGGTCATAATGTAGCCGCTCTGATTGCGATAGTCGTGCACCGTGATACATCTCTTATCCGGGTACTGTTGCGGTCGCTCATAGAAAATCGTATAGGAAACGATGGCACCGTTTGGATGCGGAGGCTCCTCCCAACGCAGGCGAACATTGCCTCGAGTTGTGTTAACGTTATCCATCAGCTCGCCCGTTAGATTAAATGCTCTATCCACATGTTCTGTAAGGAGGTACATTGATTAGATATAAAATATATGTACATATATCGAATGACTGCTTACCCAGCTTTTGAGTTCTCTTTTCAAAGGGTTCGGCATCGCTGCACAAGGGTTTAATTTCGTCAACCTCTGGCTCCCGGCAAGCACGCACGGTGAGGGAGTAGTGCGAGAAGTGTCGCAGATTCGTTAAAAGGATCTCAGTTGTATTTTCATTTACCTCGGCGGTGAAGATCGTGTAATAGGAGTCAGTTTTATTCATTTCCGTCATATTCAACCAGCTCTCCGTCTTATAGTTGGTCGTGACACTCGGTCGTATCGGGCGCACGATCTGCGATTCAGTGTCGTTATTATTCGAAGAGCGAATGTGGCGCATCAGCACGCTGCTCATCTCGAGTTCACCCTCATAAATTTCAATGTACCGCCTGCGCCTGCGCTGTATAGCATTTGTACTGTCAAACGAGCCAGCGCCATCGATGGTGCTGTCATCGCCCTTCTTCGATCTGTAGAGAAAGTTTTGTAGCGAGTTCTCGAATTCGATGTCGTCGAACAATTTCGCCTCAATTTTTTCCTGATCGAATACCCTGCGACCGCCCGCATCGCATTTGCAGTCAGGCCCTGGCGTCTCTTTAATCGTCTTTTCCGCAGGCGATGCGAAGGTCACCTTATCGCTGGAGCTATTTGGCAAGGCTAAAAACAATGTTGAAAGTGGTTGGATTAGCACTAAAATTCCTGACTATGCAATATCGGTGGTCACTTACGATCCACACAGAAGTTACGATCACCCTCCAGTCTAGCGTCACGATGAGTGAGCTCAGCGCGTACCTGGTACTTGACCAATTTGCCTTTCATTAGCGCCGGTCTTTCCCAACTTAGTAACTGTAGAAATGGATAAGTGGTTAGGGAAACAATCTACACCCATCAACCCGGGATCATACTCACAATACTCGAGCTGTTTGTGGAGATGGCACTAATATTGCGCACTTTCTCTGGCTGATCTCCCATTGTCCGGAAACGTATTATTTCGCTCTGATAGTTACGCTTCTCCGATGATATGGTCATGGTGCGCACATATACCGCA
The DNA here is from genome assembly GCA_035041375.1 of Drosophila conformis. Taxonomy (NCBI): domain Eukaryota; kingdom Metazoa; phylum Arthropoda; class Insecta; order Diptera; family Drosophilidae; genus Drosophila; species Drosophila conformis. The sequence continues at coordinate 162,422 of JAWNLE010000865.1, forward strand.
TATTTGGTGTACGGACTTAAGTGACTTATCGAGGTATGATTACGCTTGTTCGGTTCAGTCACTTCCCATCTGTAAATCGAGTAAGAGATGAAACTTTAATTTCAATTCATTACTTTAGCATTATGTCTGACGCACTTATCTGAACAGGGCTGATAGTCCCTGGTCTGGTTGCCATAAGGATCGGCTGTATGATAGAATTGGTAGCCAATGAAGGAACGATCGTCATCAAAATGCACGATTGAGCTATTGATCGCAAATGAAGCAAAGCTGCTTCCCGTCAGATTTAATTTCACATCCAAATCGATTGTATTGCCTGTGGTACAGTTATTATTAATTTGTTATGTTAGTTATATATACTATATGGGGATATATATTTCAGTTATAAGCAACATACATGACGCCTTGTTGCCATTGGAATCTTCGGCCACCTCGTTTTTGTTAAACTTATCTGGCTTGCCGGGCAGCATAGGTTTCAGCTTCTCAATGGTTTCGATGCATAGCTTTGGATTGAAGTGAAAGAAGACGCTGCCAGTCGTAATGTTGACTGTCTGATTTTCGGCCCATATCGTCTCCAGATCTTGGTTTTCCAGCACATACAGAGCATAGCGGCCCTCGAGTAGTTGACTCCCATTGATCGTTCGCAGGCTTTTGAAAAAGTCCAGGGAGGTGAGGCCATAAGTTAAGTGCACCTTTAGATACGATTTTATCGTATGTATCGCACCCAAGCCGACCCTCAGGGCTTCCATCATGTGCGCTGTAAGGATTAATAATTTTCATATAATGATGCGCCGACTCAGTTTGGGGATCTGTTGGAATCTTGGTTGATTGTCTTACCTCCGCCACGCTTGACGGTTATGATCAATCCCTTTTCGTCGATCACTGTGCAGCCTTGGAAGTCCTTGGCTCGCTCCACGCTTTCAATTTGGCCTCCCTTGCAAAGATACTCGCAGGTGCCGTTACACTTCCTGCATGTGTTTTCAGCTTTCTCGTAACCCTTCGGACACCTCGTTGTGCACTTGCCTTTGTAATGCACCAACGTCAGCACCTTGTTGCCCTCGAATTTAGTGCCAATCTGTTCGCACGTTTCCGCAGTGATGCATCGCTGTTCGTACTGAATATGGAGTGATTCAAAATTAGTGACGAAAGAGTACTTGTTGCAATGCTGCAACAACTTACCAGAAAGTAGTCATTGGGACATTGGTCAATGCACTTGCCGTCAATGGAAACATTGCGACAGGCAGTGCACTGAACCAGATTACTATTGCAGCTCCCCAGACAGGATTCGTTGCAGCAGTGCTGGTCATCAATGCAGTTGTACGGACACTCCTTCGGGCAAACTATAAACGCAAGATGAAACTATGTGGAATCCTTGCAGTTTTTGCTAAACTCACATGACTGGCACGCCACGCTGCTCCAGCAGTAACGCTTTTTATCCGGATACTCCCTGCACGCGCCAGCATCCGTAATGGAGTTCTCCGGCATGTCATTGCCCTTCGTTTCGCCCGGACAGCTGGCACATTCCGTTTCATTGCGATTAAATTTCAGCACAATGTCGGAGTCCGTGACATTCTTGGACACGATCTGGCGCCAATTGACCGTCTTGACAAAGCACAGGTAGGTGTTCTTCTCGATGCGCACCCCTCCATTGGTGATGGCTCGCAATTTGGTCAGGCCAATGTCGGTCAGATCTCGATTTTGATATAGAACCAGGGCGTAGCTCTCGAAGAGTATATTGCCGCGTATGACGCTCAAATTGGGAAAGATTTTCGATAACGACACTAGATTAGTTACACGATAAACGACTATATAGCCAGTAACCTCTGTGAGCATCGGATATGTTTGATTCAGCTTATGCGCATCGTTTATCAGTGTTATTAGCAAAAAGCCTTCAATGATCGTACAGTTGGCCAGCTGACTAAGCTCCGATATATTGTTGCGTATGTCCATCGATTTGCATGCTGTTCCAAAGAGAAAAGATGTTTTTATTTTTTTATATATTCCATCAATTATATACCAGTTGAAAATGTCCTTACACTAATTGCACCAAACCCTTGCAATCAATAATAAAAACTTTTTATACCCGTCTCTTGTTCATGGAAATTCGAATTGTTTAAGTGGTGCACTAAATCAATTTTTGCTAAACTAATACCAGTTATTGGGCATTAATAGTTGCAATCAAGTGTCATAAATCTAATATGAGATGTTGTTAAATTTATTTATTTATAATGTGCTTATCAACAAAAAAAATAAATAAAATAAAATGGATACTGAGTTTAGTTTGTTCAATATGAAAATACGTTTCAGATAAGATAATCAATTTGATTTGCGTGAAATATGCAAGAACTTATGTTCAAAATTTGAAGTTTCTGGCTCTGATAGTCTCTTCACACATTCAGATCGAGAATGTATATCTTCCGATTCCGTATGAACTTCCATCTGCCTGTTATATACTTTTACACAATTTCATTATAAATATAAAAACAACTTAAACTTATATCAAATATTAGAAGACAGACCAGTGGTGCCAGACTTACCTTTTTCTTTTTGCGCCAATCGAACGCCACTGGTACTGATCCCGTTACTGCCAAACCCATTGCCGATACTGCGCGCATTTTCTCTTCCTCCGATGCTACGTGGCTGCCTCGACAGGGAGTCCAGACTGGCAATGATGCTACGCTGAAATGTGTCCTGATGCTGCTGCTGCGGCTGTTGTTGTTGATCTTGTTCTTGCGTGATTGGCGGCAGCATCGTAAACGCTGCTGCTGTTGTCGCATGAAATGCTAACATTGCGAGGAATGTGTATGTGTATGCGAGTCGCCTGAAAGGATGTTTGTTGTCTTTCGCAAATGGTATAAATTGTCTTAATGATTCTCGTTGACTGAATTGTGGATGTTTGTTCCGGCGTCTGTTCAACAGATTGCAGCAGTGTCGCAACATCAGCATTGGCTGTTGCACAAACAGCAATAGAATTTGCAGTATGCCCAAAAGGCTGTATGTGTCAGCATTTCGCTGCAGGCTTTGCTTATTGCAGGTGTGTTGGTTAATATTGTAATTGTTCTTGTTGTTGTTATTGCAGTGGCAATCGGCTGTTGTTGTTGCTGTTGTTACTTTTTGGTTACTGTCATTTGCACTACTATTTAGACAATTGTTACTACTAATTATAAAGCAACATGCACGCGAGATGCTGGCAACATTATGCAGCTGCGGTTTCTGGCGATGATGATGATGTTGGCAGCTGCAATGTTGCGCCGATTCCAGCTTGCTGGGGAATGTTGTTTGTGTTGCATCGCTGTTTCTTTTACAGTAACTGATACTGTTAATGTTACTGTTACTGTTATTGTTGCTGTTAATGCTACTGTTAATATTACTGCTTCTGTTTTTGTTGCTTCTGCGGCTACCATTGCCACTGCTACTGCTGCTGCTGCTGTCTGCATAGGAACTGCTGCTTGTTGCTGTCTGAATGCAACAACATGTTGTTGTTGTTGCGAACACTTGTCGGCATATGACACAAATGTTGCCATGCGATGATGCTATTCTTGTTGATAATGATGTTTCCGTCGTCGTCGTTTTTGTTGTTGTTGATGTTGTTGCTGTTGCTAATACCTCATTAGTTGATGTTTCTCTTTTTATTGTTTTTGTTGTTGGTCTTGCTGCGCTGCCGCGGCATCGCTGCGGCATGGCGGTGGTCGGATCCATTAAAAAACGTCGCGTTGCCAGAAAACCACACTCGTTATCACTACTGGGCAACGGGATCGTATTGGAAAGGAATATTCTTCTTCTTCTCGTTTGCATCCTTTCCTCCTTGATAGAACGTGGTGAGTGATATTCCCTTAAACATTGTGTATGCGTTACTGGTGATTCCATATTTTCGCAATGCTCTTGTGGTTTTTCTTCTTCTTTTTTTTTTGGATACACTGCAAGTTTTTGTTAGGGTCCACTAAGTAATCATTGCAGCTTTTGGGCGTTCACTCCCTCTCTTATTCTATTACTCTCTCTCTCTCTCTCTCTCTGGGGTTGTGTCTTCTCAGACTTTTTGTTGTTGTTTTGGTAGTGTTTTTGTATTTAACGTAGTCAGTTGGAATGCTTTTTGTCGTCGTTATTGTTGGTTGTTATTTTTGCTCGAAACTATAATGAAAAGACCAAAAAAAAAAAATGCATTTGTTGTCAAGTTGCTTTTAACAGAATATACGAAATAATAGCAGTGGGGTAATATAACAAAAACTTCGTGTATATTTATGTGAGGGGCAATAATTTTATGCGAAAAGGGCGCCAAAGGGCGCTTAACACTCGTGCCGCTGATGACGCTGGTGTTACGTTATCGCTTTAGAGTGACCATATATGTATATACACTGCATATACAATTCTACTATTTATGAATGCCATCAAAGGTACATAAATTTACATATAAATTTATACATATGTTCACATGTATTTGCTCCTTATTGTTTTACGCTCTTTCACACTCTCTCTCACACATACACACATTGCATTTTAAGTAACATTTTCATGTATGCAATCATAACATTTTGAATATGTTCATACACAGTATATGTGTGTATTTTATTTGTATTCATACATATGTATGTATGTATATGGCTTGCCAGCATCTCATCTCATAACATCATCTCTCGCGCCTTATCACCTTTTCTCTATCCATGTATTTGCAAAAAGCGATCTAAAAGCTCACGAAAATTCTTAAGACACATTCCTATTTACTACAACAACACCCCAGCAGGCAACAACAATTACAGCAATAATTTTATGCGGCAAAAGAAACATGAATAAATAAAAGTGATTTTTATAATTATTTTTGTTGTTATTGTTGTTGCTGTTGGCCAAACAGCATTGACGTTTGTTTGCATGACGCGCGTCCGCCGTCGCATTGACGTTAGAACAAGGCGAGAGACTGAGACGGTGATAGTGACTACGATGCCGGCAGCGCGGCTATTGTAAAAGCGTAGTAAATTGTAAAAATGAAAAAAAACAACATGGGAAAAAGGGAAAAGTGTGCGTAGCATATTTACAACTACGTTGTAATTCATCAACTTGACGCTGCCCCCTCGCACAGGGTGTAGCCGGTTCTTAGGGCGTAAAAAAACAAATTGCGGCTGCGTTGTCAGCGGTATGAGCACCGCTGCTGCTTTTGGTGAGCGCAAAACGTGGCACCAAAACAGAGAAACACTGTAAGCAAAAAAAAAACGCGAGCGCGGGAGTTGACCGAAGGAGGCGGGGCACTAAGAACACCACCCGCCTCTTCTTCTTGTTGTTGCAGTAGTAAAAATGCTGCTGCGTAGTTAAAATGTACTCACACACATTCTCACGCATGCATACATATTTATGTGCATGTGAGTGTATGTACATATACATTTTTATACAAATACATACTATTCAGAGTTTTGTTCTTGTGGCCCTGTCAGCCTGCGAATTGTTTTTGCTGCCCATAACATTAACAATAATAACGATACAACAAAAACTACACAAGCGTCAGCCAGCTAACGCCGCTCTCTCTCTCTCTCTCTCATCTTATGCTCTCTTTTTGTAGTGCTCACGCACACGAGGTGCTCTCTCTCTCTCTATGTGTCTTTCCAGCTAATGCTGCGGCGGTTGCTTGTTTTATTATGCTTTATTATTTCTTGTTGTTGTTTATGTTGTTGTTGTTGCTTTTATTGCGCAGTAACAAATAATATACAAATAGTCAGCCCGGTCGGCCCACAGTCGCGATTCAAAGCCAACGGCGCCATAAATAATTAGAGAGAAAAGAGTAACAAAATTGAAATCGTTAACTAAAATAATTAAAATGTACATATGTATGTATGTAAGTACAATAATAGCACATACTAAAGACAATAACAATGCTAATGCTAAATAATAAATAAGAAACTGCACACTGCAGGTTAAGTCTAGTTGAAACGCCATGACACCTGCCATATATACACTCGTAATTTGATAACTCCCTCTCGTTCTCTCACAATATTGTTTTATTTTGCTCGCTCTCCTCAGTCAAAGGAGGCATCGCCGCATAGTTTTAGAGTCTCAACAGGGCGCATTAGCTATGATGCTTACCCTCTAACTGTATAACTCTTTTTTGTTGTACACATGCATACAAACCTACGGCAAGAGAGAGAGAGAGAGCGCGCAGGAGAGCGATTAGGAGAACCAAAGCCCAATGTGTACAGTGGATGTCAAACTGTATGACAACAACAACAACAACAACATTGTTGCTGACACTGACCCAATTTCTCTAATTTCTATGATTTTTTTATTATCAGGTGAAAAAAGCGCAACATTTCCGTCTACACGCAGTCAACGCAATACTACAAAAATAATGGCTAACACACACACGCTTATCAGTTACACATGGAAAATTAACAAACGCCACTCACTCTACAAATTTGTTGTTTAATTTTGTTTAACTCAGCCCCCAGGCGCCACTGTGCATGCGCTCGTTAAATGTGTTAAGGTGCAATTGGCACGCTTAACTCTCCGTCACTTGTTTTGCTAGATTGTTGTTGCTGTTGTTGGTGTTCACTGTTATATATATTTTGTGTTTTTTTTTATGTATAGCAGACAAAGCTAAAGGGCGGGCATGTGGTTGCAATATTTGTGTACCCTTGCATAGGGTGTTATAATGTTGTCATCAAGCTTGTAACGCATTGAATGACGCCATCTAGTATAAGGATATGCATTCTTTATCAGCATCACTAGTGCTTTTATCATATAGTTGCCATTGGAGGAATTTCTCACGTGTCTGCAAGGGCATTTAATATTCGGCGTGCCTAAAATAATAATTTTTGTTTGCTCTGAGTGAAATGCATTCGCAATGCACACGCTTGACGAAGCGACGCCTCAAAGCCGCAGCTGCTGGCTGATGACGCCAACACCGGTGCTGCTGCTGCTGCTGCTGACCGAAAGCATCTGACTCATTATTGCAACAATAAGAAGAACAACAACAACATCGTATAAATCAACAATAACAACAATATTAACGACGGCATTGAGGCTGGCAATAACGGCAAACAGAAACAATGAAACACTAACAACAAATACCACTCTGCGCTCTGCGGCGTCCAAAAGGCAACAACATTCCAATCCGTCAGAAAGTTGCCAGACCAGTTAAGAGCCGCAGTGACAACAATAACAATAACAATAACAAGAAACTAAAGCGTAGCAATGCATGAAATATTTCTTATGCTCCAAATCCGCCACTGGGCAAGTTTGTATTTTATATATATTTTTTTTTCATCGTATTTTATCGTCTGCACGCACACAGAAAAACAAAAGGCCGAGCCGGCTGATGAACAAATGAATAAAACCAAAGAGTTAACATATCTTTTTAGTCTAAAGCAAAGTTATCATTACGGTTAACGATTAATGATTTCAGCCAATCTGTAAGCAAACATCCGTTGAGCGATTAACACTTATCGATCTAGAAAACCTAACTCTCCGATGATGTAAGAATTTTGAAAAAATATCAAAACAACAACCACAACTCATCGTTGGGAATCAAAGCTAAATATGTTTATATATGTATATTTATTTATATACATATTTATACAAAGTACAAAGTCATAATTATGTTTCATTTAAAACAGCATTTTGTATTAATACAAATTATGAACCACATCTTCTAGACTGTTTATCAAAATGAATAGCTTCCATATTGCTCATATTAATTGAGAATATCAATCAAAAGAACATATGTTTTTTAGCTCAAGTATTTCAATCATACAAATTACAACAACTTTGTTGTTCATGACAGTTCTTTTTTTTGTTGTTGCTTTCATCAATAGCTTTGTCATTGTGACAGCAAGTCTGTACAACTAAACTACTCGTACTTTCGTAGTTTTTGTCGACGCCTATGGAACAATAGATGGTCACATGCAGCGCTTAATCTCCATGACAAGGCCCCAGCGAAATTGCCAAGTCATTGAAACTATAGCAGCAGAGAGCAAGTAAAAGAGTGTAAGAATGAGATTAAGAATAATAATAAGAGAGAGGCAGCCAGACAGGCAGGCACAGAGCAAGAGCGTACAGGTGAAACTAAACTTGTTATACATGTATATGTATATATATATAAATATATTGTATAAATAGTTAGTTAAACTATGTGTGTGCTTGTGTGTGTGTATACCAGCCGTATACCCGATTCAGCTCGTCTCGACTCGATTCTCGACTCTCAACGAAATTCCAGATAAGCAACGTGACGCCTCACGCGAGATAAATCGACTAGCCCGAGGCCGGTTTTGGGCGGCGATCGGTATGGGTGGGGAATGGGGGGTGTGGTGCGGATCGAGGTTACAGCCATGGCTGGGAACTTGGGGGAAAATGCTAAAAACTAATATGACATTTACATTTATCATCATCATTATATAGAATGGAGTTAACTGATAATGATAACATAAACCAAGAGCAGAAACACTTGTAATAAACTCATTTTGTTAATTTCAGTTAATTTGGAAAAATACCGAATCTATAGTTCCGGCATAATACTGCCCACTGAGTAATGGTAATGTGAATCGCTTACGCATTGCTAATTCCAAATAAAATCCAGTCATTCAGAAATTGTACAGTCCCATGAAATAAAGAAATCTAATATGGATAGATATGGTAAGAATTATATTTCAGTGCCAACGTGTGCCTTGTTACGAATTTTCTTCTGTTCTCCTTTTTTATGGGCTAGTTTTAGTATCAGCATTATTTTATTTTACTTTTTGGGGTTGTTTAACTTCTTTCTTTTACACACTAAACTGAAACTATATTTGACTTTAAGTAGAAAAACCACTAAAAATATGCTCAATTGCTTCTTACTTATATTCAATATACTTGCAAATGTATTCTCACTTGATGCTAAGTCAATGCTATAATAATCTGGCATCCTAATCAAATTCTTATTAACGATTAGTACACTCATTTTATAACTGTATTACAAATTTAGCTGACGAGGGCGATTATTGAATCGAATGAATATTTTATTGATTGATTTTCCAGTTGGCTCCTCAACATTTGAACTACTTTCTTTATGAAATTGCTGCTTTGCTTGGCATTTTACTGTTCTTTTATTTTATTATACTGGAGTCGTGTTCGGCGGCCTGACTTTCTTGTTTTTGTTGTTGTTGCTGTTGTTGTTATTGTTCGTGCTGATGTTAGTTGGATTGAACGCATTTTGAATGAGATTACGAATCGTTAAACATTTGACTGCCGATTGCGGCCCTTGTGTGCTGGCTGGTCTGTTTGCTCGTTCGTTTGTTTGTTTGCACGTTCATTCATAAGCTAGTAAAAATTCGAAAATAAACATAACCGCTAAACAAACATTAAGACCTAAATTCTTCCAATACCTTTTTCATTAACCTAAAAACCAAAAACAAAAAAGAAGAAAAATTAAATAAAACCAAAACAAGAGACCAAGAAATCGGTCAAAATGTGCAGATCACCCCGTTTGGAATGTAACCATTTTTCATTTTTTATGTATTCGACAAATACATAAATCAAAAAGAATGTTATAAAACGTAGCCAAGCGCATCCCAATGAAGTCTTAAAACTTACCGTTGCGATCGCATAGCCATAGAAGCGAAAGAACGCGATTGCCATTACAGGAGACACCTGCGAAAAGCATTATGAAATGCCAGTGCGCTCCGAAAGAAATTAACTCTGGTTACGTGAGCTGAGATAGCAATCAGGTTACGCATACCAAAAGACCCAAATAGAAAAAAAAACGAAAACAAAAACATCGACGATGAGAGAATCGGAAATTCCATGGTGACGTTCGATATTCGTCAATCGATAAAAATGTTGTTGAAAAACAATTACGACAAGTTATGTGAGAAGAAAGCTGTCAAATATCCCAATACTTTAAATAAACGATATAAATCAAACAATGTTGCCAATTGTGGATCAGATATGGCTTGTTATTGTTTTTGTTAAGAATCGCTACTGATAATGGGGACTTAATCATCAATCATTGGCCTTGCGCTTAAAGAGCTTTAACTGTGAATGCAACGAGGGTGGCACGTCCAATATTCATATCAACTGTTACCTTGATAACACTAAATGGGGAAAATCCAGTAAGAGCCAATAGTACCCACGAGAAAACGTTGATTAAAAGTGTTAATCTACTTAGTCAAAGATGAAAAAGAGATATTGCAAGAGGCGCCGCCACAGTAATAACTAGCAAAGTGCAACTGTTGACTCGATCACATGAGATATGAATTATATATGTACATACGCGTAGAATCTTTATCGTTGACAAAACATTAGTTACTTGGCAAATCAATTACTAAGCGTATCTGGCTTAGTAAGGTGTCGCAAACAAGATCTGCACTTATCGTGTTTTGTTGAACTTTGAATCACTGCTAATAACGGTTACTTATGCTAGTGAGTGACGATAGGCATTTCATGCCGTCACATTTCAAGCAACTTGTCATTTCTAGGCCGTAAAAAGCCGCCCCAATTCTCTTTGTATCTATTGACAAATGCATATACACTCGGAGCAAAGTACTATTGTTTATTTCACCTACAACTAGCATAGAATTGATCAAATACTGTTTTCATTAAGTTTAAAAGTATAATTCGCTCGGCGTTTATCATCTTCAGAGCACCAGTAATCAATTATGTGGAAAAGATTTTAGTTTCTAAGTAATTAAATGAGCCAAGCAACAGCAATTCTTGATACTGGCTTATCAAGTTTTATTTTAAGATGAAATCACGAATACTTGCTGCAAACAATAATAATGTAATCTAGTTCTTTAATTTTGTTTTTTAATTCTTGATAATTTTGGCAGGGTTTTCACCATATTTGCGTACAAAATTTTGAAGAGTGTATGCGCTTCTACGCACAAAGTGTATGTGTGAGTATGTGTATATTCACGTATGTGTACATTCACGATAGTCGTATGCCTTCGGGGACGCACGTTCTTTGGTTTGTTTATTATAGGTGCTTTATCAGTTGCACGCGCATAATTCCAATTCATATTGTTCCTACTTTTGATTAAGTATCCACACACACACACACACATACGCATACGCATATTTGGTATTTGTTCAATGAAGTGCGCGTACAAGTCACCATTGCATTTCACAATAACAAACAACAATCGGGCGATAAGATGGGCCCCGCATATAAAAGTTCGGTAAATTCCGCTTTTGTGATTTTTCAATACAAAATACCAAGAAATTAGCAATTCGTTTAGATTGTAGAGTCGTACTTTTTTAAATCCTGATTCGACTCTAAGGTCAAATCAATCGTCATTGCACATTTAAGTATCTTAGTTTGTTTATTAATTTACAGCCATCATGTCAACCTATTGATTCTTAGAAGTCAAACTTTCTCAACTGCATTCCTCAGGCAACCAGGTGTATTTACAAGGATTACAGTCGACAGTCTAGACACTTAAGCCCAAGGTACACACTACTACCGTAGGAGTGAGTAAACTTCCTCATTCAACTTGAACTTTAGTATTGATAAACAGAATAACGAAAACATTCATACAGCACATGTCTACACATTTATATCACAGTCAAATAAATATGCCTTTGGTGCAATCTAACGACGGTTTTTATTTACCAACAACAAATATTTTGTAGTACTTTGGTACTCACTACTACTGCGGATACTGGTTTTGTGTGTCATTTGAGTGTGATATTTTATGAGTAATATACATGTTATTTCCTGTTATTTGTTCTGGAGTATGACCACGTTGTGGTTGGTTAAAAAATAAATATCACAAAACATTCTAAGAACTGCCTCAACAATATCGATATCGTGTGTGAAAAAACAAACGGAAGAAAATACAACAAAAAAAAAGTACAGCACACATTTCGTGTTTGATAACACAAGTATTGAGAAATTGTAGGTCAACATTTGATTCGATTAATTTGATAGGAGATTCAGTTATCAGATAGTACTCTGAGACCACCCTCTCCTAGCATTTTTTTTTTCATTATTTTTTATTGCCCCTATATATATAAAAACATATCAACGGTTGTAAATACTCTTGTCAACGATATACTTTTTAACTGGAATTTTGCACATGTTGTTTTTGAATTGGGATTTGCCAACAAAGTATCACATGTTTATTTACTTGAGATTTACTAGACTTAGCCGGAATTATTTTTGGTTCCTTTTCACTTGACATCCGGTTCATTTTTTTCTGGCTATTTTTGTTTGCACACTCAATAAGTAAATACATCATTATTGATATATGAATTTAGAGGGAAGTAACATACAAGTTTGGTAGTGTTGAACTAAGAGAGTCTGCTTAAGGTACAAATTCTCTCCATTGCGAATCTCTCTCAACTAAAATTCATTTGAATAATGAAGTTGTCGCTGTCAACGTCGCTGTCGCTGCTCACAGTCAATCGATGCCGCAGTTGACGTCGCTGATGAGGCCGTTGGCGGATCTCAAAGCGGAAGTAACGTAATTTAAAAAAACAACATTTTTTTCACCAACAAGTTTTTGTTTTGCTACTGTTGTTGTGAAAATGTTTTTTTTGAATATGTATGTACAAACATTTTTGTGGTTGGCTATTGATGTCTATGAAACGTGTTAAATACACACACAAACACCAATATTTAAAATTACTCAATGAATGAGCCAATTGCCCAGTTAGCTCTACACACGAGCCGGCCCTGGGCTGCTAAATAGTGATCCGGCTCCATTTTATGTCTTGCGTGCGCGCTCGCTCTGTCGCTCTCTCTCTCTCTCTCTCTCTTTATCTCGCTCCCGCTCAGACTCTCACGACACACGCTTTTTCTCAATTGCAATGTGTGTGACTGTGTGTATGAATGTGTATGTGTACGTGTGTGTGTGTGCATGCGAGTGAATGAATGCAGTGAGTACAGCGTAAAAAGCAAAAGGCAAACGCAAGTACGGCAAGCTCGCTCTTGTTGTTGTTGTTTTTGTTGCTGCTGCTGTGAACCAAGTGAATGAAATTCAGCGCGTATTTTGAATGACATTTTCAAGTGTTTAGTGACTCCTGTGTGTGTGTGTGTATGTGTGTGTGTATGTTCGTGTGTGTTTGTGTGTGCTTGTCAAGATTAATGGGAAAGACAACAACAATAACGGTAAGCACCTTTTAAAATGTACATACATATGTATGCTTATATGAAATTCTGGCACGTCAATGCTCTGAGATTTTGACAACAAGCTGAGATCGCACAGTTTCTGTGTGGAATGTTTGGTAATACGAGTGTTTCTTTATTTAATTATTGTTTATGATTAGCTAGCTATTGTAAGTTTCACCATTCAGTGCTGTTTGTTTTTAGTATTGAATGAGTTGGCTAAATTGCCCAATTTGTGTGCCCGCTGCTGCAGCCGACGTCGACGACGGTATGCAGCAATTATACAGGCGTCTCAAATGTTCAATGTGTGCGTGCATGACTATGTGTGTGTGCACTATTTATTTGTTCTTTTTATTTCGAAGTTATCAATGAAACTGCCTGATGTAAGTGGGTGTGAGTAGAGTAAATCGAAGTTTTTTTGCTTTCATTCATTTGTACATTACGTACACGCACATGCACGCACGCACTCAAAAACACACACAAACACACTCACACACACACACATATACATGTGTATATATATATATGTGTATATATATACATGTGTATATACATGTATATATATATATATATGTATGTAGGCGTATCGACTGCATGAACGCCATTCAGTCCCCAATTCGAAATGAATTATTGCTTTCGATTTGGGTTTAGTGTACTCTTTCCATTCTTGTTTGTTGTTGTATTTGTGGTAGATATGCATGTTTACGCATTTAGATAACGAGTTTTTTTTTTGTTGTGTTTCGTTCTGCTGTCTTATCAGTGCACATGCCCATGTGGCCATGTGGGAGCGCCTTCTTGTGGAAGAGCTTTGCTTTTGATTCTCTGTTTTGTGCATTTTGTGAATGAAAATCAATACAAACAAAATGGCGATCGTTTTTAGTATTCTCAGATTTTTAGTGATTAACGAGACAGCAACAACATTTTGTATATATACATTATTAAGTACACTTTCAGCCAGTGTCATTGGAATATTAGAAAATTCAACTCCACAAACTGAACACGCTTATCAGCGAAGCAAGCAAACATATACATACGCACACACATAAGTATGTAAAAGCTTTTACTCTTGCAGCGCTGCGTCTGTCTCGCAGCTGGACCCAACGGAGAGCTTTCCAGTCATCTCACTTGTCAAATTTGACATTTGCTGTTGAACCGTTCATAAAATAGGCGCCAGACAGATTGGGTTTGGGATTGGGGGATTTCTATGGGGTGGTCAGCGTGTGCATGGGGCCACACAAAGACAGATATAGCGAGAGAGAGAGTGAGAGTGAGAGTGAGCAGCAAAAGTTGCCTCATTTGTTTTCTTGTTATGACTTATTAAACATTAAATTTGCTTTAATGAATTAATTTGATTTGATTTCGACAGCGTAACGGAAATACACACACGAACACACACACATACATTGACAGATGTGTCAAATGGGGCGTACGTGTTAGTGAGTGAGAATAAACGTGATTGTGTGTTTATTTGTGTAAGCGCCACTTGAGAGGCGCCAAAGAGGCGCACCGCACAACGCAGTTGTCTGAGAGGGGGGGCGCTCAATATGAAGAAGAAAATGCACAAAGGCAAATACAAGCAATAACAATAACGACAAGTGCAGCAGCAAAAATTACAATAACAAACACAAACAACAACAACTAAAGCAAACAGAGTGGCTGCAACAAGAGCCACAGCAGCAGCAACGAGCATAAAATACAACGCAATACATTTTTACAAACGGCGGAAAAATACATAACAACAACAACAACAAAAGCAACAGTAGTAGCAGAAAAACCAACAACAACATCGTCGTCGTCGCTGCTGTGGCAAAGTTAAAATAGTTGTTAAGCTATTAAGTTCCGCTTAAATTGTTTTCACATTTGCCTTGTCAGCTCTAATGGCACACACACACAACTAATACAGGCAAAGCCAGCGCCAGCAGCAGATATTACTACAACAGCAGCAGCAAAACAAAGTGCGAGGCATAAAAGAACCTAATCAAGAGCCAAAACGCCGCAAATAAAGCAATAAACAAGACACAATATTGTTTTTTCCTCGCCAAGACAAAAGGAAACAAGAGCAGCAGCAACAACAGCTTCAAAACTGGACGTCTCTCTCTCTTTCAGTTTCAGTCTCTCTCTCTTTCTCACACACACACTCATTAAAATAATAATAAAAAAAAAAATATATAAACATAAGTAAAAAACAACCGCAGCAGACAATCAGACGCAAGTTGAATGAACATGGACAACAACAACAATAATAACAACAACATCGCATTTAGAGCAGCAAAAAGGTGCGCCCGCATCCTAGAGTGAGCTCAACATGAAGGAGGAGGGATTAGGGAGGAGTGTGTGAGTGTGAGCAGCAGGCATGCGAAAGAGAGAACAAGCGAGAGCGAAATGCGAAAGACCTAAGTTAACATGCACAAAATTGTTCAATACTGGAATTGTTGATTCAACACACACACACACACGCAAACCAAACATAGACTTTATGCACAGATTTGAATCAAATTGAAATTTAATTGAATAATTGCATTTTAATAATTATTGTTTGCATAACTTAAACATTCAGTTGAATTTGTTAATCCTTCCATAAACAGACACAGACAGATAAAAGCAATGTGAAAAATCACACTGATCTCCAAAATGCAAAAGTTGTGTGAGCGCAATGAATTACGGAGCTAGCAACAGCAATAGCAACAACTGAGCAGCGCCTTCAGTGAGCATGGTCATGAGTGTGTGTGTGTGAAGCTCTGATCACAGTCTGCGAGTTTGGCTTTTGTCGCACAGTCTCTCTATTTCTCTCTCTTTCTCCCGCTCTCTAGACACTTTCAGTAGCGTCTCAATTGCCGAAGCTGTTGATGTTGTTTTGCTTGATTACTTTGCGCGCGCCCTTCGTCTCCCAAACACACATACACACATATTCACAGCCAGGCAGGCAGGCAGTGGAGATTTGTAACTCCCTATATTATTGTCGCGTTGTTGTACGCTTTTGTGTAGCAACAATATTTGTATTACAATTAATGCATTACAATTACAAAATGACATTTATGGTAATTTGTTTTTCAATCTGCGAACGCCGAGGCGTAGAAATAGAAATAAATTAGACAACCAATGGGCGACTGAAAAAGTCGACAACAACAAGACGTAAATTTTTACAATACGTAATGCTCGTTACAACAGCAACAAGAACAATACGTATATACGTACATGTATGGTATCTACATACATACATGTATGTTATATGCATACATACATACATACATATGTAGTATAGCAGGCCAACAGCAATAAAAATAGAAATAAAACGAGCACGAGCACAATATCAACGACGACATAAAATGCCAAAAGAAGGAGGTGGGGAGAAGGTAGACAAATTTAAACAACAATAACAAGGAGAGAGCAAAAAACAAATGCTGGCATCGTCCAATGTGGGTATTGTAGTGTATTAAAACTACAAATTATACCCTAACATAGCGTACTACATAAAGTGGATTAGTCGCGACAAGGACAATGGTCTCATTTCATTACATTTCTCTTTCTCTCTGTCTGTTTTTGTCGCGTAATGTAAAAAGCTTTTAGGCTGATCATTTTCTTTCTCAAAGCTGCACAGCGGCTGCTGCGGCACGCACAACAACAACAGCATCAAATACAAATACAAATAAAATACAATAACAATAATAATCAACCACTACAACAATATTAAGCCTTGTGGAGCGCATGTTCACGTCCCACATTTACAGCTGTTCCAACAAATCAGCTTAGGGCGCGTCGGTCACAAAGATGATGACGCCACAGTCTAGCGCCCATTGCACCTTCCATCCCTTCAATATTTTCCCCCTCTCTGAGTATTGTTGGTACATGTGAGTGTTGTTTATTGTTGGTTGCACGACAGAACGTGGTATATAAATAAACCAAGAAGATCAGCAGACATCAAGAGACGTCGCTGTTGACGGCGGCGCTGCTAGCGGCGACAGCTGAGACACAAGATTTACATCGATCACACATTTTATGTCACATGAAGAACCTCACAGCAGCAGCAGCAGCAACAACAACAACAACAACAAAAACAAGAACAACAATTTCGTTATGGCGAGACAGTTGGGTGACACAGACAGCCAGCGACTGCGACAGGCTGCGAGGCCATTAGATGATCGCTGTCTAAATTTAAATGTCTGTGCGTTTAGGTTGCAAGGCAAAAATAAATCTACATAAGTAAAAACCTAAAAACGTAAACAACACAACGCAACAACAACAAATTACAAAATAAGCAAAAAAAAAAAAACAAATCCCAGAAAGAACGAACAGAAATTCAAAAAAAAAGCAAAAGCAAATAAGAATCGTTTTTTTTTTCATTTTCTTTCTTTTTTTTTTGTATGTAATAGCAGCGCAGATCACAAGATCGTCGTCGCGATCGGCGTCGTCTAATTTGTGTTATTTTCGGGATTGTGCGTACCACGAGCAAGGGTTGCACGACTATCACAACAACAACAGCCTAAGAACCTAAAAGGGGTCTCGTCAATATGTAAAACACTCAACACCCAACAACAGCAACAACAACTCAAACCAGAGCAGCACTTGGAATATGCGCTAATGAGCGTCATTTGCATAACCCATAAGGGCAAGCAGACCTTGGAGTAAATGTTTCCTAAGCACTTATCACAATCAATACAAAATTGCAGAACTTGAAAAATTCATTAATTAAACCTAACTTCATTTTATAATAGGCAAATGTTACTCTGAGGTCGAATGCCAATGAACATAAAATGGCATCATTTGGAAAATTCCTAAATTAATACTAATATCTGAAATAAGAATGTTACCTAGAGATATGCTCAATAAATTATTCGATAATATCATCATAAACTTAAATGAGCTAGAATTGGAAAGTGCTAAAATTGAAAATGGAAAAAATGTTTAAATTTATGCAAAAGTATGTAAAAGTATTCATGATCAGCACATAAAGAGCCAAGTCGATTATCGAGACGAGTTCTCGATACCATATGCAAATCAAGTCTATAAAATTTTATCGATAAGTTTGCTTGCAAATATCCACTCCAAACATTGAAAATTTCATTAAGGTTGGATAAGAATCGCAGATTTTCTTAATCAAAATGTATTTTTATATGAATGAAACTAATATCACGTGGGTTTTGGGTATCTCCTAGTCGAGCTCTCTTGACAAGATCTTTCTTATTTATTAACTTAATAATTTTAATCAATTAATAATTTGATCAGTTTGTACTTGAATTTATATTGGTATTTATTTAAAATTATTAACGATTATATTTTGCAAAACCTGTTCAAAAAATATTCATTAAGGAATTTCTATAATTCTGGTCTCTCTTGATCTTCAGCATTCTTAAGTAATTCTCACATCACATCACATATGCCATTTATATACACACCCCCAATCGCCCAACTCCCCTCTCACACCCTTAAAGTTGAATAATCTACGTTCCGCTGTCATAATGAACGCATCACAAATCCATCAGCCAGACTAAAGCTGCAGATGCAGTTACACATCGGCAATCGGCCAATTGTATACCCTAAATTTGCTACACCAACAGCAAACGTGCCCCAAATGGCTCATGACCAAAATCGACCATAGAAAACAAATACAATTACAAATTATAATGCACAACAGATGACGATGACGACGACGACGTAGACGAGAACGGTACTTGAATTCGGTTTATCCGACGTCGATTCACGGGCTTGTAACCCAACAATAACAACATCAGCAAGGGAGAGTGGGCGAGGGGGCATGCGGCAGGGTGCATCGCCCCACTCATGTGCTTTTGATGACGACCCGGCGTTAAAGCAGCCCAAACCCCCCCACCGCCACCCACCGATACCCAAGCGGATCCCATCCGACTGTTTGTCTGGCAACCATTGTCGTCGTCGCTTTTTATACCCTGTATACGGGTCTTAACAGGTGATTATGATTGGCCAGAAAATTACGGTTCTGGATATAATATATAATAAAGTAAAAATCTCTCTACCAGAAAATTCTAACAAAATCAAGAATTTTTAAGAGAATTATAAATGTAATGTTTGAGTTTGCGATTTTTCATAAAAATGAAATATATATATATATATAAATACATTTAAAGATGTTTCAATTTTTTAAATATTTTTTAAGTATTTGTCATATTTATATTTAGTTAAACATTTGTAAATTATATCCTTATATGCAAATTATTATTATCCCAAATCAAAATAAATACTTTACAGGGTATTTTTCAGCTTGATTTTGGGATTTGACGTTCTCGACAGCAGTCGAGCGCAAAAATGTTTGCCTTTAGCCGACGAGTGAGTGGGATGAGTGAGAGAGTGGCTAGCCTGGTAATGCCCCAGCCAACCCTCCAGCCCCTCCCCCGACGTCATCCCTTCCTAGCCCGAATGCAGATAGAAAAATGTTTTTAATTATAATCATCGGAATGAAATTGATCGTGAGCTGTGCAGCATGAAAATCAAATTAAGAAAACGCAGCAACTTTTCTTTTGCTTCCTCTGCATCTTGGCTGGTTAGGGGAAGAGGAGGGCATCTATGAATAACAATATATATGTATGAATATATATAGTATAACTGCATGTATATAAAATAGAAATAGAAATGCGCAGAGTGTGCATTTTTATAAAGCTAAGCTAAAATTAGAAATTCAATTTAGTTGCCAGGCGGCGGCGGGGGATTGTGAGGGGTGCATTACGTTAGGGGATGCGACGCAGCGGACGGATCATTCACATGATGTGTGTTGGAAATAGAAGATTCGTAGATAAATAGAGTGTATTCGAAAATTAAAACGATCATTATGAATCTTAGTAAAAGTTAATTAGTTTTGTTCAACAGTTTTGCAATTCGAAACCTGCTTGATATCATACAAAATGTAAACATTAATCAGAAATAGCATTTGACATACTCCAATTATTATATAGGTTATTCTCTTCAAATGAAAGAAGCATAAAGTTAAATCTTTCAGTGTAGTTCTCTCTCTTTTGGATTTAGCAACGATCAATTGTAGTATCTGTCAAACTTAGACACACACATTCTTTGTCTCAACTGCAACAGTGCAACACGACCCTTTCACTGGCATCCAGTTAAACCATAAAGCACACAATGTATACATAGAATGCATATTGAGACCATTAATCATTCATTCCACTTGACTTCATCATCAAATCATCATCATCATTCTTTTCCTGGCGGATGCATGATGCAAAAATTGCAATTTCAAACCCAAAAATGGGCACAATGACTCAAAGCTGTCGCAGATTGTGTGGGCTATAAAAAAATAACAACAACGAACTAACTTTCGAAATGCCAAGTCGCCACATACATAAAAATTCACACACACAGCCAGCATCATATGGAAATACAAACTCGTACAAACCACAATCATTATGCATAGTGTTTCAATCGGTGACGATGACGACGATGATGATGACGACGACGACGACGACGCCGACATTTAACTGAGAAATGCAATAAACAACATTCCAATCTAACTCTTATGTGCATTCCCCACACAGAGTCAGAGGCAGCATTGGAAAACAACAACAAGAACAACAGTGCCAGGCCTTTATTCGCCTTATCATATAATCACACACAAACACACACACACACACATATATATATATATATATATATATATATATATATCTCAACTATAGTCATTAACTTAGTTGTTGTTTTTGTTGTGCCGGACAAAACGGTTTTATTGTTCAATCGACAACATTCCGATCTACATGCTTGATGTTAGAGTGAATAACATAAAATGATTTTACACGTTTTACAATAATGCACACGGCAAACTTTGTTAAAGTTCGCTTAAGGCACAAAAATAATGTTTTGAAAAGTTTTTACTGGGGGTCTTACTATTTAATAAGATTTGTGATGTCCATAAAAGGGGAAAAACTTTACACCCTTCCACTTTGGACTCTTCAAGTACCAGTTACATACAATGTTTCAAATACATATTTACGTAGCTGTTATTACATATGTACATATAGTATGTAGGCTGATAACTCCTATACATTTTCGGCTTACCACTTATTTGTCTACAGACCTTTACATTTCGCCACTGTGAAAACTAGTTTTTTAGTTTCTGTTGTTGAAGAAAATGAAAAACAAAAAACTAATACAAAATGTATTTCACCCCTTTGACGACGAGAGAGACTGGGGCGACATTGTCAATGTCAATACCAAGATCGGTCGATCGCTCGCTCCCTAGGGGGTTTCCACTACTTCCATCTCGCTCCAACACGGGCTGCTTCAGGGCTACATCGTTAAAAATGCACATATCTTAACTCTTCAGCTGGTCGGTCTTGTTGCATATGCTTAACGGTTTTTATACTCTTGTGGAGGGTATTGTCAAATGCTGGCGAAACTTGTAATGCCTTGAAGAAGATAATATAAGTAAATATTTTTTTGGTCAGCATCACTAGTTCTTCAGTTTAAAAATGATCTTAATGCGGTAAAAATTCAACACTTAACTATTTAATCCTATAATTATTATGGCAACAAACGGTTCGCTTTTTAAAAATTAAAATGTAATTTAGATGTCAGCAGGTGGACTTCGTTCGACAAGGGTATGTAATCATCGGCGTACTCCTTTTTTTTTATTTTATTTTTTTAGCAACTCGTGTCACTCGCAAGTGATTAATGAAGAGAGCGCCACCGCTGAGCAACAGAGCGAACATCAGCGAAATCGACATCAACATTGTATTTGAGATTTTGGTCGAATTTTACGAACAATTAAAGCAGCAGCAGCAGCAGCAACTGAAATTTGCAAATGTACGAAGTATAAAGTTTTAATGGGCGCCACTACGATCTCAAGTTCTCCTCTCGCTCCTCCGTTATCTCTCTCTCTCTCTCCCTCTCTCCTTCGCTCTCGAGCTCTCTGTGCCTGTTTTTCGTAGGCTGGGTCTCTTAATTCATTGCTGTCATCCGTCTTTAACTGAGGCTGCGCATGCGCTTCGCTTGGAATGCGGAAATACTTTTGTTGCTTTCCAGCTTGTCTGTTGTTGTTGCTGTACTCTAACTCAAGTGTACACACTGCTGGCACACATACACACATATCAAGTACACATAACGAGTGCTGGTAACAATCACAATTAGTGGGGGGTGTAGGCAGTAAAGGAAAGAGTGGGGTCGGGGCTGGTAAAATGTCAGCATTTGCTGCAACTGTTCATGAAAATGAATTTACGACTGCGCGTAAAAGTCAGCGCATAATAAGTTTAGGGTGCTTATTGTAGCTAGCAATGAGAATAATTAGCTAAGCACCAATTCTGACTTCATTACACATTTCACATATAAATGTAAATGTGGCTAACTATACAAATTGTGTTTCATTATTATAACAGCTCAGAGAGAGAAGATATTAGCTGCGCTTGAGATTAGATGAATGCCAAACATTCTTTGGGTATCCTCCAACCAACCAGCTTACAATCCACATTAATCAACATATCAGAATTCTTTCACATGTCTGATTCAGTCTCCCTTTCTCTCGCCCGCTCGCACTCGCCCAAAGTTATCGAGACCTTTTTTCTTCATTATTTACACAGCAGTTCATTGCATGTCATATGCAGCACATTATAAAAACAACAGCAACAACATCTACAACTACAGCATCATAAGTAACATAACTCTTGCTGTTTGATCTATCTCTCTATCTCGCTCTCTCTCTTTCTCTCTCTCAGTTTCAAAAGCTGCAATAAGCACAGACTAAGCAAGTCTGGCTTAACACTCCTCAGACACTCTTTCGCTCTTTCTTTCTTTGTCTGCCTCGCCCCCCACCCCCGTCAAAGTCGGCACGACGACGACGACTCATTCACACGCCGTTCACATAACTTAAAACGTGCTTTTTACATTACACACACACCAACACAAACGCAAACAGCATCCACAGACAGAAAGAGCAAGGGCCGAGACTGCGATGACTGCTGTGCTGCTTCATCTTTGCATTCTTGACTGCTGAGACAGCAGCAGCAGCAGCATCAACAGCAACAAAACCAACAACAACAAATGCACAGACAACGATGGTCTGTTGCTCTTATGCTCTCTCTCTCTCCCTCTTTACTTTATGTTGTTTATGGTCGCTCAACAAAACCAAACGCAAGGGGGCGACATAAGGGAGTTGAGTAGAATAATTTATGTGTGTAAGTGCGAGTATGATTACATGTCCAAGTATGTGCGTGTGTCTGTGTGTGTGTGTGTGTTAGAACATACCAACATCATGCCGTAATTAATCATTCGTGGCGATTCTAGGTCTCGTTTTTCCTATTTCTATTCTCTCTGCCCCCCTCCATTCTAACCAACCATCCACCCTGCAGACCAATCAAGCCGACCCGCAGTTTGGTTTTTATTATTATGAATTGTGTTAATCGTTACATTATTTCATTGTCGTTTGTTTGTTACATCATTGCCTACAAGAGCGCATAAAAAGCGACATTAATAGCCAACGTTTGGCGTTGCCGTTGACTGCGAGCAGCGACTCCGACTGCGAGCAGCAGTCAGCCATCAATCACACGCACAAAACGGAAATAAAAATAGGAAACATGCGCACATTTGGAGAGGCGAAGGCGCTGCCAGCGAAACATGGTGGAATGAAAAACTCACAAGAGGAACACTACTGCAAGAATGACGCTGGATAACGGGAGTGGCGGATAGGCGGGGCAACGGGGCAGTTCACAGCGACTCTCTGTCTGTGTGTGCAGCGGAAGTGCGTCTAATTGAGCAACTGACAGAATGCGCGCGTCTGCTGCGGCATGTGCTAACAACAACTGCAACAACAACAACAACAAAAGCAAAAAGTGGTGCAATCAACGCCCATATTTCGCCTCCCCAATAGATATATCAAGAAGGCAACGAGGCAATTGTTGCCTCCCATAATTAATCCACGACAACAAAACAATTTTCTAACTGACAGACAACGCGTGCTGAAGAAATTTGAATCTCTTCATATTTTTAGAATTATAATATACATTTATATATGTATATTAAAAAAAAAAACATAGATAAAAAATCTTGCCATTTCACTTTAATTACAACTCTTCTGATAAGAAACCACAACATTCCAACTTCGCCAATTCAAACATCCGTTTGTCGAAATTGCGGAAACTGAAACAATCTTTAGAGATAAAAATCTATACCGGAACCGTTAACTGAAATTAAATTTCGAACCGACTTCAAACTGCAATATTTTTGAAGAAAAACATCATAGAAATACAGAATGAAGTTTGCTATTGAAATCTTCTGAACAAATTAATAAAATTTAAAACAAAAAATTTATTCATACATACTAAATCCTCTAAATATAGTGAAAACTAGTTCAGTTAGAGTAGTATTTTTAGTCCCATTCCTTGATTTCTGTTTGGTTTGATATTTAGTGGAGTATCTGATATTAGCGCACTATTATTGATTGATTCAGGCATAGCCTAAAGATACAAAATGTATATACAATAATTTCGAGAGCAATGCGATTCAAGTAATATCTGGAGCTATCAGACCTAATCGAGCGACTCGACTAAAATTTCTGATCAATTTTAGTTGCATTAGCCGGCATTTCCGGGCATCGTACGCGATATCTAAATGTGCAATGGCAGTGCCACAAATCGCATAGCATGCCACATGCCACAAGCCGCATGCCAAAAGATGTCTCAAGTGCTCCACAACACACCAAGAAAATACCCAGACGGTGAGTATGCAATTGCAATTGAGTGACTGACGCGATTCATTCTCTCCAAGAACCCCTCCTCTACGCCTCTACGCCTCGCCCCTCTATTAGCTGTCGCCAGCTAAAATGCGGTGTGGTGGGGAGGGGTGCGGTGGTGTCTGGCGGATAGGTTGAGAAGTGGTCTGCTCTAGAAAGTTTTGCTGCTGGAGCTGCTGCAGCAGTCGTCGTTCTTGCTGCTGCCAAGTTATTATTATTGCTGTTGACGCTGCTTTTGTTGTTGCCGTTGTTGATTGGTGTTGTTGTTGTCGTTGCGACAGACGCGCCATTTGTTACACATTATTTAGCCGGGGCGGTTTTCCCATTTTTCCGGAATTTTCTCGATATTTATTACAGCGTGAGTGCTTGCTTGAAAACTGGGTCATGCGGAAATACTACTAAGAAAGAAAAAAAAAACCAACAGGAATAGACGGAAACGTTTATACTCCCACCCACTCAGATTTCTACCATCCTCCTTGGACGACGCTATTTAAACTTCAATGCTGACACGTCTCACATTCCATGCGGCTGTCTGATGTTGTCAAACATTACGGCAACTTGGCTACACACACTAAATATACCAAATATATTTATAGCATTTGCTCACTTCAATAGAATATATCATTACATTATTTAAAATTTGAAATAGTGTAGCTCACAAGGAACAAATCGCGCCCAGTTGTCACGAATGCTCTTCTCACAGAGAGCAGTGTTCAGTGTATGCACACATCAAAAAATTGGAATGTCACACAAATTTGGAGCACGCAAGCAGCGAGTGTGGAATGTGGAATGCACGCAGCAACTTACCTATGGGTCGTTCTTGTTGCTGTTGTTGGTGTTGTTGTTGTTGTTGATGATGTTGGGTAGGCGGCGTGCGAGTGAGCGAGCGAGAACGTCAGCTGCGGCAATTTATCTTATTTATTGTTATAAATTTAAAACACGTTTTTGACTTGATGCTGTTGCTGCTGATGGATGTTGATGTTGCTGCTACTTCTGCTTCTTCTTCTCGTTTTGCTGCACTTTCTCACGGCGTCAAACTTTGCTCGGCGAAAGCGTAGATAACAACACAGTGTCAATTGTAAAAATCGGTTAGACGCTTAAGCTGCTCAAAAAAAGAGATGGCGCCCTTAAGGGCAATGATATCAGTCAAGAAAGTTGGGGATGGAGCAGGCGAAAAGATAGGTAGCAAAAATCGCAGGCGAGCTTTTCTTCAATCTTTCTTTCTTTCGTTCTTTCTTTACTTCAATTTTTCTTTCTTTTTTAGGAACTCACAAAATGCACTCGTCGCGACCCGTTTGCCGATTCGTCTCCGTTTCGTTTCGTCGTTTTTCGTCTCTCGTTTCTCCAAACTATTTGACTAGCAATTTTTATTTATTTAGGTTATCATTTTTATTTCTTATTTTGTTTATTTTTGCTATCATATTTTATTTTTGCTCTGCGTTGCATTTGATGACTGTTGTTATAAGTTTTTCTTTAAATTAAATTTTCCTTGTCACATTTTTCACATCTTACACTTTTTGTGTTGCATATCTCACGTGATTTTAATAATGCATTTTGTAGATCTGTAAGAAAAATAAAAGAATATTAATTTTGTATTATGTGAGTTAATGTCTAAGAGCAGTGTTTATAACCCTGACCCTAATTCTCTTGTTCCACAAATTAAAGATAAATTATAGATTTAAAAAAAGTGATTGAAATGCAGTACAGTTGTACAGTTGCATTCAATCCATTCAAAAAAATGTATAAAAAACTTTATACTTTTAAATAAATAAAAAAATAAAAGCTAAAGCATATTACGATTCCACATAGAGAACAACAAAGGTTTTGGCACTCAAGAGCCACGCCTTTTCTGCACATAAGAAAAAGAAAAACAAAAATGCAGCAAATGAAAACAACAAAAATAAGAAAGCGCTGTTGCTGATACCAGGTCCCCCTTCCCCGCCCCCTCGCGAACCGACCAAATGCACCGCAAAACACAACAACGGCAAAAAACAAAAAAATCCAAAAAGGTAGCAATTTTTTTTACCTTTTAATTGGCCTCGTAGCAGACAGCGGGCAATGTTTTAAATACCAGTTTTATTTTGCTTGCAATTCGCGTTTCGTCTAAAATGTATTTTGGCCAAGACAACAAATAAACAGATGCAGACGTAGACAGAGATAGAGACACAGACAGAGGCAGAGAGACAAGCAGGCGCATCGAACCGAAAGGCGCGAGTTGCGTTACGTCGCGCCAGCAATAAAAATGTGCTGCAGCAGCAGCAGCATTTCCACATTTCACGTTTATACGATGAATATTGTAATCGAAAATACATACAATATGAGTGTATGTATTTTCCATATATTCGTCGCTTAATCACAATTTAAGGCACGCTATGCTGTACGTTATGCTTTCGCTTCAGAATGCAGTGCGATATGACATTATGATAACGATTAGCGCATAAACGTAGTATAAGTCAGACGCCGCAAAAAATAAAGAAAAATACGACATTCACAAAATGACAACAACGACAAACACAAACAACTGCGACGACGACGACGATTGCAACCCTTGAGATGACGTTGACCCCGAAAAATGACGCGAAGCGTAATGTGTGAAACGGTAGGCGAATGTGTATGAAAACAAAGTGAAATCTAATAACAAAATACAGCAAGTGCGAGCAAGAGGCATGCGAACAGCACAGCACAGTACAGATATTCGACAGAGTGAGAGAGAGACAGAGAGCGAGAGCATGAGAGAGACGCAGTGTCGGCGTCTGCGTTTTTAAGGATAGACGTGTAAAACGCAATGCGTATAAAAACATGCAGACGAAAGGACGACAACAAAACCGAATCGAACCACAGTTAGGCGGCGGCCAACAGAGAGAGAGAGAGAGAAGGAGAGCGCACAAACACCGGTCGGAGAGAAAGAGCGTCGAGGAAAACAAGGCGCATGTGCAAGAAAACAAAACTAAGTGTGCATGTGTGCGAGTGTATGTGTAAATGTTGTGATAAGGGCGGAAGCTACGCATTCAACAGCAGCACGAGCAAAAACAATAACAACAAAAACGACAGTTCACACACAGGCACACACAATAACAACATTTTTCACATGCAAGCCGCCAAATTTTGCAGTGAGCGGCGCCGCCGTCGACTGCAAAAAGCGCAACGCTTATGAATGAAGGCGCACGCCTGTCCCCTGTCCCATGTATGCATGTGTGTGTGTGCCTGTCTGGCTGTGTGTGTGTGAGAAAGAGAGGGAGAGCGCGCAAAATGGTGTCGTTGGCCCCTGTCTGGGGCGCTCTGTTGTAAAAATGTGGTACAGTGACTACCAAAAAATACTAGCGAGGCGTAGTAGTAAAAAGGCCTAAAGCAGTAGAGTGAGACAAGGATAAATGGATGCATACGCTATACGCTATCTAGTGGTGTAGTGTTGTAGTGCTGCTGCTGGTGATGCTTATAGTAGTAGTATAAATAGTAGTAGTGGTAATGGTGGTGGTAGTAGTAGTAATAGTAGTGGTGGTGGTTGTAACAAAAATTACGAATGCGGTTTCAAGTAATAAAATTTAAGTGTTTTGTTTATGTGTAGAAGTAGTAGTATTTTTGTCTCTATTGTTGCGGCGCCTGTGTGGCCGCCCTGGCACCAAACTGTAGCAGACTAATGCAAAATGGTCTATGCGAAGGAGCGAGTGTGTGCATTTTACAATGTACATTGTACATCAAAAGAAACCACCCAATTAAAAAGCCATTAAAAAGTTAAGGCCATCGGCCAAGCACGCTAATCAAAACATAAATTTTACACAAGCAAAGAACGAAAGAGCGAGAGACAGAGTGAATAGATGGGAAGAAGGGCAAGAAAAACAAGGCGAAAATTAATTACCTCACGAATCAAAAACAAGAAAAAAAAGAGGGCAAAAAAATTAAACCAAAAAAGGAAGCAAAACATTAACAGCGAGAATAGAAAAAAAAGGCTGCACTCGACGCGATGTCAACGTCGACGTCGATGTCGCAGCTCCGTTGGGGAAACAGCATGGAATTGTGGTCTAAAAATAAACTTTGTGTGCAACAATGTTGCAAAAGACAAACAAAGCGCGACAGACAACAGACATTTACATGCATGCATACTTTAGCACACACACATAAACAGGAGTGAAGGAAAGAGGGAGAAGAATAGACAGAGTGAAGAGAAGCAGCAGCCCGCTAAAGCTCTGTCTGTGTGTCTGCTGAGTGCCGAAGTTCCATTGTTTGGGGAGGGTATGGAGCGACAACGACGACGACGGCGGCGGCGGCTAAAAGGAGCTGCCGCAAAAATATATAGAGTGCCGCGACTGGCGCGTGAAGCACGCAAAACGAAAAACGGAGACGACGATGAGGAAGAGGAAGCAAGCCAAGCCAAACCAAGCCAAGAAGAAAAGACAACAACAACAAGAAGCAAACGATGACGACGGGGCCGACGTCCACTAATCGCTAAATTTACGAGTACAGTTAAAATAAAATCATAAAATGCCTTGCTCATTGTTGCTGCTGTTGCGAGTTACTTAACATTTAGTACGTATGTATATGTGCGTGTGTGTGCATATACACACACATATATTTAGATCCATCTCAGTGATGTGCTTAGTTTACTTTTGTTTTACATGACAAAGTAGCGCACAGGACGAGACTGAAATAATCAAGCAATACAGACAGAAACAGAGAGAGAGAGAGGAAAAGTGTAAGAAAGCGAATCATCTTCTTGTTATTTATGTTTTAATGATGGCGGATTTTGTATCAATAATTAATGCCCCATTTAATTAATAACAATGACTTATATATATCTATATAATGATGTTGTAAAATAAATTATTTTACCAATACAATCTATTAGATTTGCTGCGAATGTAATCAAGCGATGTTTGTTAAAATACTTCTGATTTTTATTAATCTTATATCATTTTTAGATATACAGTCATTTCGATAAGCAGAAATATCGATAGTTTGTGACAAAAACTGTCTGCTGATGCCGTGGCGGCTTTTTTCCATTTCAATGAAGATGACAATAACAACAAGTAAACATGCACATGCATACACACACATATTATATATATATATATATATATATATATATACTGTAACGAACACATATATTTTGAACAACAATAACAAGAAGAAAAGCAACGATAACTTCTGACGACAAGCGTTGAAGTTAAAGTAAAGTGGCAGCTCAGAAGAAATGTGTGTGGGGCGTGGGCGGGGTTATTGTGTGTTTTAATACACATAACGGGAGGAATGTTAATATTATGCGAGTGTAAAAGAGATAGCAGCTGTGTGCGTATTAGCTGACAGACGACAAGCAATGCAATAAAGTCAAACACTGCTTTTAAGAAACACTCCATATGCTATGTGAGGATTTTACTGTTAGTTTACAGTTGCGATAGATACGCGTGATAAGCCTGCATATGCATTATAAATGGGAATTGGGGATCTGGCCAAAAAGAGGATAACTTTGAGTCATGCCTAAATCAAATGAAATCATTGAGAATCTTTCCAAAAACAATTCCAAATTAGGTCACTCAAAGGTCGTTCGAGCGCAAGAGAACAACGCATTAGCAGCGAGTAAGTGAGTGAGTAAGTGGCGTAGCGCCAAACGGTTAGCGATTAGAAAGCTAAACAAATACTAAAGCAAAAAAACAACTTATAAACTAACTAACAACAACAACATTTCAATGCGAACGCGTCAATGCCGTCAGCAAATCCCAATTCTAAGCAATAGATATGCAACACACTAAATACCCACGCACAACACACGCACACACACAGACAAACAAGAGCGGGCATTGGGTTTATCTGCCAATGTTTATAAAAATTACTATAAATAGCAGCAAACGCCAGCGCCACCGTTAAAAAGCCGCCCACCCAGCAGCAGCGACGTTCATGCTAAATGCTCCAAGCGCCACACACACACAGACACACACCTCACATTGTAAACGAAATAAAAAGTTGACCGAGTGCAGCAGCAAGCAAAGCATCGGTGTGAAAGGGTGAGAGAAAGAGAAAGAAATGAGCACAATAATAGAAATGCAACCACGTGTGTTGTTTATTGCACCAACGCAAACACTCATGCACATACACATACACGCACACCGGCTGCGGCTGCTTTATGAGCGACGTTAACAAAAAAAAAACAACAACATATAAGCGAACGTCAATACAAAACGGAATCTTTCAAAACAAGAAAAACAAATAACTGCGCAAAGCAAAATGCCGAAAACACACACACACACACACGCACGCGAGCACACATACATGACTGCAGAGCAGAATAACAGAATATCAAAAGTGTCAAAAGAGTGTAGCAGCAGCAGCAGAAGCAGCCAACAACAAAAATTACAAACTGGAAACGACGCCCTGCGGTTGTTGTTCTTATTGTTATTGCTTCGCTAAGTTTATAACGGCACCTTGTCACAGGATATATTATTGCAAATGTACGTATGGTAAACATTGGGTAAATACATATGAAAGCTGTTTTGCTGATTTTGTATGAGAGTTGTTGTTTGTTTATTATTATTATTATTGTTTTTCACGATTTTTACATGTGATTCATTCGCATTAACACAGACCAACACAGGCCACACTTATCAAAGAAGAGTCTAGAGTCCAAGTAAATAAGCACACACACACACACATAACTACAATCGCAGCACACACTGTGATGTGTGTGTGTCGCCGCCAGACGCCTACGCATAAGCACGAAATGCGTGTGTGCAGCAGCAGCAGCACAGCACACAACAATGGTAATCAACAATTATGATTTTAAAAAGCTGGCAGCTCTGCGAGATTAACAGAACGCAAGGTGGGTGGTTAGCTGGGTCGGGATAGGCGAGGGCGAGACCAATGACGTGGTGCTTAACGACGGATGCTTAACAGTAGCCAATAGGGAGGGTCGAACGTGGGCGGAACGGAACCACGCACATCTTGTGATCAATTCTGTTTTTTTTTCAGTGGCCACGCAATAATACATACATACATAAATACATACAGACAGATTTTGATAGTGTGAAATGCCAACTTTAGAGTAATCAATTTTGTTATCATTTCAATCCATAGTTGACACTTTAAAGTAATTGGAAAAAAAAAATCACACACAAATTATGCTTATGTAATAATACTGCACTCAAAAAACAACTACTTCCGATCCTATTAAAAAATCAAGTAAAATATATATATTAATATAAGGATGATATACCACATTGAATAACAATGATGTAATAATAATTATAGGGAACTGAATATCTTCCGCTTGTCGACGATTAAATACTCTTTGATTTCGGATAGATATATTCAAATTAATAGACAGGCACATGGAACATGGGCTATATTAGGTCATGTGACTAATTATTTTTTATGTTATATGCTCGTCAATTAATTAAGTATGTACAAACAAAACTAATTGTTATATACGAATTGCTGATATATAGAATAATAATATATACAATATAAATATATGTATATATCTGATAGAGTTGAGCTCTATTTTTACATATTTATTTATTTACATACATATGTATTCTGATCAGCAGTCAGCTAAATTCTATTAGTCATAGTTGATCAATGAGGTAATTCACTCATTTTTAACCTAATTGGCCACAGTGGAGATGACGAATATTCATTGTTGTTTTTCAGAAATGGACTATTAAAGATCTATATTTTGACATGATAGACTATTGTACTATATAAATATATATATATATACATTTAATTTTGATGGTCAATTTATAGATGTTCATGAATTATATTTTTCTGGGGTTTCCCCAGTCTTCAAATGTAAAAATTAATTTTATAAATATATTTATGCATTTGCATTTCTCTCTTCATCTCTTTCTCTCTCAAAAATTGAGCCATGAGTGAGGTAAATATGCATATATACATATGTACTATAGCACGATTCTGAAGACTTGACCCACACACGCACCTCCCCCCACTTCTCTGAAGCCTGGCCACGCAGTTTTGACCCCAATTCCACTATTACAGAAAAAAAAAACAAGCTGCTCTTCACACACACACACACAAAAACTCACGCATTGACATTTGTCAACATAACAGCAAGCAAATCAACGAACAATGAAATTAGCAAAGCTTTTAGCACCAACGCAACAACAACTACAACAACAGCAACTAAATTGCGTAAATGATACCATTTTTGGACTGTGCGTTTTGTGCGCGAATTCACAAGAGAACTGTCAGCAAAAGCATAACACAAAAGAAAGCCAACTGATGCGTGCATGTGTGTATGTGTGAGCTTTGGAACTTTAATGTGTATTAGAAAACGCGCCTAAGTTCAAGGACAAGCAACCGCAGTGTGTTCAGCAAAAACATCAACAACAACAATAACATCAGCAAGCGCAGCGAAAAAAACAAATGCAAATAACAGCAGCGGAAAGCAACAACAATAAAAACAATGTGCTTTTACCGTCACAGTCGAAAAGGTCAATGACACCTGCCAGTTTGTCTCGCTCAACTAACACAAACACATTCACGCACACAGACACATGGTCATCAGCTCACTTCGCTCTCTTTTTTTTGCTCTTTGTTGTTGTTGTTGTGCTGCTTGCACACGCGTGCCATCGTTTAGACATGTGGTCAAAGTTTTTCGGTGTTGTTTTTGTTTTTGCTGTTGTTGTTGCTTTTCGTACTGCTAATTAGTGTGGCCAAATTATGCGCCAAAATTTCCAATGAGTTGCCACCTTATATGTCATGTGTGTTCATACATATGTACATGTGTGTGTGTGTGTGCGTGTGTGTGTGAGTGTCGTCATACATACGTCATAAAAAATAGCGATCGGTTGACGTTGACGTCGCTGCTACCGTCGCATAAACAATTTCCGGTTTTGCTATATATATAAAAGTTGGCTGGTCCCTGTTGTTTTTCAACAATTTTTTTGTTTTTGCGGCAACTTATTTTTGTCACACACACACACACTGACAAACTCGATTTAAAAATAAATAAATTACACAGAAAGCGAACGCACAAGCACAGAGAGAGGGAGAGAGAATGAATATACGCATGTTAAGCTTTTCAGCAACATTCCTTACGCTGCCGCCGTCAAAAATATATTATGATTAATACAACGGCATTTTTATGGTATTTCTCTATATATACAAACATACAACACACATATGTATTGCAGTAAATGTTATAGAAAAACTCACAGCAAGTGGCAACGTTAGATGAGCGAATGAGCGCACAGCGGTATACCAATTACTGCTACGCTTTTTAATTAGCAGGCAACCCAACTTTACCCCTACCCCCACTAGTAGCATACGGTTTAGTTTTAGTTTCTGTGCAATTGTCTTGTTCTTAATGTTGACGACTGTTGTTGTGGCTTTCGCGCTTCCTTCACACTTTTGCTTTTATTGCTGAGAGAGCGGGATGGAGCGCCAGCAAAGAGCACAACAAACGAGCACGCTGAGAGCGGCAGAGAGCAGGAGAGCAAGCCAACTATGCGAGAGATGCCGGAACGAGGTTTTTGTTTTGCTATTTTACTCACACACACACACACGCACACTAGACAACGCTGCTGCGCTGCTCATTCACAAAACGAGACGACGTCGGCGGCGACAAAGACGAAACAGAAGATATGATAGATATGGAACAACAACAACAACAACGGTATCGCATAAATTTCTGCTGCGTAGTAATTTTATAAGTATGTTTGCATGTATGTAAACACTCACACACACACACACACAAACGCACGCAGAGAGAGACAGAGACATAACCGACATAGACTTTTACACACACATATATGCAATGTATTTACCTTTTTGCATTCTTGTTAACCATTTTCGTTTGTTTATGTTGCACTTTGCACACGCCCGCAAATAAACGCACACACACACTCACACACATATGTATATATGTGTGTTGAATAATACATATGTATGAGAAGATTCGTATGTTTGTATGTGGAACGAGGCCCACTTTTTGTGTATTTTTATTTTGGTATCGATTTCAAAATAAAACGACGCACTTTCCTAGATGCAGCCCTAATTCAATTTTTGACTTGTTTTATTCGCGGGCTTTCTTTTTGCGCCGCTAAACTTCACAACATTCTCTCTGCTCACTTTTTGTGTATATAGAATTTAATTCATTTATTTACCCGCTTTGTGAATTTTATTTTACACCTCACTCACTCACTCACACACACATACACACACACATTCACTTACTCACTCACAAAAACACACACACACATATACGCACGCATTTGTATGTATGTATTTAATTTATGTACATGTGTCGGCGGCATACGCACTTGTGATTTCTTGGAATCTACTCACTTATGTATTTGCTTTTGCTTTTGATTTCTATTTTCTATTATGATTTCGATTTTCTTAAAATACATATATATATACACTTGTATGTACGCGTATGCATATATTTGTTCAACTATTTTGTAAAACGATATTTTCGCAGCAACAAACAAACAAGCGTCCGCGAATCCGACCACGACGTCCGTACGCTTCAAATGCCAGAACACGAATGAGCGGCAAAACAAAATTGAAATTCAGCGAACATGGAGAGAACAAGCAACTAAGTACGCTCTGAGCTCCAACACTCAGTAGCGAAAAGAGAAACCGCTCTCTAATAATCATTCACAGTTGTTAAGTCGGCGTATAACAGTTTAGAGAGTTTTCATAATATTATTTTTACAAAATTGGAATTATCTGTCTGCGATCTGGAAACATAAACTGTTGCCATAATAATAATAAGCAACACTAAATATTGAAAAATACAGCATATCCTTTAAAACTTAAACATTTTTTCCAGTGTCAGAAAGCGATAACGATTTCACTTTGTTGGGGAGGGGCACTCAGACTTCGTTAAGTGAGTAAAAAATAGGTGAATAGCTATTAAAATAAATGAATGTAACCTTAAACGCACTCACGAAATCTAATTATTACATTAATTAATTAAATTATCATAATGACTTATTGTTACTAATGTGCTTAGTTGCAATTTTCAAAATGACAACTGTAGCTTTTTGTCAGTATTTTTTTTGGTATAATTCATAGTGGATAAGAGTATTTTGTTGCTGTCGAGATTCGGTCACGCTGACATGAACACTTACGGTTTGTAGCTGAAAATAACAATTAAATTTAATTAATTTGCTTACTACAACAAGAAAATCACCCAACAAAATAAAGGAGCGACATAAAGATTCATAGTTGATTTACGTTTTAAGTGCCGTTCTATTCCGTTTTATGTGTTTGTATGCGCTTTTTGATATCCTTTCCAATTATCTCTCTCTCACACACACACACACACAGACGCAAACACAAACACGCAGCTTGCAGCGAGTTGTATACATTTTTATTATGTGTAATTTATGATTTTTGTGTTATGTACAATTTTGAAGCACATGAGAAATCACACCCAAGCACAACAACAACAACCACAACAAAAACATCAAGAAAACACCTGAAGAATTAGCCAAACAAACAAACTGAAAAAACGCAAAGCCAGCGAAACCCTTTCCACAACAGCTACAAAAATGGCCAAAATGTACGGAAAGGGTAAGAGTAAGTAAACCCAACAAACAACTAAAAAAAAAAACATCAACATCAAAATGAAAAACAAAAAAGAAGTAAATAAAACACCTTTATTATGCATTTCACTTTGATTTTAATATTGTTTAATATCTGTACACGCTTTTAGTTCATCAATCAATTGTCGTAGTGGCAAAATGTGCAATAATATAATAATAATAAGCACGATTTACTTAATTCCATGAACAGCAACAAAATGCCTAAACATTAATTAATTAATTCCGTATTCATTTCCGTTTAGCGGCCATCGAATCGGAGGAGCAACAAAAAAGACGCTGGCAAATCGAACTGGAGTTTGTGCAATGCCTCTCCAATCCAAACTATCTCAACTGTAAGTGGGATCATATATATATATATCTATATATATATACTTATGTATATTTTGAATTGTTGCAGTTCTGGCTCAGCGTGGTTACTTTAAGGATCCATCGTTCATCAACTACCTCAAGTATCTGCAGTACTGGAAGGAGCCGGACTACGCCAAGTACTTAATGTATCCGATGTGCCTTTATTTTCTCGATCTGCTGCAATACGAGCACTTTCGTCGCGAGATCGTCAACAATCAGTGCTGCAAGTTCATCGACGATCAGGCCATACTTCAGTGGCAGCATTACACACGCAAGCGCATCAAACTGATCAATTCGGTGCAGGAGAATGCAGCTGCAGCTGCAGCAGCCGCAGCAGCAACAACAACACAACAACAACAGCAGCAGCAGCAACAAACGCAGCAGCAGCAGCAACTAACACAACCACAACAACAGCAGCAGCAACAAAGCAATGGTGGTGGCAACATTTTAGCGCCCAGCGAAGCTGCCACAGTGGCAGGCACTGAGGCCACCAATCCGCAGCAGCAGGCAACGCTGCAGAATGGCAGCAGCAGCGGTAGCGGCAACAGCTCAACGGCAACAGTGCCTGCATCCTCACAGAGCAACAGCCAACAGCAGCAGCAGCCTTTGGCATCCAGGGAGCCAGCTCAAGCTGCAACTCAGGTTTCGTCAGTGATACAGCAGCAGCAACAACAGCAGCAGCAGCAACAACAACCACAACAGCAACAGCAGCAGCAACAACAAATGAATGGCCTTGCCGCTAGCGGAACTATGAAACTAGAATTAAATTAGCAAACGGCTATTTACACACAAAAAGAAGAGCAAAATAAATTAGACTTAGCGTAAACTAAACTGAAAGAAATGGAGACAATGAAGAGCATGGTGTACTATATATATATAGATATATATAACTATGTATATAGCATACTATATATACTAAACATAGTCGAAACTATGAGCGACAGTTTTACAGTCAAAGTTCCTTTTATTATATACATATATTATAATATTACGTATATATATATTTAGTTTATTTTACTATAGACGAGATCGAGGAATACCTGGTTTTTGTCGGAGGCAGCCTTTCATCATCCTTGTGGCTTTAAATTGCAGTCGACGTTGCTTAAAGTGAAGTGCAAGAAAATCCTTATATATTATATATACATATATAGATTAGTTTACTATAGGCAAGTACGACTGTATAATTGCAGTTTATATCGTTTAGTTTAGACAGTCTTCTTTCCCTGTCGCTACCTTTAATTGTTGGCTGATTGGTTTGAGCCCAAAAGTATTTCCACAGTTGATTAACTAACGAAAAATCCAAAGAAATTGCAGGCGACTCGGCTGAAGTGCTGGCCCAAAAGGGACGCTTCTATGGCGTCTATTTGCTGTGCAGCCAGAGCTTGGACGCACGCTATCGTGGCAAGTGCTATGTGGGCTTCACCGTCAATCCCAAGCGTCGGATCAGGCAACACAATCGTGGCTGTGACTTTGGTGGGGCGCGCAAGACGAGCCGCAAGGGACCTTGGCAGATGGTGATGATTGTCCATGGTTTTCCCAACAACATTGCGGCGCTACAATTCGAATGGGCGTGGCAGCAGCCCGCACTCTCCACCCGCCTCAAGTGCTATCCGGAGCTGCGACGCAAACAGCCGCGAGAAACGCACTTCGACTACAATTTCCGCGTAGTCAATCGCATGTTGGGCATTGGCCCGTGGCATCGATTGCCGCTCACTGTTCGCTGGCTGGAGAGCGAGTATGAGCGTGGTTTTGTTGTGCCACTGCCGCCGCATGTGGGCATCGTTAGTGGCAAGGTGGCCATAACGGCCAAGCAGGTGGAGCAGGCTGTTGTCTCCAATCGGTCGTTGGAGTGCCACCTGTGCATGCAGCGGGTGGAGCAAGTGGAGCGTTGCCGCCTGCTCGGCTGCCTGCGTGCGAGCTGCCCTCTGACCTGCCACATGCTGTGCCTGGCCAGCTACTTGCTGGGCGATCAGCCCGGCCAATATATACCCATTGGCGGCACTTGTCCGCTCTGCGAGTTGCCGCTCAGCTGGGCCGAGCTGTTGCGGCGGCAAGGTGCCTTCGCCGAGCCGGATCCGGACAGCGATGAGCTGAGCGATGATGTGCCCGATGTGAACAGCGATGTGGAGCAGCTGCTAACCCCTTGAAGAAAAACCAAATCTCTCTGTCTGTCTGTTTTCAAATAAAATATGGGTTTTATAAAGTCTTCATCATGGCCTTATTGATTTCGGCAAAAATGCGTTTATAGTTTCGTAGCTGATTCAACATTTGGCGTTTCTCCTGCAGATAGTATTCCCTGGACATTTGCACATATTGCTCGCCTTTGAACTTGAATATGGATACTTCGCCGGCATCAATTAGCTGATCATCCGTCGGCTCCTCCTCCCCATCCTCCCCAGTCGGGCTGATTGAACGGGCGCGTTTGCTAGAAGTTGGCGGCACAATGCTTACTTCAACTGAAAAAAATGCACACAAATAAATAAGTTAACTAGTTAATATTTTGGTGTACCCCATACACTCACTCTTTTCGAATAGATCCGGCTCTTTGTGCTCCTTGGCTGCTTTTGTTGTACTCGTTGACTCGACCATGACGACTTTGTCTATGCTCAGCGTGTCATCATCCAGATTGATATAGTAGCTTTGCTGTGTCGATGAGCAAGTCGGGTAATTATCTTCATCATCTGTCGGATTGATATAAAAGCTTTGCTTAGCTGTGGACGATGTGGGTGTCATTTGTTGATCTAGATCTTGGTCCTCATCCTCATCCTTGATTAAGCCTGCATCGCTTTTACTGGCTGCATAGGAAAATGGCTTCGCTTCGCCCAGCAGAATACGGCGATTCTTGTTTGTCGATAGATATTTGGCATCAAAATGCTTGGAGCACATGTACAATTGTTTTGTGCCAATTTTGGGATTCACTTGGCCCAACAGACGCCATTGCGCTGATCGTTTTTGGTCCTTTGGGAATGCAAACAATGTGACGTCATTGCAGACGCTATTATCTGGGCGAAAATAGAAATTATTGCAATCCTTATAAGCGCAAATTCTGCTCATTTTGCCGTTAACTTTTTGTTTGCTGATGGTTAATATTGAATGGTTTTTATTTATTCTATTCAGTTTTTTGTATTGTCTTGCTTACATGTAAACAAAGATTTTGAACAACACTGGTTGCTGTTAGTTAACATAGAGCACTACAATTCGATAAGAACATGGAACATAATTGCAGAATTGAAGCTGCTGTTATACTTAAAATGTATCTTGACTCGAATTTTCACTGTTTTTCCTCAGTGGTAAAACTACCATCCTTAGGTATTCACTGTGTTCATGTATTAATAATATAATGCCTTGATAATAATAATTGCTTGTAAAAATTCGAGCATTGTTTCGAAATATACATTTCAACATTTAACAGAGTAACGCTTGCCCCTCTTGCAAACCCATTTCGCGCCAAAAACTATCGATTACAGCGCGTTCACAAGCGTGCTTTTTGTTTCCAGTATTGTCACATATACTGCTGGGAAATATCCCATAACAAATTTAAATTCTTTATTTCCTATTTACTTTGACGAATTACAAAAGCTTATTCGTATAGTTGCCGCAGTACAAGTGGCAAGACAATTGTGTACTTAAAATACGTATGATATCAAAAAAAAATTTGGAATTTTTGGCAACCCGGCATTGCTTTCTATTGTTCTGCTCTTTTTAAAGCGGCTTCGTCGCGTGCAGATTGTGAAAATTGTGTG
This sequence comes from Drosophila conformis, assembly GCA_035041375.1. Taxonomy (NCBI): domain Eukaryota; kingdom Metazoa; phylum Arthropoda; class Insecta; order Diptera; family Drosophilidae; genus Drosophila; species Drosophila conformis. Next base: position 202,832 of record JAWNLE010000865.1, read on the forward strand.
TTTTTCATTTACTGTTGTTAAACCGTGTGAAAACTGCAAATCGAAATATGGCTACAGATCAGGCACAATTCCAACAGCTCCTTAACTCCCTGCTGTCCGTGGACAACGAAGTGCGGAAACAGGCCGAGGTAAGTTCGGTTCCCCCGCCCCAAAAGAAAAAAAATGCATATTTCACGGCAGACAACTGCGCAATTGTTTAAATTGTTTAAAGTATAACGCTTAAATTCGGTCGGCAGTCAAATGCTTTATCTTCTTCAAATGTATGTGCAGCAATTATTATGAATATTTTGGTATAAAATAAGACGCCCTGAATCATCATCATCATCATCGTGCATTCTATTTCAAATCGCACAAAACGTGTTTTCGTTTCCCTTTTAGTTACGACATTCGCATGTCAGCGCGCCTGTGTGTCTGTGTTTGTGTGTGTGGATGTGCTCTGCACAAAGCAAAAAGACAAATTGTACAATTCATATGGATCTATTGTATATATATATATGAATACATTTTATTGCTGCTGCCAAGCGCTTTTTTAAATGATTTCGCACACAGACACGCATAATTTTGTGTTCTACGTATGCAAAACGGAAACAAAGCACAGGTGATAATAATTTCATTATTGCCAATGATGACGCATAGTGCGATATGCAATCTGTTTTTATATATAACTAAACATATACATGGGCATATTGAATATTGGGTGACAGGCCCGATAAAGCCGCGAGACGTCGCACGAACGCATTACAGCTGTTGACCTTGGCGCCACCCAATATACCACGCTCTGCCTTGTACTGCAACTGATTCACACACCTACACAGATTTATATACAATCATATCTAGTTCAGTTAGCGGTAACCAATAAACAGAGGCACGAACAACCGTACACTGTGCAGCATAAGATTAAAAGGATTGGTGCTAAGGACATCAGCATAATTGATATGCAATATTAGAAAATCTTTTATGCAGAAATTCTATTTAACTAATTAAAAGTGCCCCATTTTGGTGCACAAAATTAACGTCAGCCTTTCAAAAATACGAACAAGTTGGCAACGCAACACCCACAGCATCATAAATTAGCTAAATAAATTATAATTAAGAATGGGGCGCTGCCCCGCTGCCCTATTCACAAGTGCACTTGTGCAAAATTAATGACCTTAATTTATGAAAGCAAGAAAGAACTGTGATCGATAACCTGAATCACCCTGTGCTATTTTCTACTTCTCGTCAAAATGATAAAACTCCAAAACTCTGCTTGCAGGAAGCCTACAACAAGATTTCTCGGGAACTGAAGGTAACACACCTGCTGGGCAACATTCACAATGGCCAACAATCGGAGGAGGCGCGCCAAATGGCCGCAGTTTTGCTGCGTCGCCTCTTCACATCTGAATTTCTCGAGTTCTACAAAGGGGTATGAATTTCTACTTGGATCAAATAATAAAATCTTTATAATTTTATTGTGAATTTGCGTCTTGCAGTTGCCGGTGGACTCGCAGAATCAGCTGTTGCAGCAGATTTTGATGGCCGTGCAACAGGATGTGACACCGCAGCTTCGACGCAAGATATGCGAAGTGATCGCCGAGGTGGCACGCAACCTGATCGACGAGGATGGCAACAATCAGTGGCCGGACATTCTACAGTTTCTGTTCCAATGCGCCAATTCGCCAACGCCCCAGCTGCAGGAGTCGGCACTGCGCATCTTCAGCAGTGTGCCCTCAATCTTTGGCAACCAAGAAACGCAATACATCGATTTGATCAAACAGATGCTGGCCAAGAGCATGGAGAATTCCGGCGATGCTGAGGTTCGTGTTCAGGCCGTCCGTGCCATTGGCGCCTTCATTCTGTACCACGACAAGGAGAAGGATGTGACCATATACAAGCATTTCGGGGATCTGTTGCCACGGATGCTTGTCATCACGGGCGAAACGATTGAGGCGCAGGACGATCAAAGTTTGCTCAAGCTGCTCATCGACATGACCGAGAATTGTCCGAAATTCTTGCGGGCGCAACTCGAGTACATCTTTGAGATGTGCATGAAAGTGTTCAGCTCGATGGACTTTGAGGATAGCTGGCGGCATCTGGTGCTCGAGGTGATGGTTTCGCTATCGGAGAATGCTCCAGCCATGGTGCGCAAGCGTGCCGAGAAATATATTATCGCCCTCATTCCGCTCGTGCTGCAAATGATGACCGATCTGGATGAGGACGAGAACTGGGCCACAGCCGATATCATCAATGAGGATGATCACAGCGATAACAATGTGATTGCCGAATCATCGCTGGATCGCTTGGCCTGTGGCCTTGGCGGAAAAATGGTTTTGCCCCATGTGATGAACGCCTTGCCGGGCATGCTGAATCACACCGATTGGAAGCATCGGTTTGCCGCTCTCATGGCCATCTCGGCCATTGGTGAGGGTTGCCTCAAGCAAATGGAGGCCATACTCGATCAGGTGATGTCCGGTGTGCTCAACTATCTGCGCGATCCCAATCCCCGTGTGCGCTACGCCGCCTGCAATGCCATCGGCCAAATGTCCACCGATTTTGCGCCGACCTTTGAGAAGAAGTTCCACGAACAGGTACACAGATGCCCCATAACCATAATTGTTGTCCCAATAACTCTCAAATTATATTCGCCCCTAGGTTGTGCCCGGCCTGCTGCTGCTGCTGGACGATGCGCAGAATCCACGCGTGCAGGCGCATGCCGGTGCCGCTTTGGTTAACTTCAGCGAGGATTGCCCCAAACATATATTGACACGTTATTTGGACGCAATCATGGGCAAGCTGGAGAACATTCTCAACTCCAAGTTCACGGAGCTCGTTGAGAAGGGCAACAAACTAGTGCTGGAACAGGTGGTGACCACCATTGCCTCTGTGGCGGACACGTGCGAACAGGAATTTGTAGCCTACTACGATCGCCTGATGCCCTGCCTCAAGTTCATCATCCAGAATGCCAATTCGGAGGAGTTGCGCATGCTGCGCGGCAAGACCATCGAGTGTGTTAGCCTCATCGGACTCGCTGTCGGTCGCGAGAAGTTCATTGGGGATGCCGGCGAAGTGATGGACATGCTGCTGAAGACCCACACCGAGGGCGAACTGCCCGATGATGATCCGCAGACATCGTATCTGATTACCGCCTGGGCGCGCATGTGCAAGATTTTGGGCAAGCAGTTCGAGCAGTATTTGCCGCTGGTTATGGGTCCGGTGATGCGCACGGCTGCCATGAAACCGGAAGTGGCGCTGCTGGACAACGACGAGGTCGAGGATCTGGAGGGCGATGTGGAATGGTCGTTCATCACCCTCGGCGAACAGCAGAACTTTGCCATACGCACCGCCGGCATGGAGGATAAGGCATCCGCCTGCGAGATGCTCGTCTGCTATGCACGGGAACTGAAGGAGGGCTTCGCTGAGCACGCCGAGGAGGTGGTCCGCCTCATGCTGCCCTTACTCAAGTTTTACTTCCACGATGGCGTTCGATCGGCAGCCGCTGAATCGTTGCCGTTTTTGCTGGACTGCGCCAAGATCAAGGGACCAAACTATTTGGTGGGCATGTGGCTATACATTTTCCCTGAATTGATTAAGGTGATCAATACCGAACCGGAGCCGGATGTGCAATCCGAGTTGCTCAATTCGCTGGCGAAATGCATTGAGACCCTTGGCCCCAACTGCCTTAACGAGGAGTCCATGAAACTGGTGCTGGAGATTATCAACAAGTATGTCCTGGAGCATTTCGAGCGTGCCGATAAGCGTCTGGCTGCCCGCACCGAGGAGGATTACGATGATGGCGTTGAGGAGGAACTGGCCGATCAGGATGACACCGACATCTTTATACTATCCAAGGTGGTGGACATCATACACGCCCTCTTCCTAACCAGCAAGGCGGAATTTTTGCCCGCTTTCGAGCAGGTGGCACCGCACTTTATCAAGCTTCTCGATCCTAATCGTCCGTTCGCCGATCGCCAGTGGGGCATTTGTGTATTCGATGATCTTATTGGTAACTTGTGCAATTAATCCAATTGATTTCCTAATCAAATCCGTTTATTATTTTGTAGAATTCTGTGGACCCGCTTGTACGCCGTATCAGCATATTTTCACGCCTGCTCTGCTGCAGTATGTGGTGGATAAGTCGCCAGATGTGCGCCAGGCGGCTGCTTATGGGTGCGGTCTTTTGGGCCAATTTGCTGGCGATCAGTTTGCGCATACGTGCGCCCAGATCATTCCACTGCTGGTGCAGGTCATCAACGATCCGCGGGCGCGCGAGGTGGAGAATATAAATGCGACGGAGAATGCCATATCGGCGTTTGCCAAGATACTCAAATACAACAAGAGCGCATTGACCAATTTGGATGAGCTAATTGGTGTTTGGTTCGCCTGCCTGCCCACCTCCGAAGATCCCGAGGAAGCCGCCCACATTTATGGCTATCTGTGCGATCTGATTGAGGCCAATCATCCAGTGATTTTGGGCGCCAATAATTGCAATCTGCCACGCATCGTATCGATAATTGCGGACACCTTCTGCACCAAGGTGCTCGAGGCGCAGAGTCCATCGGGCACCCGCATGTTAACCATTGTCAAGCAAATTGAATCCAATCCGGATGTGATGCAGGCCTGTGCGAGCACCTTGACGCCCGAACAGCAGCAGGCGCTCCAGGATGCCTATCGGGAGCTGGCCACTGCACCACCAACCGCAACATAAACCTAAAGCAGCTCCTGCAGCTTGAGTAGCCTTCAGCTGCATTATATATGCATTAACAAAGAAAACTAAAAAAAAGGAAGAAAACTAGGATTTCTATATATATATATATATATATATACATAATTTCAAGCATTGAAATCATCGGCTGAAAAGTATAGAAAAAGCAGAAAGCTTTTTTCTCTTCGTTATTCGTCACATTTGATTGAGCGAGTTCTCGCCTAATGTGTTAAAAATTACGTTATAACAAAACTTACATATATATATAACTTATATATAAACATAAATCAACTTCACATATATCCAAATTATATGTGCCAATAGGGCGCATAATTCTATATATATATATATATATATATATATACACATATATATATATTGTGATTTCAATCGAAACTCGTCTCCCGCTCCCGCAAGGGAAAGTTTTTGGAAGGAAAACCAATTAAAAAAGTCTGCGTCTCGTTAGAATTTGACATGTTGAATTGAACATTTTTTTTTTATGTTTCATCATATTAGCAAGTTCCAATTGATTATTTTCGTTATATAATATTACATAAATATAAAAATATATTTATACGGCCATCTCCTTTCGCCAGCCCATACCCCTTGATAGGATGTGAATGTAGTCCGAAACGAACTAATTGTGTAAAAATTACAACATTCAAGAATGTGTATTTTAAATTAATAAAATAAATACGAAAGAAAAAAATGTGCTCCAAATTGTTTTCGTATTTGGTAAACTAGGTGAAATGGGCTTGTATTGTTTATTCTAAATTTCAGATAAAACATGTTTATTCAAGTTAAACAACAAGAAAAGTTGACGCATTTGATTCGAAAAACATAAAAGAAAAATCCTATCAAATGTGCCCTCTATTTTGAAAAACAACAAAAGTCTTATATTCGACGCTTAAAAGCTTTACAAAATGTAAGCTTAGAAACGTATAAGTTGTGCTGCTTGACAGCTTAATGTTACGCTACAACAGATTGACTTAACAGGGTCGTGTGACAGCTCGCTGGTCAGCAGGCTGAACCGCGTAACAGTAGCAGCTGTCGCAGTAGCAGCAGACAGAGAAGCGGCGATAAAAACAATCAGAATACAAACAAAAACGATTTATTTTTATTATTCGGAAATTCCTTTTGCGTACTAACAGACGATGTGAATATAGCGCCAGCAGCAGCTGCATAAAATGGCAATACACTTAGAAAAGGTGAGCAATATAATAGAAATGGTGAAATCAAAGTACAAATAACGTGTCCGCATATTTTTAGCGCAATAAATTTTTGACATAGCCAAAAGAGTGTAAAACGGCTGCTGCGACATTTAACAACACAGCGCGGCGATTAGTCAGCATCCGTCCATTCCCTACGCTCTGACTTGCGCTCTCTCTCCCTCTCTCTTCGACTATCTGACGACATTCCCGGATGTATTGGAAAGCAAACAGGACGTGAGAAGAGCGAATATAACAGCTACACATAAAAGTAAAAGTAAGTTGAGAGTGCAACAAGTTGTTGGCAAATAGGGGGAGGGGGTGTGTGTGTGGGGAGCGGGGAGAGTTGCCATCATCTCTTAATTTAATGGGTAATGCAATTTGTGGCGCGTCTGACGAAAAGTTGGCAAAGCATCCCTTGCGAGATTTTCAGTCATTTCAGTTTACATTGGTGTTTCAGCAGCGACAATATGGCCAGCGAGCTCTATCAACAAGTTTGTCTAAAAAAACAACATTTTTTCTCTCTTTTTGTGTATAAAAATAAGTGAAAATTAATTAAATCAGTTGCGATTTCAAAGAATTTTTTTTGTAACGACAATAATGTTTTTATGCTTATAAAAATGATTTAATATAGTTGAATAGTTTAATAATTAATCGAGTTTGCAGTTACTCAGCGCCGTCATGTCGACGGAAACGGAATTTCTCGAGGCCCATGAGAAGATTAAGCTCTCCTACAAGGCTGCCATGGCACAAGTGGAGCTGGCCATCAGTCACGAGGAGTCGGAATCTCTGGCAGATGCCATTGGCGCCTACGAGCTGGCGCTGCAGATGATCGAGGAGACATTCGCCATACCCGTGGGCCTGCCCGATGAGATCGATGCGGTGCAGGCGCAGTGGAACGATGCCTGCGCCATCATACAGAAACTAAAGAGCGCCAAGACGGAGGTCAGCTATCGCCTGAAGGTGCTCGGCGCCAAGCAGTCGCCCATCGATGAGGGGGCCATTGAGGCACACGAGCAGGAGGTGCAACCGGATGGACAGATGACCAGTAAGCGACCACTGCTGGCGGAGAATCCAGCGACATTCTACGAAGTGACCAATGCCAGTGGCCAGCCCAAGACCTACAAGGAGTTGGCTGTAGGACTGCGTCAACTGCTGGCCAGCCGCGATGCCGAGGCACAGCTGGATGAACTGTTCCAGGCGCAGGTGAAGCTCTATCGCATCGAGGCCAGTGGCCAGGTGATCACCTTGACGGGCAGCACCAAAATGTCGCTAATAATGTGCACCGTTGGCGGCAAATGGAAATATTTGAGCGGCATTTACTTTATCCAATGCGATATGCAGCAACACGAACAGGATCGGCATCCGGATCACGAACAATCAAGCGTCTGGCTCTATCCACTGATACCCAGTGTATCCAATTGCTATCGCACCGAATATGGCGCCTTCATATTGCCGGACATGGAATCAGCGCAGCCGGGAAATGCCTTCGGCATAATGCTGATGAAGCCAGAGCGTCCGCTGAGCACGAGCGCCGGGGAAACGGAGGAGGAGCAAATGGCCGATTTGCAGCAATTCTTTCTCGATCTGCTCGAGGCCGTGCTGGCGGACACTGTGCAGCAGCTGCAATCGCCGCGCACACGACGTGCTGACGCCCTCTCGGATCAGGCCACCAGTTCCGAGCAGGTCTCCAAGCACATTGTGGGCGCAGCGGATTTCATAGCGCGCAATCTGGTCAAAGGTGCTGAGAAGACCGGTGGCCTAATGATGAAATCAACGCCCTATCTAATCTCGAAAATGGCACCAGCTGCCCCCGATGGCCACACCCAGGTGCCCACTTCGGTGCAAACAGGCGTTGACGTGGCCCAAAAGGTCACGCATGCCGCGGCCGGAATGACCGGTTGGATAGCTGGCAAGGTGGGTACCGCTGCGATGGCAGTGGGCGGCTACCTGGCACCACATGTCCAAACCCATGGCTCCCGGCTGCTGCAAAAGGGCTTCGGCTATGACAGCAGTCAGGCAAATAGCGCCATGGAGGGCGCCATGACAATTGCCGCCGGTGCCGTTGAGGGTTTTAGCACCGTATTCGATGGCCTGGAGACATCCGCCAAAATATTGGGCAACAGTTTGAGTGAGAATTCGGTTAAAATCATTGAACATAAGTGCGTTTGTTTTCTTCATTTTTCTCCTTATTAATAATATGAAATAATAATGAATTATCCTCTCTGTGCATTCCCAGATACGGTTCTCCAGCTGGCAATTTGGCCAGCGGCACTTTTGACACTGTCGGCAATGCGTTTATCATTAGCCAGAATGTCAACTATATTACGCCGAAGGGACTGGCAAAGAAGCTGGTTAAGAAAACGGGTCAAGCTGTCGTCGTTGGCAGTACACGTGATTTGCGCAAACCTGAATCGCATTACATAAATGCAGGCGCACTTTATCCGGATTTGCGAGCCCTCAGGGAATAGTCGAAAAGTTTGCAAATTTGCATAGAAATACTTTCCAAATAATTTTGTTGATATTTTTTTAGAGAATCTCGGCTAGTTTTAATAAGTTCGTAGCTTAGCTTTCCATTAAATTTATTGATATTTATATGTGTTAATTCGGCTAGACTCCAAAACTTATAATTAATGCTCTTGTTTAGTAAATAAATATATAAAACATAAATTATTGTTTTTAAATTTACCGCCTAAATTTGAGCAATCTTGCATATTTTAAATAGTCTGTGAAAAGCTCTCTCTCTCTGTTAGTTAAAAGTTTACTACAAGTACTTAACAGCCTCCGTGAGCTTTTGCAGTCAATTAACACCAATGCAATGAATCCATGAATAAAATACAGAAGGTAACGCATTGCACATGTCTGTTAGCTAATAGTAATTAAATATGTAAAAATTAAAATAAACATTTTAAAATGAACCTCAATCTGTATAATTATCTTAAAGATTACAAAATAACGGGAGGTTTCTCGTATGACGCAGATGCGCAACAGCGTGCTATGTTAACCATCGATTTGCTCAGTTTGGTGCTGTAACTGTATAATGTATATAACGTTAACATCAAATTTTAAATCAGCCGTTTACCTCGCGATTTTTTCCTGCAGCGCACGCGTTTTGATCGCGATTTTCATATTTTTTGCGTTTCCGCCAAAACTATGCTTTAATTGGGACAACTTATAATTTTAGATCAACTGTAATACATTGTAAAACTGTTGCACTAAAAAATGAGTTTAATTTGCTTAAAACACACATAACAGCAGATTTCTATGAATATTTGTGCATGAGAATAACAGTCCACCAATGTTAAGTCTGGCAATGTTAAATGTCTGTCAAATCTTAATGTTATTCTTCTGTTATATAGATCCGGTTAACAGCAGACTGTTGACAGCTTTGTTATTGTAAAATTTGTTGCCGAATCGTGCGGTCGGTCCGTCGGTTGTGCGGCTTGTGAAGTTTTATAAGTGATCCAATTTTGGATATTGTTGATATACAACAATTTGAAAATGTGTCTATATCAATAAATGTAAGAAACAAAAGCATAATTGCAAATATAAGTATCTCTTCCCTCCGCCTTCTACTTTGGCCCGGTCATTTGTTGCTTATTGTTTTTGACGTGCTTCTTATTACAATATATACACACACACATATTATTAAAAATTAATGTTAAACACACACCTGTGCTGTGGAATAAATTGTTATTTAGCGCGCCGTGTTCATCTCATCTGCGTGACTGTGTGCGTGTATGCGAGTGTGCGTGTGAGTTTTTGCTTGTATGGATGAGTGCGTGCGTATGCGTGAATGTGTGTATGTGTGTGTATGCAGCTAAGAGTTCCGTTTTATTTTCATTCCGCTTTAAAAAGTCGGTGCAATTTTACACGTCTGCAATCAAATCTGTGGCCATTTCAAGTGAATAATAATACTACAAAATTCACAGCAATTGTTGCATATACACATACACACAAACACATAATGAAATGTTTTTATTTATTGTGCGCTTCTTAAGTTACACAGACTGCTTGCTCGCATCCAATACCAGTTTATAAAAAAAAACAACAACAATAACAGCAACAACTAGCAGCAGCCATAAACGGTCAACAACAACAGTTCTAATCGCACACACACAGCACCTCAAATGCACACACACACACAAACATGCCTAAAACGTGTTTGTTTGTGTTCCACTGAGTTCGCTGCTGCTCTCTGTGTTTCTGTGGGTGTGTGTGTGTGTGTCTCTTGAGTATTTGAATTTTCTAATACATCTCATTTTGTACATAGAGCGCGAACAACAAATGCAGACCAAAAAAACTTAAGAAAATACTACTTTTTTAAAACGCGTCTTGTTATGTTCCATTTTTGTTTAAAATAAAAAAAACGCAATCGAATTGGACAGAAAAACTGTAAATGTAGCCGAAACGGCAACAAAAACAACGACAACAACAACAATTGCTGGCCGAAAGCTTTGATTTTTGCATGGTGAGTTTTTCGCTAAGGCGATGTGGAAATCCTGTTAAAAGTTTCTCGTTTTTAACGCGAATGCGTCTCGATTGGTCTTTACAAATGATTCAATTTAAGAAATTACACCATGTATTTTTCTTCAAAACTTTTCACTGTGATATTTATGAAGTTCAATTTTAATTTACCTTGTTTATGTCCCTTCTTTTATTTGGACTGTAGTTAGTATTTACAATACATGCATTAATAGCAGAAATTATAGTTAAAATAGTTTAAACGACTATTTTTCTATTCCAAAAGGGTGTCTGGTCTGGTGTTGTGGGCATCGCTTTCGAATTCGGTTGTTCTATTTGTTGGTGCAACTGTAGCAGCAACAGACAAGCAGCACAAGCAGTCCCAGCGATAGAACCGCTACCATAAGATCATCCTCCTGTTCTCCAGGATGTACAGTCGTATCGAACATGTTTTTCCTTTGGCTAAAATCCTCTGGCACTTTTGCACCATCCTCACTTTCGAGTTGTAGGTAAAAGGAAATAATATGCAAAAACATATTTTGTTGCTTTCAGTGTGACAAGTGTAGACAAATATATTTGTTTTTCACTTTGTATACCCTGGAAACAAATAGAAGGATATATCATATTATTGAATAACATTCCTTTTGTGTGTGAATCGTACACCACTGAATACTACAGGGTGTTTCCTAGTCGGGCAACCAACTGGCGATGGGCACTCTTGTTTTCTTTTATCTACAATTTTCACTTTGCATGTCAAAATGTGCACCCCAGTTTTGCCACTACCCCCCACACTTCATGCCCCCCCCCCTTCGGCGTTTCGTATTAACATTTAGGCGCCTGAGCATTTATTTTTTATATCATCATCGTCATCATCATCATCATTATCAGCGATCATCGACGTCTGCTTCGCCATCAACAGGTTTATAGCTAATAAGGTAATGGCAAAAACAAACAAACTGCAACACAGAAAAAAAAATGGCTAAATTATAATGGAAAGATGAAGACAAAATCCATCATTGGAAAGTTGATTTGATTGCAATTGTGGAATGCAGCTGCGGCAGGGTTGCCGCCTAGTTGTGCGACAGGGCGACTAATTTTCATCTGCGCAAAAAGAAAAACACAACTTGTCTAATATTACAAGCCACATAGGCTTCATGCTTCATTTAGTTTTTGGTGCTGCACAGGCAATATTATATTTATTAAGGTGTCAGTAGAAATCAATAAAGAAAGGCACTTGGCTTCCACTTGAATCTGTCTATTATCTATGTTTGTATATTTCCAACAGCGAAATCCGTGCGTAAATTTTGCTACTTTTGTTTTTTTCTATTTAAGTTCCTTCAATTAGATTTTCAGCTTTTTATGTGCTTTGCTACTTGTGCCTGGCCACCAACAAGAACAATAATAAATCGCTCAGTTTGCAGTTGACAGCTGACAGTTGGCCATGCTGCTGTTGTTGCTGTTGTTGTCGCAACTTTTTAACAATTGGCAACGCAGCCTCAAGACATTTCTTGTGGTGGGTGTGCCTGCCTGGCTATATACACGTGAGTGTGTGTGTGTGTGTGTGTGGTGAATGGGTCGAGTAGGTAAGAGGGACCCTACCACATTACACAATTATCCAAAAGTATTTCCCAAAGCAAAACATTTTTCCGCCACACATGAAAATCATTTTAGTTTTGTTTTCTTGTGTTTCGTCTTCTTCCCTTTCTATCAGCGTCTTTGCTTTGACTTTTAGCAGTCGGGTTTTTTTTTGTTTTTTGCTCCCGTTGCCTGTGTTTTGTTTCTGTTATTTTCTTTTTGTTGTTGTTATTGCTTTTCCCATCTTTATATTTTTGCGCGCCTCGTGCGTCAATTTATGTGAAGTTTGTTCCGCTGCTGCTGGGGCGGAAGCCGCTGCTTAATGATAATAATAATAATAATCATACTCTTCCATGTAGTGCAGTGTAGTGGCAACAACTAGTGGCAGCTGAAATAGGGTGGCCCGTTGGCAAACGCCGATGTAATGCAGCAATTGCAACGTGAAATTTGGCGCTGGCCTCCGCCATACCCCTCGCCCTCCCCAGCTTCACCCCTACCCCATGAAACAGCAGGTCCCAAGTGGCGCGTTCAAAACTTGTTTGCCGCATAATTTCCAAAGTTGCAATTTTCATTTTTTATGGCCATTTTGATTTGGCCGAAAGTGTTTGCAATGCCTGCAGTTGCCCCCTTTTGGCCAACTAGGCAACCTGAGGTAATCAGAATTACATATGTGTGTATGTATGTCTGTATGTATTTATGTATCTATGTATCTATACATACACAGCAACATTTCATTTTCGTTTGGTTTCACATAAAAAAAACAACAACAATTTACAGCGCAGCATTGCCAGCTGCAAAATAATGTACTGAAATTGAAAGTTCAACAACGGTTAACGGACATTTTTGGGAATAAATCAAATGCTTAAATGTTTCCCAATCAATAATAAAGAGTTGTAATTGTATTTTGTGGTAAACGGAAAGTGTGTTAAAAGCTAAGGTTATTTTTGCACAAATTTTAATAATTGCAACAGTTGTAGATACCACAAGTTTGATTTACTGACTTATTTTACGTACCGAGAATCTAACATTTCAATACTGTCAGCTTATAACTTTCATTCGCCATCTAAATGCAACTTTAAACCATAACGAATATTTATACAAAAATCGAATGACTAATATATATTCAAATATACTTATATAGAATTATATTCATGTATGTATTTGATGTCGCTTAATTTCATTTTGTTTCTTTTGTAGACAAAATTTGATTTGTTGGCTAGCATTAGTATCAATTTAAAGGCTTAATTTTCTCTAAAAACGCAACCTAAGCTCGCAACTATTATTTATAAATATACATATATATTTCTATACAGATGTGTGTGTATATTTAATACTCAACCGAAGAGACTTCATTTCAAAATGAAGCCACAATTTTCCCAGAGCTACAGCTAATCGTGCTTTAATGATAAGAAGCCAGATAAGACGCAGCATTTTAATTATAGACCGGTAGTAGTAAAAAAAAACTCGAAATCGAAATCTGAACTAATAAAAAAGATGCTTTAGCAGACGCCGGTAACGCCCCAAGCCAGAATCGATAGGAAACCCAGAAAGGTGAACAACATATTAAATCAAACAAAACACGAATCCTAATGACAGTCGCCATATGACAGACACACAGCCAGGCAGACGTATAGACAAACATTTTGCATCTCACTCACACACACACGCAGTAGGCCCAGTTGATTAGAAAAATAAATCACCCCCTGCGGCATTGTTTCCGTTCATGTTACCAATTCATTCAGAAAACAACAACTGTTGTTAGTGAGGGTGAGATTCGAGATTCAAGATTCGAGTTTTAAGACTTGAAAACTAAACGCAAGCGAGTGCATTTTCATTTTGCAGTCTGTGGCGGTGCGTGTGAAAAATGAAAATGCCTCGAATAACAGGTAAGTTAATAAGCGACTCTACTCGACTCGAGTCGACTCGAATCGGCTGCGACTACGACAATAACAACAACAACAGCAGCAGCAGCAGCGACAATGACAACGAGTTGCGCCGCAGTCGAAACAAAAGCATTTCACTAAATAGTCAGCATTGTTTTGGTACCTGTTGGGATGGCGACCATGTCGGCAAAAATACAAAAAAAACTAAAAACAAAAAAAACAACAACAAACCAAAAAAAAGAAAAAAAAACTATTCGTTTCACGCTACCGCCTGTGTTTCATGGCCGAGACCAGGAATAGCCGACAAACAACCTGTCGAGGGTTTCCTCACAATGATGATTTCTGTGCTCGTACTTGCACAAGTGTCACTTGGCCATTGGTGGCAGCTGCTAACTGGTCTCTTATAGAAAAACACACACACATGGAGACATATATACATATATATGCATGTATCTGGGTGGTAATTTCATTACAAATTGTCGCAGCTGGACAAAGAGTGCAGACGAGTGGGTTTCATGGGACTTACTTAAACGATAAGTGCACAGCATTGCTGGTAATTTTTCCTTCTTTTTTTTCTATTGTTCATTATGTAACTATCAGTTTGGAGTTATGACTTGACAAAAAGTGAGTCGGTGTAAATGGTTATGATTGGAAGTAGTTAGAAAACATCAGTAAACGCCCACAAAGTTCCCAGCAAATGTTATGCAATTTAAGAAATGGTAAGCTAAGTAAACATTGTGAAAAGGGTATAATTAAGTTGTCTAAAAGTATATAACAGGCAGAGGCAAGCATCTCATATAGCCATGTCCATTAGACAATCAGTCAGTCAAAGTTATCGTATACTATACGTAGATCAGTTTTATCTAAGTTTATCGATAATTGCCTCAGTTTGCGACCATTGATTGCAATCGATTTCCGATAGCATTAGAAGACACAATTGTAATTATATCGGCTTCCAACTGATATATAATATACCCAGCCATATTATTGATCGTTTAAATTTCATTAAGATCGGATAAGACAATTAACAAATCGTAAATTATTCGTGCATAAATAATATAAATTAAATAATTTTAGACCTCTACCCCCAATGTGTGTGACACAATAATCATTTTCCTTCTCTGGCGAATCGGGAAAATGCACAAGACACTTTACATAATTGTTTTGGGACTTCAATTTTAATGGATTTCTGTTTTAGCCACTAATTAAATATGAAAAGCATTAGCCATTTGCTTATCAGACCAGAAACAATTCCTTCGGGCGACAGGGGAGTGAAAAAAATTACATTTTGCCAACTGAGTAGCAGAATTTTACAGTTGACCTAGCCCCCAAGAGGGAATGGCAATTTATAATATATATATATATATATATATATGCATGTATATATATGTGTATATATGTATGTATATATATGTATTCATATATAAATTATGTTTGTATATACATATCTATGTACGACTGTTGACCGACATAACGGAGTATAGATACAGATACATTTCCAGCCGCAGATACAGATACCTTATATATAGCAGCGGAGTAACAGAGGACTGTTAAATGCACAACAGCTGTTGCCAGCCTTTCATTTTGAAGTTGCTCGTGGGAAATGGGTGCGTCGGCTCCCGAAGGATGAAAACGAGTGCAACGAAGCTTTTGTGTGAGTCCACAGCTTGTGACCTGTTAAAAAATGTGTATGTACAAATCTAAATGTATATTTGTATATATATATATATATATATATATATATATGTGGCATATAAAGCTGTGTATGTACAGTGGTGAATGGGTCTATCAATGTTGCTGCCATCGTCCTAACCACACTCAACATGACTCCCGTTCGGATGTTGGCTTATCAGTTATGTTGCCTTGCCTCTGTTCCTGTCGCCAATTTGGCTCAGTGCTGCAAGTCAACTCATCGCGTCAAGTTGTGCGTCAACAGAAACACGCTTGTGTTGTACAAATGTCTCGGAGTGCTATAATATTTAATGCATGAGCCATATTTAGGTTAAATGTGTACGGTTGTGTGGGTGAGTGTGTGTGTGTGTGAGTGATAAAGGGAGAACGAAGTAGACTCTCAAGATAATGTGCGGCAGATTAAAGCGCTTACTGGAAGGTAAGCACATCCGAGAGCGATGCACGAAAATATGCCTAGATAACATAAAACAGAACTTCTTACACGAAAAATACAATTGTTTTACTAATCTAAGTATATTTGGTATAAGAGTCCAAAGGTTGTGTTCTTAAGTTTTTTATTTTCTGGAAAATTGAGACATCTTTCTAGATTTTAAGATCGTTAATGTTATAAGAATTAGTGAAAAGTGCTCCATGCAAGCAAAGTAAAGAATAAAATTGTTGCTTGTTTAGCTGGCCTTAAGTCTTAAAAACTTTGACTCTTATCTTAAGCTAATTTTTGTTTAATTTAAGCTTATTTTATGAAAAAAATATTACTACTATTAATTCAATGATGCAGACTACTATCTATCTGCCTATCAGTGTTGAATTATTTGTTGTTCTTTAGAGGGCTTAAATTTCAAAGTTTAATCAATTTAATTGTTTATTTACTAGTATTAATATGCCACTATTGTGCAGTACTTTTTATGAAGCCACAATTTCCAGTTCACTTATATCTATATGACAGGGTTCGTGTTTAATTTACTGCCTCTTTGTGAGCAGCAATCTCTTAACATACAGCTGTCTGATTTCCGCTTAAGATACGCATATAACTGTATTCACACCTTAAAGCTGGTTCTTATCGCTGAAATAATGAAATGCGATGCAATTCAGCTGGCCCATTTATGCAAATATCACTCTGATTGCCCCTGAATTGATTTGAAGTGCCTGCTACGGCATGCAACGAGTGTGTTATTATTTGATTAACGTCAACACTCGCCAGAGCAAAGAATACATATATACACTGCATATACACACATTTATATATATAGGTGTACTTAGATATATATGTATATACAATCAAGCAGCGCCGACGTTTATCAGCAATTATCAGTCATATTTGCTTAGCGGCACAACGCCCTAAGCGCCCTCCAGGTGCTCTCTAGGTAAACAAAAAAAAAAAAATACCTGAAATTTTTTTATATTTACTTTTTGATTTTTTTTTGTAGCAATTAGGTTTCATGTTTACCTTTAGTCAAAGTACTTTGTTTGTCGAGTAAACATTGTTCAGACAATTAGAGCAAATGCTAAAAACTCAATGCTATACAACACTGCAAATGGCAGTATGGCAAATCTGGCTTTTTGCTGATGCTAACTCAAAAATCGTAACGATATCTGACCACAAATAACGAGTAGAGATAACTATTGTATTGGAGCAATCCAGCAAAGTTGCAAAAGTAAAATGTGGCAATAATGTTTTGAGTATTTTCTAATTAAATTTTTATATGCTGAACTGGATAGAAAGGTTGAAGTATGTAATAGGCAATAGAAAACATATCCCATCCCATAAGGCAAATATATTCTTGATCAACATCGACATCCGACGATTTCAGAGACTATCAGAACTAAGTGAGTCAAATTTGACATATAAGTTATCTTAAAATAATCATGAAAAACACAATTTTGAAGATATAGCTCTCCAATTGAGTATTAGCTATGCCTCTGTATATTATTGATCATATATGTATGTATTTATATGTGTATGAGTGCGTGTGTGAGAAGAGAGCAGCATGATAAGCAAAGCATTATCTTTATTTTTTCTAAAATTCGAACGAATGTTTTTCCGCTTAGATTACTTACAATCTGACAGTAAAAAGTTTTAGTTGATCGATTGAACTAAATAAATTCAAATGTTTGATATGCGCAACTTATTTAATTCGCTCAGCACTTGAATTGTTTTTTATTGTCTATAAAATAGTTGGGAATCGCTTATGTTCAAGCACTTTGGACTTAATTTATGGGCTTTTTGTTAGACTGATGCTTCAATTGTGAATTGAGAAACGAGCATTAAATGCAATTTACAAATTTATAATTATTGTGATCGATCTGTTTTTTTGGATTGTTTTTTGTTTTTGTTTTATAAGTATTTTCTTTTCGCCTGCCAAGCGATAAGCCCCAATTAAGGCTTTGAATTATTGCGGCAGCATTTGTTTAGATATTGTTGTTGCTGCTGCCGGTGTTTATGAGCTGCTGTTGCTGCCGCTGTGAAGGTCAAACTCTTTGGGGTCACATGTCAAAGTCGATTTATGTATATACAAAAGGCGTAGTAAACCAGATCTCCAGATGCCCGCAACCTTCATGAGATCGCTTTGGATCGCTCAACTCAACTTTCGGCTTTATCACCGAGCTTGCCCCATGCCAGCTGCCATGTTAATTAACGCATAATTTTCGAGCCTGTCGTACACTTTTCGGTTCTCCACCTTTTTCTGTTTCTTTTTTTTTACATTTTTGATAAATGAGCTCAAATTACGTACAGCAACATATATATATATATATATATATATATACTCAAAACCTTTCATATCCGATTACCATCGATTCCATTGCTTATTGACATATCGATAAATCAAGCCAAATATATTTGCATGTGAACTAAACTTCAGCATCTTTTAATTGGTCTCTGACAGATAGCTATATTTAATTAAAAAACAACATCATAAAATGAACCAATCAAAAGTCAAATTGAAAAGTACTTTGAAAACCACATTGCAATATTTTGCAACATTTTCTCCTCCTGTGAAAATTTCACTTTTTTTTGTTTTTTTTTTTTTGTTGCTGCCATGAAGCCAGTTTAAAGCAAAACAACACGAAAGCCGCAACTGTAATAAATAAAATAAATGGCAGTTGAATTGTTTGCCCGTTTGGATGCGCTTTGGAAACTGCATGGAAAACTCATGACGGCGTCTGCCATAGACCCCAGGCAGTATTAGCATTAGCATCATCATCAGCAGCAGCAACAGCAGCAGCATCAGCTTCACTCGATGAAGATCGTTTTTCGGTAGAGACCCCACGCTAATTGAAAGACTGTGCGTGTTTTCGTGTGTTTTTAGTGTTGTTGTCGATCCCGATGTGGATGTGGATATCAGGCGATGCGTGGGGAGTATAAATAGAGCAGGGAGAGTTGTAAAAATCGAATATACATATGTTAGGGTTCATAAAAATGTAGAAGGCGCGATAGAGTGAAACTATGTAGTACAGTCAAACTTGACTAACTTGAACTAACATTTGACACCAATCAAAATATGGGTTCAAATAAATCAAACAACTTAGTTGGAAGAGCTTAGCAGTAACTATTTAGTAGGATAAACAATATCCGTGTTTCTTATCGTAATGAAATTTGTACAGTTGATCAATAATATCTCTGTATAACTTTATAATTTTGTCTTTTATTGCTATCGGACTTAAATCGATTAAATTGTGGGCGGTTATCGATAAAATGAAACATGCTTGATCTGCATATGGTAGACGATAAATTGTATATCATTTGTGGAGTTCGTAGCTCTCTTAGACGTACATGGCTGAATTTAATCGGCTTTTGATGTTGATCAAGAATATATATGCCTTAAGGGTATGCATGCTTTCGCTGGTGTTGCACGACTGTGTTCAGGGTATAAACCTAATCTTTGTCAAGTCATAGTTCTTTGACATGTTTTCAATTCCCCTACCTCAAGTGATTTAGTTTGCCATTCTTTTTTTAATGCCTTTTCGCAGTTGGCATTCAAGCCGTAACGCATTTCCTTACCTACACTTTTCCAATGCAATTCCTCGTATATGTCTCAGCGCATTTTCATACAAAACGAAACCTGACAGCCCTAAGCCAATGCCACAATCTTTCACACGTCAAACACCCCGAGCTATGCAAAAAGAAAAAAAAAACACATTTCCTTCCAGGAACACACACACACAGAGCAGACCTAAAGGGCAACGCTTTGGAAAATTTAAATGAAAATCGTGTTGATGCGGAAAATGCACTCAGAGTGAGAGCAGCGAGAGGGAGATAGATAGCGAGAGAGAGAGACAGAGAGAGAGGGCGAGAAAACAAAATCTAATAAAATGCGCATTATTGCGAATTCGTTATGGGGCCAGCTCGTTGCTGGCAGCTCCAACTGTTGGTGTCTTTGGCGTCTTTGGAGAGTTGGATGCAATTATGTGAAGCGATGTTGCGGCCTTCACCTCAGAGCCGATGATCGGGTTGCCAGTGTTGAAAAGTGACGACAGATGGCTGCTATGATCGTTGCGAATGTGTGTGTGTGTGTGTGTGTGTGAACGTGTGGAATTTGCGCAATTTGTGTAGTGACTTATGTGTATGCCCCACAACGGCAACAGCGAGGGGCAACGAGTTGTGTGTGCTGCTGCTTTGTTGCTGCCTCTCTCCCCAGCACAAAGTAAACAAAAGTTAGCCACAGTCTGCACTTTCCGCCACACCCCGCTCTGCCCTACCTCCCTCCCCCCATCCACTGTATCTTACTCTCTCTGTGGTTCCATGTAAAAAGCCGGTTGTTTGTTATTAGTTGGCCATCCATACAATGCTGACCATATGCGCGTCTCTGCGTCTCTCTTCACTCTGCCCTCTCCCGCACTCACTCCTTCGTTCTCCTAGCCATGTTGCGTTTGTTGGCCTCTCTCGCTGAAAGTTCACTGCACCGCGGTCTGCATCTCGTTGTCCGTCCGTCGATCACAATCAGTTTACGCTTCGCACACTAAATTGAATGAACAGCCATTGATCAGCTTTAACTTGCAACGTTCCGTCTCGCGTCCCCCCTTTCTCACTGTGTGGTGCCTCACTGCTTGTTGCCTTGCCGCCTGTCTGTCATTTAATATTGTTTGTTGATCTCGTGTCTATTTTCTTTTATGTTGTCCAACACTAGCCAAATGCACGCTTCAGTTCGTTACACTCGGGACAACAGCTGCTGGCCCTTGCCAACAGCTAATAGCCAATTTCCGCTTTGGTCAAGCAGTATGTGCTATTTATATAACTTAAGGTATCAGTCTTTAACGCACTCTTTATCAGTTGACACTCTTTGGTAAACGCTTTGCGGAACTGACCAACGTGTGCACTTGAAATTGTTAACGTTTTCGGGAGATAAGTTAACTAGAGTGTCTGAGTCAACAATGATGAATCGCTTTTGTATTTTACCTTCGCAATTTGTTTTATCAATGGGTATTGACTGTTTTTAAATAGTTTACTTTTGCACATTCCTCACTGTATTGGAGATTAAACACACTCACGATGACTTACTCTATAGGTATACTACATATATAAGCAGAAAACCTTCTAATTAGATTAGATTCAAGTGCAATTAAAATATAAAATAAAATATCAATATCAGCATGCCATGGCAGAATTGCAGCTGTTATGTTAGTTCTAGGAAAAGTTGAAAATCAGCTACGAAAAAATATCAGTTAATAGTATATAGACTTAATTAGATCAACTCAATTTATCAAGAATATATCTACCTTATGCGAACCAACATGCTATCTATTGGCCTTTACATTCTTTTAGAAAATTTTTGTATATTTTTTCTATTTTTAATGGCTGAAGGGCATAAAAGCAAACAAGATGTAATAATTGCTTTCAATATTTACGACTGGGCTTTTACAGTTTTCATTTTGCCCACTTCAGAAATAAGAAAACTGACCCCAAATTTTGTACGTGCCCAAAAAGAAACAAACACTAATTGCAAAGCTCGCAATAAACAACACTAATATGAAGGCAGACGGCAATTATTGAACACTGACTGCACTTGTCATTCACTGATTCGATGTTGTTCTTGAACGATTCTTCCAATAGTGCAACAGAGTTTCTTTGTCATAAATTTGACTTGAGTTGTGTTGGTTTATTTGCTTTTCGACTGTGCTTTGTGCATTGATTTGCTTTTCCGCTAAGAAACTTTCAAGTTGTCAACATTGATTGTTTGTTTGGTTTGTTGTTGCTGTATAGCTGTGTTTGCCTTAAGCATAATTAGTAATACTGTCACGATGCCATTCTTTATGCTTTGTAATCATTTTGAGTGTTGATTTTGATTTTGTATTTCTTTTGAAATTTGTATTCGCGTCGTTGATAATGTCAACGCTCTTTGATTAACTTTTCATTTAGGCAACACTAGTTTTACACACACACACACATCCACACGCATTAATAGACATAGATATATATATGTTTCTGTATAGCTCTGAACATTCTATAACGTATTCTTTGGCGCATTGCATATTTCTGGTGAAATGTACGCGGTCTTTATGTATTTTTGATGAATGAAGAAAGTGGCCGAACGCAGCCGCGTGACCATATGCCCAAAATGCCATAAAGACTTTACCCCGTCCCGTGCCGGCAACCCCCCTCTCTCCTTGTACTAATAGTATAAAGAATAGAGTTGAAGAACTGGCCGAAGGTCTCGGCCTGGGCCACTGCGCCTCGCACACGTCTCACACACATACATATATACGTGTCATTGAATAGTTTAACTGGGTTAGTAGTAGAAAGTTGTGACAATGCCATGTTTGTGTGTGCTTTTTGGCAATTACTGTGATTTGCTGTTATGGAAAGTGTTCTTGTGTGTGTGTTGTGATGCGTAAACAGCTGTTTTGGAGCTACTGCTTTTCGATTAGTGCTGCGTCATGTGCGTGATTACCACGACTACTGTTTCGAGTTTGAAAAGGGTCTGTTTACTCTTGTTACACATATAAAATCATTCTGTTTGCTCAGCACTACATGGGCTTCTTATCATTTAACTGGTCATCTTTAGTTTTAGGATAAAGTTTAAAAATAAGTTAGTATACTCTAGTCGGGACAGTTCAATTGGGAGGTACCCCAACAACCTTCATAAGGTTAGCTTATACAATATGAAAATACATTTTTTTATGCGTCTTATTCGATCTTAGTGAAATTTGTACAGTTTATTAGGTTTTATTATAGATAAACTAGAAATAAACAAAATATTTTTATAATTGTGTCTTTAATTGCTATCGTAAATTGATTAGTATCGATATTTGCGAAACAGTTATTGATAAAATGACATAAACTGAATCTGCGTTTGGTAAACGAGAACATCTATAGCAAATTTGAAGCCTCTAGCTCTTCTAGTCTCTAACAGGAGCTCTCTGTGGGTTATCGCTGTCTTTTAGACATCGTTAAAGATTTTTTTATGAGCAATTAAAGCAATGATCCCGCAGTTTCTGTGCAAATGTAGGGCCTTTGGATGGAGTTTGGCATGTTTTGATGTTCAAATAGAAAAGACAATCATCATTTAAATGATGATTCTCGTCTTTCATCTTGTGAACAAATTTTTAATCACTTTGCTTGCGTTAAATGTATTTTGGCGTCTTAATTGCAAAATTATGAGCATTTATTGCGAATGCGAATGGCAATTGAAATAAATTGCACAAGCTTGCGAATCTTTGGGGCGGCTTTCCAGATAAACCATCGTCCAATTCTGGCAATTGAGACAATTTGCCGTACACTTGGTTACTAGATACAAGATTCAAAGTGATCCATCCGGACGTGCTTCTTGCGCTGCTGGCGCCATGCGGGCAATAAAATATTTATTTTTGCACCCCGAAATGATGACGACCAAGTTGCTTAATTGAAACAGCAAAATGTGCGAGGCCCCCAAAAAAATAAAAACAAAACCACACTCTCGACTCTCAAATACCTTGTGTCCGGTTGTTGAGGTGCCACAAGTAAAAATAGTTGGATGCTGTCTGCCCAAGCCAACATACCCTATCTGCAGAGAATTTGCTACAGGGCATGAAATAGAAACTGTGAAGATTTGTCAAGAATTTGGCCAGCGGGCAACTGATGTTCGCGTCAAAACAATACAATTAAATCGCATACAAAACGATATTCAACAAAAAGTGCCTCATCAATTTGAATGTCGGTGAACCGTATGAAAGTTTCAATAATTAATTTCTTGTGCTGTTGGCTTTTATTACGCTTGGCAGGCAGCATATTCTATATACTCGTATTTCTATGCTCTGCCTGCATATTTCTTTTCTATAATTTCTGAGTATTTTTTTTTTCTTGAGCTGTCAAATCGAGAAAAAAAAAATAGCAACATTTGTGACTATTTTTATGCCCGGTGCTGCCTGGCTGATGCTGAGGAATTTCACTTGGCTGAGAATATAGAGATTAGAACGTTGAGCGGGGGTGCCTCTGGGCGAGCTGACAGTTTGTGGTTGAGTCTTTGCCATTTTCGCTTCACTATTTGTATTGAATTAAACCATTTTGTGAAAAAGATCAATTAAATGCAAATTTAATGCATTAATTATATAGTAGCCGGCAAATAAAAGTTTGGTTCAAATGAGTTCATCGTAACTTTCCTTCGTAATGTGTATGCCCTCAACCCATTAAAAGTACTCTCTCGATAAGGCATTCTAACCTGGTGTTTATTTCTTGTGGTCTTAAAATTACACAGGTCAAATAACAAAAAAAAAAATATGTACAACAAGAGCGTAAATAAATGCAATAAAAGCGCTGCAAAATTTTTAACGATTATTAGAACACTTACTCTAAAATGTAATCAATATTTAATAGCTCATCTCTTCTCTTGCAGGCCTAGCACATTTATCTTCTAACGCCTTTTTTTAATGGTAAGTCTAATGTGTAAATGATTTTTAATAGTATTTGTGGTAATACTTGCACACACACACACACACTCACACACATCATCGTTTGGAATTTCACCTAGAGACCACACCCAGCTATTTATGGGCAATTGATTTTTAATTCGTTTATTAACACTGCATTGCATATCAAGTTGAATTATTGATGGCTAAAGAAAGTTGCAACTATCAGTGTAATGGGTTTGCAATAAAATCAAAGAAATCTCAATTTTGTATAGTTTTTATCACGAAATCGAGTAAAAATGGTTTATTTGTATTAGTTTTGGCTACAGTGTATCTGGCAGTCGAATAGATGCTTATTTTTCTTACAAATAAATCAGTGCATCTGCTTTTAGAGTTTTATGAGCTCCAGTTTCTAGTGCAATACTCTATTTTATGGTTAGATTTTTATGGCCTAGCGCCGGTTCAAAGTGCACACAATGTGCATAAAAATTCTAATATTTCCGTGGGCATTGAAAATATATTTTTTATTTTGTGGCTTTGCATATCAAATGTGAAGTAGAGCATACAATTTAAATTAGTTGGAATGGTATAAAAACGAGAATTCGGTTCGAGGCATGATTAGCCGGGCCACAACGAAAATAAAATGCAAATGGTTGGAATAAAAAGCTTTTCTGTTGATTCTTCACTCAATGCTTTATGTGGTCGGCGGGGACCCAGTTAAATGCCCAGACAGTCCCGCAGTCTGACACCCAAACAAAACAAAGTCCAAAACGTTGCGCCCCAAAATGGAGCATACCAAATCCAAAAATGTAAAAATCAAGAACAAAAAGTTCGGCAAAGCTGCCAACAAAATAAAATCATTTTAAGGAGAAGAAAAGACGCGACACGTTCCACACTGCAATGGAAATTGAGTTATACGCGCTTCTATACAAAAACATACATTCATACAAACACTCTATATATATATATATATATATATACATATATATGCATATATGTATATTTTTTTATATATGGTATAGAAGCAAACAACGCTAAAAATGCGCCACAAAAATAGAGCAAGGCATGTAGAAATGAAAGAAATTAGATGAAAATAGGCGCTATATATATAAATATACATACATATATATACATATATATAAATATATATAATGATATACACACACGCACTTGCATCGGAGATATTTGTGCTAAATTTGTGTCGTCGTCGTCTTCTATTTGCTGAGGGTTCCATCCTCTGGCGCGCGTTGGCAGACAGGAATTCAATGCTCAGGGAAAATGGGCAAGAAACGAAGCTGCAGCATTGGGAAAAACGCTTTGTTTTTGTTGTACATTTTTTTGTCTTAGGATTTTTGCTCTATTTTTTTTTTTTTTTTTGGTTTCAGTGATTTTTTTTTTTTTGGGACATTTGGGACAAATTAATTAATGGCGCTATGCGTTGAGCTTTGCTTTTTTTTTTTAAATTGGAATTCGCCAGCATTTTGAATTGGCGCCTAAACATTTGCGAAGTTATTCATAAACAAAGCCAAATTAAGAAGAGTAAGTTAAAATAAGAACTTACTTAGAAATGTGCAGTTTGTAACCAATGTAACTAACCAGAATAGATAAGAAAGTCAACTTAACTTGTTATAAAACGCTCTGCATGTCAATTTATTTATTTTTTAATGCCGTTACCGCTCCTCAATGACTTTCTAAAGATTTACGAGTTGCGCATTTAAATGTGTAGAAATTATGCACGAATCGCCATATACATATATGAAATCACAATTTACTTTATAACTCGGATTATTCTGATATGCATAATAAACATATGAAAGAAAAAAAATTATATATATATTTTGGGACTTGTGTCTAGAAGAACAACTTGTTGCCGGCTATGCCCCCAAACAATGATCAACAAGTCTGGAATCAGAAATGTTTAATAAGCGCCGGTGTTTTGTTTTTGATGGACTGCTTGAAGTGGGTTCAAAGCATACATAAATAATAAATGGTTATGGCCAAAAGTCTCGAATGTTTCAATGTGTCTGCTATGCCTCTGAATAGCGCTCATCAGCTTGTTAATACTGTCGTCTTCGTTTTATTTCAATCTTGTGCCCAAATTCGTTATTTGTTTCTGCTTTTTTGTCCTCGGGCATTATATGGGTTCAAGCAAATTTTTGTGGAGTGTGGTAGACTATGTATACCCTGCATGCCGTTGGCAATTAAATAAATAAAATATACATTTTTCTACCAACATATTTTGCTTACTAGTGTATTTTTTAAAAACATTTTTTTATGATTAAGTGTAAAGGCAGAGCGTGAAAAAAGTTTAGGGCCACAGCTTTAATGGAATGTGTTTTCTTGGAACATGTCGTAGGTTGTTTACCCTTTTTCCCTTAGATTTTTTTCAAACATGTAGCGGAAGAGGAGCTTGTCATTTGTACGTATAAGAATGAATACTTTGGCATTGTGTGTGTGTACACACATTTTTTGGGGGAACCGCTAATTGGAACCAGGTTCCAAATGACATCATGAGAAAGATATTTCAAAAGAGCGAAGAGAACTAGCCTATAGCCATAGCCAAGTGCTCCAACATATCTTTTGGCGTTAACTTTTCTAACCATCTTTGAGCAGTCTAAAGAAATTATGCAAGAATTTTATTACGGTGTTTGTGCAAAAGTATAATTAACAAATTAATAATGCACGCCCATGAAATGATACAAAATGTACAACAAGTCGTGGCAGGAAAATGAATGGGATTGGGGATAAGGGCAAGGTTCATGATGCCACAGATGCAAAGAGAGAACACGGTAATTGTCGTCAATGTGTAGCCGCATGACGCTGTAGGAGGATAATAACAATGTTATTTACAATGCTGAAATGATGATGATGACGATCACAAAATATGTTCATGACTTTGCCTCTGGGGCACTCTCCACACTCCACGACTTGACAAACAGTAGCAAAATTGTTCAACTTCATTTGCTGCCTCATTTTTCGTGTTTACCATCCATTTTTTTTCTCTTTTTTTCTGTTTTCTTGTTTATTATTATTATTATTTTCTACTTTGTGCATAAGTATTGTAAACATTACATTTTCTCATGTAAATTCCCACGCATATTCTTTGGCTTTGCTTTTATTGTAAAAATAATCTTTTTTTTTTGTATTTTTCATTTTCTGTGGTTTCTAGACCTGGTCTGGTCAGAGTTAGAGCTCTCGAGCACTGTAAACCAGTAGCCATTCAATCACGGCTTAGTCTCTCCAAGTTCCAAGTGCTTTTAATGATATTTCGTATGTCTAGCCATAGTTGAGTTCACAGAGGTTAGTGTTGTGTGCGTTTTTCATGCAATTGTGGAAAGGAGGGGATGGGGAAGGTGAAATGGACATGGAAATGCGCGTTGTTTGATGTGTTATGAAGTTGAAGTACCCGTTGTGCAGGGGCTAGCTGGAATTGTTGTGCCTGTGTGAGTGAGCTAGTGGAGGAAACATGGTATAATTGTAAAGATGTGTTTTGTTTTATTTTTATGATCTGTCGTGCATGCATTTCACGTGGGCTGAAAGAAAGTGTTAAGTGATTATTTGGCTGATAAGACCTCAAGTTATGCCTACCTGCTGCATGTTGTAAAAACGTTTTTGATTTCCTTTCCCCCCCTCCTATTAAAATAATGCCCGAAGACAAAGTTCAGATTCAGGTCATACGAAACACCGCTGCAAAGCCTCTTACCCAGTTTTTTTTTTTTTTTTTGTTTTGCCTGGCCAATAAAATTTGTATATGCAAGTTGACAAGACAAGGTTTCTGTATTCGTTTCTTACTGTCTGCAGATTTGGCTGTTGTATTTTTGTGGCTTTTGGAATGGATTGTGGTTTTAGGCAAAGCGATTATCTCGTCACCTTTGGTATAATGACCACAAATGCTTAAATTGCGTAAATATATCCGAGGTGTGTATACAAATTGTTTAAACTTCGCAACGAACATTAACTCGAAAAGAGGTGCAAAGGTGCACTCGTAAAGATTGTGAAATTATTATTGATAGTAAAAACTAGAAAATAAAAAATATATATATCACACAACATCAACATATATACAATCGTTAAGCCCCTTAAGATCCAACATAATCTTTTATTTGCCAAATCTTCGTTACTTGAAATACATAAGTGAATAAACTGAAAATATATTCCATAATTTATATGTAGCGTGCTTAATATTTAAATTATTTTTAGCTAAAAAAATACAGCAAACAATTTTTGAAAAAAAATCAATTGCAGAATTCAGAGCAAAGCAAAGCAAAGCATATTTGGCAATGCAATACAATAAGCACTCAAATCGCATGAATGATTCGTTTGAATGAATGAATGAATGAGCGAGTTTAATAGTGCGCATGATTGCGCATACAAAAACAATGCAAAAAGAAACCATAATCCACAGTGCCGACTCGCTACACGAATGGCCGTGGCAACGGTGTGACGTGCCCCAAAACAGCAAACAGATACACCCGAAAATATTACGAGTGCGAGTGATTATACTGAAAAAGGTTTCCTCATTATGCACCCGATTATCATGTTAATTTTTTGTGTTTTTTTTTTTTAAGCTTGTGGCTTGGACAAGTTTTTGTTGTTCTCATTTTACACAGGCCCCGTTGACTTTTAGCGTTTCAATAAAAATAACAATTTGCTAATTTTTATATCGCATATTTTGTATCTGCCAACAAGATGATGATGTTGATAATCATGTTCTTTGTGGTTGACACAAAGGTGGGCGTGCTTTTAGCTTTACTTGGCTTTTTTTGTCATGAATGGCATTTATTTTTCATATATATATATATATTCTATGAGTCTTGCCATGATGCCATCATGACGCATCAAGCCCAATAAGTTTGAGAATTTAAATATTGTTGTTAAGCAATTTGATTAAGTGTCTGAACGACCTTCGAAATATGGCACAAGCAATCACCAACGTGATCTTTGGGGAACTAGAACTGTGCCTGCTAACGCAAAGTTAATGAAAAATGCAGAACTGATGAGTTTAACAAGAAAGAAAATTTATCGTCGGCAATTACTTTAATAGTCCGATATTCCGTTGTATATAATTATCATCTGAACCTATTCAAATGTGATAATGGGTATAATGACGCATGTAACAGACAGCAGGAAGCTGTCTATATATAAAGTATATATTTTCTTGATCAGTCATGTTCCGCTACTCACACGCCTATGAGCCAGCCGATCTTAGAGACTATATAAGCTAGCGATTTCATATTTAGTATATAAGTTTATCGATAACTGCTCCCTTTTCGAGAGTATCGATAAATGCCTAAAATTGAGTCATATTCGCCGCTGGCCTAAGGGCCTAGTTGATCTAACTTATAAAATGTTATTTATCTCAAGCTTAGAGCAATGATAAAAGACCAAAGACGGTTTTAGAGGCACTGTGCTCAAGTCACCAGATTTTTAGCTGTTATTATCATTAACTGCAAACAGAATATTGCTCATCCGGGACATTCCAAACTGCAATGATCTTACCGGTTTTCTTTTCTTATGCTAATAAAATGCTTAAAAATAAAATTTGACTGGAACTTCTCTGCGAACAGATGCTGACGCTTATAACCCAGATCTGTCCGTCAAATGCTGAGAGACTGTCATTTCGCTGACAAACCCTTTGGCTACCGATATACATATGTACATGGATGCATGTAAACTATACACTGTATTTAACGGTAGGAAGCTGCTTGAGCTAATACAACTTGTACATAATTTGCCTGTCAAGTTGGACTGGCCTGGCCAGGCCTGAAATGAGTCAGACACAGACAGCTAAGGAATCGTGAGTGGAAGTTTATTTATACTTCTCCTTTTTTTTTTGTTAAGGATTCGCTGATTAAAATTTACGCACAAGGTCATTGGCGATCTCTCGCCGCCTCCAAGACATCAAAATTAATGCAGGGCATAAATATTGTGCAGCCAGTTTGTGGCCAGTTGTTGCGGCAATGTCAGTTCGTTTGCCAGTTCGTTTCAGGCTTAATCAGCAACAGTGCGAAAACTTGGTTGCCATCCATGAACTTGGAAACTTGAGGTTCATGGCAACCACTGAGAGTTGCAGCTTAGTTGCAGTTGCAGTTGGCGTTGCAGCTGCAGCTGCAGCATCGCCAACGCGCTTAGAAAAGCGACGAAACGACATACGACACATTTCTGTCATCATCAATAATGCCGCCATTGAGACTGAGTACTGAGTTGGCTAGCCTTTTTACCTTTAGAGCTGCAAGCAAATTGGCACAATTTCTCCACATAGCCGCAACGCGTGTTATGTTGCATTCAACGCCATGTGGCCATTTGGTCAAGCAGCCATGTGGCCATCAACAACAACAACAACAACAACTGTTGCAACAGCTGACGTTTTGCGGCTGCAAACATTCAACGTGCAACGCTCAACATTCATCATTCAACTCTCTTTTGCAGATTACTTACAATATTTAACATAAATTGTAGACACAGCTGCTGCTGCTGTTGCTGGAACTGCCACTGCCGCAGCCACAGCCTCAGCTTCAGCCGCTGCCTGCAGCCAACGTTCTTCGCCAGCTCTGTCTACTTTATGGCTCATAATCTTTTGTTCATTGCCTTTGCAACGCATTAGAAGCGCTCCATCTGCAAATTGCATTGCTAAGCTAGGATGGGGCATGTAAGTAGTAAATGTTGCCAGACCAAATTTACAGCTCGCACATTTAGTTACTTTATCACCTTTATTACCAGCTAAAATGTGTTTTTATTAAATTTACTAGTTAGATATTTAATATGCTCAAACGTTTAATAACTCCAAGCAAGCAGCTTAATCGAAATAACATTAAAAAAACGGACAGTTTGTTCAATGAAAAATTACTTATGCCATAAAAAATGTCCACAATAATTTATGTTTGAGTATATAAAAATATTTCTGCAGGGATTTACTTTAGTTTTGGTTTGTACATAATAAATCTTAGTTCTGATGGCTGGGCTAATGTTGCTTGTGAAGCGTATTCGCAATTCGGGTTGATTTCATGTTACCTTTTGCTTTCTTTTTTTGGTTGCTCGCTTTGCTCTGGCAACGTTGCGGCGTTGCATGATCTTTAATCAAACAGTTAGTGGCGCCGCCGACGCAGATTGAGGCAATTGCAACCTTGATAGGCGTCGCCCGTCGCTGACTCTCCTCTCTCTCTCTCTCTCTGTCTGTCTCTCTGTCTTTCTGTCTCTTTTGCAGCCTCTCTGCAGTTTGCAGTACATTTGAAGTGGGTTTTCGAATTGGAACGCGTGCTCCGTTTCTAATGCAGCTGTGTCAAGGCGCTAACAAATTTATGTGGCCCAATATGTTGCAAGAGTGTGTGTGTGTGTGTGTGTGTGTGTGTGTGTACAATGTGTATGCGCATATCGCTTTGTACCTCAGCCGCTCTGCGTCTTGTGGTTTTAATTAACGGTCAACGGAAACTTATGCGCTTTTGTGTGCCACTTCTCCTTCTTCTTCTTCTTCTTGTTCAGCTTTTGCCTGTTGTGGCGGCTGCTGCTGTTTCTTCTTCTTCTTCTTTGTCTCTTCGTGTGGCCTCAACTGTTTTTCATGTTGTCTTAGATTACCGAAAGCGTCGGTTCCGCTTTCGCATACTGCTCATTTGCAGCTTTCGACTTGCGTATAAAATAACCTATGTGGTTGGCTGTGTAGGGTATTTTGGCAAATGTATTTCGAATTGCTCACATTATTAAGTCGTTAAGTAAATATTTGACTTACATTATTTAAAGCATATTTTTAATACAAATGGAATAGAATTAAATCAGCAATTGCAATTAAAGGGTATATTGGAGTTGCCCACTCGATTGTCACTGCACAGATACCGTTAGGGCAAAAGGCGCTTTTTAATATGTGGTTGGCGCATATCGATCTACGGTGTCTCTGCGCCACACTCTCTTCGCCTCCCCCTCTCTCTCTCTCTCTTTACTCGGTCAACTCTTGCATCTGCTGGAATCTGGCAGGCATATGTCAATGTGCTTAATGCCTGACTGAGCGAACGCTGCAACCATAAAAGAAAAACTGTCGTGTATAGAACAACAACAACATCAACAACAACAATAACAAAAACACGAACGTACGATCGCTGTCAACTTTTGTAAACTTCCGGTTAGAGCCGCTCGTTGGTTAAAGCCATTAATGGATTTTTATGTTTGCCCATCGCCCCAAAAAGAAAAAAGGCCAGTCACAACACAACGGCTGGCAAAAAAAGGTTTCTTATGACGAGGTTTCTGTTTTTATTTAATTTTTTTTTTATTTTCTGTTTCGGGCCTTATGCTAGGAGTGCGTTCTTTGTGTTGACCCTAGCTTTGGGCTGCTGGCTTTGTTGATTTTGCTTGGGCTTTCAATTAATCAATTGCTTGGCTTCGATGATTTTTGTTTCGATAAACGATAGAAGCCGCCTGGCGTCTGGCAAGTCTGTCACGTTTAAGCTGGCAACAAACCGATTCGTCTGTCAATTAAATTTAAACAATTTGTGTCGTTTATCATTTAACGAAATCTATGTCACCGCACGTTCAATTTAAAACGAACGAATTGTACTCGAGATATGCCACAACCAACAACATGTTAGCATCTAGCTAACAGAGGCTTAAATGAAAAGTGGCGAAACAAAAGAAATCCATTGAGCACTTCCAGTCTCTGGTCGCTCTTCCGACATCATCTCCATTTCCATTTCCATCTAAAAAGTCGCTCGTCGAACAATCACTTTCAGCAATGCGGCAGAGCTCGTAGGTTCATTGTACCCCCCGTCTGCTGCCTATCGTTGTGAATAGTTCGTGCAGACGCCAAGTTGATAATGATAATGATGATGTGGATGAGCAACAAAAAACTAAACACAAAATGCAAAAAAAATATGATGAAAACAGACAATATGCTACAAACTACAAATGCCATTATAGCGACAAAGTTACTGTCTTGTCTACTGAACTCCAGTCAAAAACCAAAACTTCAGCTTTTGAACTTTTGTGGCGATATGCTTGAAACAATAAATCAATATTTTATATCATATTTTTGTAAATTACTCCTTTCGCTTACAAATTAGTCATGCTTTTTTATTATATTTGATACCCTTGTGGAGTGTATTATAATTTTGTTGTGAGGTTTGTAACGCATAAATGGAGACGTTGCGGATATTATAAAGTATATATATATACTTGATCAACATCACCAGCCGAGTCTACATAGCCAGGTCCGTATGTTTGTCTACTCCTAGTCAAACTAGTCCCTCAATTCAAATTATCGTAAGGAAACTTGGTATATATCTGTTTGCAGGCTGTACATATATCGAAACCGGCCGGATCGGATCTCCACATCTTATAGTTTTCTTAAAATGATCGGTTGAAAGATTTATTTGATATTTATTTATTTTTTATTTTATATATTAACCAAACTTATCCAATATGCGTATTTTTATAAACTCCACATTTATGCTAAAAATCAGCTAGTTTGGACAATTATATCATATAGCTGTCATTGGAACAATTGGTCAAAATATGACTTCTCTTAAGAAATGATTTTTTTTTTAAGTTTTCTCGTTCAACCTCACAAATTTTCTTGATTCTTCTCGAAAAAAAAACATTTGGCTTTCATTATTTTTATGAATTTTATTATCGGCGTGATTTGTTTTTTATATTTACAAAGTTAGCAATTAGACTCGGGTCTAAAAGTATATGTAATCTCCGGCGAGCAGTCATTTCTTGTGTTTACTATGATTATAGTCGAAGGTCTTGCAGACTTTTTTTTTTATATTTAACTATTGCTACTTGCGTGCATTTCAACCAACAATTTATCAAATTGTAATGCAGGAAATTAACAAAATGGGCGCGTAAAGGCAATTAAAAGAAAATTAACAGCTGAGCAAAATCCAAAAAGGAAACCCCAGTGCGTTTCTTGTGCAAATTGTTATTGTGTGTGTATGTGTATATGTGTGTATGTGTGTGTATGTGTGTGTGCATATTGTTTTGAAATTTTCGCTGCACACAAATATAATTATCATCACTTATGTGTGTTGCATTTGAGTGTACATTGTTTCATGGCGTACCATTGTCTAGCATTTTGCAATGTAATGCAAAAATCACCACCAACAATAGCTTGGCGCTTCATAAAAAAATATAAATACACGCATATGTGTGTATTGTACAGGTATGTGTATGGCCGGAATATGTTACCTGTGTTAAGAGAAGGGAATGACGAGATCTTTGGATCTTAATACAATTGACTCATCAGATTTAAGAAAATATATATATTCGCTTTTTTAATGCAAAAGAAAGTTAGAATTACAAATCGGAAATAGAGATTGGCTTAATGAAAGTGATGACATCATAAGTAAAAGGAGAAAATTAATAGAATTTATTGCAAAATCGGGTAAAAAATTAATTGTTTATGCATAGACAGAAAATGTTGCCAGCCTGAACTTACCTGTCATTTCAATTAGTAATTCTCGATCGCATGATGAAGCAAATATTTGATATATACTCATATCTCGATTAGCTACTTTTTTTTATTGTTGTGTGAAAGATTCAAAAAATCACAATTTAAATACGTAGCTTATGTCATCGCATCGGTTGAATGAATAATGAATGCTGCGAAAATGCGAAATGTGTTTTATTTCAAAAATTAACTAAACCTGCACATGTGACAAGACACAAGACAAATATACAGAATTTCATGATACATTGCAGCTGTTGCTGCTGTTGTTATTGTTATTATTGTGAATTGGTATTATTTTGCTGGCAATGATTTTGCAAACTGAACAAACTGAAATTCTTTGTCTAGTTTAAATGATGCATAAATATAAATTAATTGGTTAGGTAACAGCTATCTAAGCAGGCAGCTGCTTTATTTTTACAGCTGCCCTTTGCAATAATAGCCCAGGTTCAACAAATTTGAATGTTAGTCGCTAGACTTTAATGGTAAGAATATCATATGAATGGTGTTGTTTTTGAACCTGTTTCTGCGTTTGACGTTGACGCAACTTTTGATTAGCTGCAAATTATAATACAAATATGCTAATACAGTAGGTCTGGCTAGTTTATTGGACAATAATTGGTTTGGATTAGCTTTAGAATCCAATTGAAGAGTTGTCTTTCACATTATGCATGCGCATAAATTATGGCGAAACTGTAAATTATTTGTTTAATTAGTTGGATTGGTTGGCCTTTTGTGGACTCGGCTAACCAAATGTTGGTACAATTTAATTTTGACACGAATTTCTTTTCAAGGCTCTTGCTTTTGACAGCTTCTTCAACATCAAAAAAATCTGTTTTGGCTTTTATTATCTATTTGGCATTTTAATTGCTGTATTAAACTAGATTTAAATATTGGTTAGCGTACAATTAAATGTCTTACTTAAATGCATTTAGAGTTAGTTGAGTTCGCTTAGGAAAGTAAAGGAGTTTTGCATACCCTTTAAAGGGGTTTTTTAGCTGCAATTAGACCTTTTTACTCGAAAGTATTTCGGGTTAGACGTTCAAGAGTGTTCAATATACAAAGCAGCAAAGCCGGTAAGGAAAAGTTTAGAAAGAAAGAAACGTTGCCTTTCACATTTCACAAAACTGTACAATGCTGCCCCCAAATATCATTGCCCTACTACGCCACATGCTGCCACGCCCAGCACCACACCGTACCGCACCGCACCGGATCGGTTCGCCCTGCCCTTCCTCCTTTTGAAAGCAACAGTTTAAAGTGTGAATTGTTTGTGAGTTGTTTATAGAATTGTAGTGCTGTTGTTGTTTAATATTATGAAGAACTGCGCGTTAGGCATTCAAAATCGTAAACATTCCAAATATCGGGGGGAAAAATACAATTTTATTAATCAAAACTCAAAAGTCGAAAGTAGCAAAAGCAAAAGATGTTTACAAAACGGATCGATGCGAGGCCAGCTGCAAAAATATATTATGTCCGGCGTACATAAGCATATATATTTAACTTGATTTGCTTTTCTTGGGCAGAAAATGCAAAATGTCAGAAAATATATGACTTCGATGTCACTTTTTAAAGCGTTGGGGGTGTTTTGATAAGCTGAATGTTGATCATGAAAGTGACAACATTTTTTTATTGCATTGGTACACATGAATTTTTAATGCAGCCATTTAAAATGACACATTTTATATACATAAATATATAACAAGGAATGAACTCAACTTTGTCGTCAGGCTCTGCCAGGGTCGTCGTAACCATCAGCGTGGTCATTATAACATCAAAACAAAATTCAACATAAATACGAGCAAATAGCATTTAAATTTTGTCACACATTAGCTTTGAAATGAAATTCGAAATCAGCAAACACTTGAGTTGATTTTTCTAAAATGCCTGCCAAGAGAAATAATGAAATACAAAAGAAGAATGATTGACATGCCGAAGATTATATACCCTAGTATATAAGCAGGCAGACGATTCGGCTAGTGATGTTCATCCACTCTTAATGCGTTGCAAAACTTAATGCTACATTTATTATACCCGGCGGCAAGAGTATAAATGAACCATAAAAACAAAATTGACATTGAAAATGCTACAAATGTAGATGAAGAGGAATTATGCTAATGCAAAGCCACACACAGACTTTAATTTAAATATAATAGTTAGTTATCGAATTACAGATACCCTGCAACTTATCAGCAACGGCCAAGTTGTGCCATAAAAGTAACCATTTTCTTCATAACATTTCTCCTCCTTCTGCCTGTGAAAAACTTTCAAAACTTTATTAGACATTTGTTTTACACTAATATACCCATTTGAAATGAAGACATCTTTTGAAAAAGCAACTGAATATTCACGTATCGGCATAAATTAGTCAAGCCGTTAAATTTAGCATAATTTTGTTTAAACCAAAACTCTTCAAATGCTCAAAGACACCTTTAAACTGTCAACAACAACGATGCGGAGGCAGCAACAAATGTTTAAGTCAAAGTTTAATGACTTTTACGTAGTTTTGTTGAAATGAGCCATGATGATCAGGCCACCAGCACCACCAGCACCACACTCGTCTCCGCAAATTGATGGAGCGCTTGTCAGGTTTGTTTTCAGGCGCAATCAATTTTAATGCTACAATATATCATAATTTGTTGTATTACAAAATTGATGTGACTTGAGCCAATTTCATTAAAGTGCCAAAAAACCAAAACCAAAAAAAAAAGTGGCAGAGAGTTAGTATTGCCAAATATTTGTGCGTTTGACCTTTTTTGATATTAGAAAAGTTTCGACGATGATTTAGGAGCATAAAATTGGATTTCGTGAATGAACAAAGCTTGTGGTTCAATGATGCGAAAGTACAAAATGAGTCAGCTATAATTATACTAAAATAGATACATATTCCAGTGATTGGAAAATGGAGTTGCAGAGCCTTATTAACTAACTAAGAATATCTCATCTTCGTTTGGCTAGCTTCACTCGAATCTAAATGCAAAGCAGCAGATCTTTAAGCCAAAAGTTGTCATGCATATTTTAACCCATTCTCAAAGGGTCTACTTAACTGTGTCATGGTTAGATCATCTACATAACCGAAGAATTTTCACGTCCATAATAATTATTATTTTTTGCACGTTAAGGTGTGAACAGATTCTGTTGCGCTCATTTGCTTCTGGCGCTTAAGAGAAACTACATTATTTAGCTGTGTACTGAGAAAATCTCCGAGAAAATGCTACTTGCAACTAGTACGCCAATTAGCGAAAACCACTGAACAATTTGGCAATGGTGCTAGGCAAATTTGATTGTCATTTGCCACAAACATCTTTTTTATGTCTTTCATCAGCTTCTTGGTAATATTGTTTCATCATTTGGTTTGAGGTTGACAGTGGGTCAAAAAGAAAATATTTGAGATATTTATATATATATATATGTAAATATATTTATCGTATCATCTCCAAAGGCGTTATTTTTTTTATTGCTTTTAAATGTTTTTTTAAATGTTGTTAACGGTAAACGTTTAATTCCCTCTCCAGTTGTTGCATTTGTAAGGCGTTATACGCAACTACAAAGAAAAGCTATCAATTAATTGGTGTCTTTAGCTGCTGTGCAATATATAGCTTTAGGTTGGGTTTAAGTCAATCTTTTAATGGATTTTTAATTGATGTGCTAACGTTTTAGGAAGCTGCACAACTCATCGAAACTAATATTTGATTTCATTAGGTGTATTAGCTACTGCATTTAATTTCTAATTAGTCACGTAATACTAGTTAAGTAAATGTGATGCATTAAAAAATGAGTTAACATTAAACCGGCCGTTCAACTAAATGATTGTTTTTTTTTTTGTAATTGCAGAACCCAACGAATACTACAAGAAACCTCCTCATCTCCGTCACTCAGTTAGACAATTTCAAAAGGTAAACTATCCAAGTGGAGGAGAGAGAAAGATGAACTGAAATACCCCTTGTGGCAACCATAAAGAAAAACTTGCATCAAGGGTCGTTAATCAAAATGCAGGCATATCAGAAATTAAATGCACAGTTTACCGTGTCTCACACATGGCGCATTGCATCATTAACGTTCTGGCCATGAGATGGTGTATTTATGACATGTGTCTCTCTCTATGCAGATATGTACCTGCCTAACTGCTGCCAGACTGCCTGCATACTTCTAAGATAGATTATACTTAGGCATAGTGCATACATCTAGTTGAACGAGTAGCGAGTGAAACGGCGTCAAATTGAATTAAAATTGAATGAAATTAATTTGACATACAAGTTGCGTTGGGGCGTCTATCTCTCTGTTTGTCTGTTTGTCTGACTGTCTGTCTGGCCGGCCGATTGTTGTAGCTTTCAACAAAGCGTTATAGTTACACGTGTACAGCTTCAGATATAGCTACAGACACGCATATAAACAAGCTACATCTGTAAGATGAAAGCAGCTCTTGCTCTTGTGCACATGTCGAGCAAAAATCAAAATGACAGCCACAGTCGCCGGCAGTTGGGAGAGCCCAGGACCGAGAACCAGGCGCGCACATCCGATAGATACAATAGCTACATTTGAATCTATATAAACACACTTGTGTATGTGTGTGTGTGGTGGGGGATTGCATTAAAAATAGCCACAGAAATGATCTATACGTAGCTGCCGGGGCTTCTACTGCTGCTGCTGCTGCTGCTGCTGCTGCGTGCTGCCTGTTTGCCTTCTACGGCTATCTAGTATATATGCTTATATGATATATTCTCATCAATTTTTCGGAACACTTCCTCCGGTGCATTGCCAATTGCGTAGGCGTCGCTTTTTCCATCTCCTTACTTTTTAGTTGTTGTTTTGTTTTTTTGTGCATTTATTTACTTCAACTATTTCTTACCCCTAAAGCTGCTTTCCCGATTTTCCGTTAGTATTCAATTCCTAATAAATAAAAAGGCGTTTGGCGCCCCAAGTCTATCGCATCTATTAGATACGTATCTCTGCTGCAAATTAATGATTGATTTACATTATTTGTTTTTTGCTCTGTTGCTAATTTATTACTAAACTAATTGATAGCCATAAAATGTTCTATTGCATCTGCATAACAGTTGTTGTAGAATAGAGTTAGCCCTGGCCTCATAAATGGTAATTTGTTGGTCCTGCGTACGGCTGCATTAGGTAGTATTTATATTAGATTTGATACATGTTTTTATTGTGGTATTTCAACTATTTGCTGTCTAAATCGTATATAGCTTAACCCCATCAGCTAAACAAATACAAATACAATTGCAGCAAAAAGGTCAGGTTGCGTGCAACGAGTGCCGCCTCGTCGCCTTGTCGTTTCTCAGCGTATGCAAATTCCATGCAGCAAATAGTAGGAAATCACCGAAGCATGCAAGTTGCCCGAGCATTCAAGTAGCCTCCCTCTTCTTCGAGAGCTGCTCCTCCTACGCCTCCTCCGACTCCGCCTGCTTCTCCTCTGTCAGTCAGCCCACGGTTATTCACACGCATAACGCCC
This sequence comes from Drosophila conformis, assembly GCA_035041375.1. NCBI lineage: Eukaryota > Metazoa > Arthropoda > Insecta > Diptera > Drosophilidae > Drosophila > Drosophila conformis. Next base: position 243,045 of record JAWNLE010000865.1, read on the forward strand.
AAAATGGCAGCCGAAGTTAACTTGCAAATTGCAACAGCATTCGCATGACAACAGCGCCATCTCGCGGCCTGTGAACAAGCTATTGCATTGTTCATCTTATCGGTACTGCGAGTACCTGAGTCAATCATATGCATACATATGCACACATACATATACATCCATATACTTACGTACATCTGTACATCTGTATGTGCAGTAGTGTGATTTTGTATTTAATTTTCATCTTTAATCATTTTTGTTTTGATTGTTGTTGTGGTGCTCGCGTAATCAGGGTGTAACAATTACGCATTTGGAATTATGGTTAGACTCGCTAGATGGACAGAGTGATATAGCCAACAGTCAGACAGTCAGGCAGCCGGCGGGTCAGGCAGTCAAACAGTCAGCGCTATAACTTGGCTTAATTTGCCGCAACCCGTCACGTATTGCCTAGCTAGCTGTTCTCATTCGACCCATTCGAACCGCGTTAAGCTCGGCTGTGTTGTTTGCATGAGTGTGAATAGTATATGCGAAATAATTTTGAAATACTTGTAAATATCATTCGTCAACAGCAGTACTCAATCCGCTGGTCTATGCTTTAGAATCTAGATTCTCATTTAGTTTTAATTTTTGTGGTTGCGCTTTGCATTTGATTGGCATTTTTGCTATGCTTCATGCTTAATTAAACGCCATAAACTTGGCTTATTGGGTTAACACGCCATCTGTTGGCCATAATTTATATTACACTATTACAAAATCAGGAACTTGAGCTAAACAATAAACCAAATATTCAACTTTTTAGCTATTTAATGAGAGCTCTTAATGTGGGTGTGTCACAGCCCGCTTAAATTCACAGTTAGAATGTAAAAAATAAAAAAAATGAACGTGTAACATACACTTAAAAGATAAAAAAAACAAATGGCATTTGCGAAGTGTTTGTGGTAAGCAAATTGTTTACTATTAAGCAAATTGCAGCAAAATTGGATATTTATTTTTTTCGAAAGGAGCTGTAGCTGTTGGCCATATGCAATTGAAATTCCACACAAAATGCGCGTAAGTATTTTGTGAATATTTTACGAAAAATTCAAAGTCAGTTTGAATCATTTGGTTATCCAACATTGATGACACACATTTTATATGTACAATAAATTAGGAAAGCGTTATTTTTTTCAATGAAATGTTATACGAGAACAGTGCTAAATTGGGTACGACATTACGTTCTTTCCAATGATATGTTATAAGAAGTATCTCATTTGCTTATAGAGGAAATCCGCCCCTGTTTGCTTAGCCATGTAAAACGAACGATATTAAATCAATTGCTTATCGAGACATTTGAACGCGTAACTCTTTTCAAAACATCGCCCCACAACGATTCGCACAACGATCGAAATTGTTCCAGTTCACTTGGAAAAAACAGAACAATAATAACAATGAACAGGCAGCACAAGTAACAAATTAAAACAAAAGCAACAACAACTACAAAGTGGGGGATACAATTTTGCGCGATCATTGTGCTGGGAATAGCCAATAAATTCCGCTTGTGGGTGAATATTTCTCTACATACGTAAACATATATATACATATAAATATATATATATATTTGTGTGCATGTGTTTTAGCTTATTTTTGTTATCTGTTGTATTTGGATCGTGCAATGTCCATAGGACAAACTCAATAAATAGTTGCTTATAATTGCGTCATTCATAGTTGTAAGTTTGGTTGACAATTCATTTAACAAACAAAAAAAAGCTTCCTTCTACTATAGGAACAGAGTATCGCAGGTCGGCTTTGCCCGATTGCAACATTTTTATTTGTTTTCATTTTCAATAGATCAGTTAAACCACAACAACAACAGCAACAATGTGAGCAGGGTCGAGTATTTCAAATGAAATTGAAATTAAGTATTGATTGTAATTTGAACTGAGTATGCACACATGCACAACACACACACACTACATACACACACACACACCACATGCACACACACACAGCGTTGCAATGCAAATTGGGCAACTACCATAAATTATAGGCGATATGGCAACGCCATGCGCGATGCGCTCCATCGAGCGAAGCTTGCCATTAAAATGGCAAACAAATCGTCGGCAAATGAATGGCAAAAGTAACTGGAAATCTCTGTAAATTAACTAAATCATCAGTTGCAAATGGCCAGAGGAAAATCGCGAACGAGAGCGAGAGAGAGAAAACCGCCAACAAAAATTGAGAGTGCGAGCGCACAGCGAAGACCCAGCGGGTGACTCTCAAACTGTGGACTCGTTTGTCATGCTTTATTTTTGTATGCAAATTGTTTTCACTTGGCTTTTGTTTTGCTTTAGTTGGCCCCGCAGGCTGCGCGCTCTGTTTCTCTATGATCATCAACAAAAACAACAGAATTATCCCGTCTTCGTCATCATCTATGTTTGTGTTCTTTTGTCTCTGTCTCTGTTTATTTTGTTTTCTATCTCTGCTGCTGGCCTTCGCCCATGTGTCACGGTTTCGCAAGCATTGGCTTTGAATAGTTCCCCATCAAAGCAAACATTCTCTATTGCTGCTGTGGTTGTGGTTGTTTGTTAATCGTTTGCTGCTGCTATTTTGGGATTTGAGCTTACATTTAATGCATATGAATTTAACGGATTTATTTAAGAGTAATGAGTAATTGAAAATAATGCATGTGTTTTTTAGGTCTTATAATTTGAGGCCTTGCGCATATTGAAAAATTTGCTGTCACTAGCAGCTAAAAATAAGCTTTGAATAATTGAATTTTATGATTTATATGACATGGATTTAATAATAATAGATGACATGATCAATGCTCAATATTTGAATTAGAATTCAATACCGTTCTGAAAATATTTATTCTTGTCCATTCAGAATTCAGCTCTTAGCTGAAAATTTATAAATAAATGTGAATGTAATTATGAGCAGCAAATGTAACTTGTTACACTGTACGATAGGCCTATGAAGCCCAAGCTCAACAGCAATAAGAGCCGTACACCTTAATGAGCATGACAATAAATAGCGACTGCAACAGCTTTCGTTTTGTAGCATTGGAGCCCAAGATGCGGTCACATTAAAGTTATGCCGGCCGGCAGTTAACTGATTAAAGAGCGAGGGGATTCGAAGAGGGCCAAAGCAGGGCAGAGCAGCACAGCAAAAGCCACATCAGAACCAGAATCCAAATGCTTAGTCATCGAACTTGGCCTAATGCAAAACAGAGAAACAACAGGCAGCCAGTGGCTACCGTGATTCCACAGCCATGGGATGACTCAGCCCTGGCAAAATGTGCTACCAGTTTAGCACACAACAACGACAACAACAACAGGAGTAATACCTTGTAGCTGGGCAACATCATCGTTTGGAGCTGGTCGGTCGTCTCTTCGTCGCATCTGCTTCACTGTCCTACTCCACTTCTTGTGCCGGCCGTCAAAAGCAGTACTGAGATTTGTAGTACGCTTATGATTGTGTTTATGCCCCGTCATGCTTTGGCGCAACGCCCTCAACTGGCAATGCCCTCGAGATACACATGTATCTTATGGATACTACGCACACATACACTCACACACTTAAATACACACATTCCATCGCCCCTACATACGTTTTTCGCATACGTGTTGTGGTGTACGCTCTCAATTAGTTATTCATATAACGTGCTAAAAAAAAGAATCTGCCTCATGCCGCAACTGCGTCGCGTCGCCGTCATTGTTGATTAAGGCCCGCATCCATTGGCTACTTACATCTTCTGTCTGGGTTTCGCTGCGAGGGGTGGGGAGGTGGGGACGGGTTCATCCTTTAGCTATATATTGTTTACTGTCTGCTGCTTTGACAAAACTTTGCATGTCATGTTGTCATTATGGTTCCTTACCCACCCTACATGTGTGAGCCTTTGCCATTTATTCTGTGCATACGTTTTTCGATGCCGATGTCGATGTCCCTCTGTGTCTGTGTCTGTGCCTGTGCTTGTGCTTGTGCCTGTGGCTTAGCCCCAGCTTGTGCTCGAGCCCTGACATTGTTTGTCTACTACTTTGGCCGCCTCGTCTGTGCATCATAAGCACTTATCATCGTATTAGGCTTCACGCCTTTTGTCTCAGCTCTCAGCTTTAAATGCCGCACTGTTTGCTTACCCCATCTGTCAGCTATGACAAAATACAAGTTCTTCTCTGGCATATATTGTCTGTGGTCCTCAAATCTGCCTTTCTATCAGCTCATAAGCGAATCGCATTTCAATGCTGCCTTATTGCATGAATTAGTATTTTCAATTTCTTACTACAACATCTTTATTACAAATAAATTATTTAGTTATTTGTCAGGAAAAGTGCATCATTATTGTGTTCTACTTATCTGCAATTCTAATGATAATCCAACTGCAATTGTTAGCTGTCTGTTTGCACTGCCATTAACATCAAATGACTGTTGAACTGTAGCAGCGCTTGTCAAACAGCTGACAGACAAATAAAGATGCTCCAATGAATGAAGACATCTTTAATTTGGTTTCGAGTTTCGATGAAATGAATGCTTATATTCTAGTTGTGCATATTTCTGTGTATATCTTAAGAATCCAGCTGCCATGTTTAGGCATTCAACGACGTTCTCTAAGCCAAAATCGAAAACTGGTCGCGGTCTACTGCTGGGGCCGGGGCCGGGCCGGGCCGACACAGACAGATAGACGGACAGACAGACAGTGGGTCGTATGAGTGATGCCTTTGCCGTGTCTAAAAATGAGCTAAATGCGAACAAAAAAGAGAGGAGAGAATTCTCGAGGTCAGCCACTTCTGTTGCGCTTGCCCGCTTGGCGGCCCCCTTACCCATTCAGCTACCTGTTGTTGTTGTTGTTGGTGGTTTTATTCTCAGGCACTCTTGACCAACATAAACTCGCATAATTATGCACAGCACGGCAGAACGGGTATAAGAACTTTGCTAAGACGTATGTTATACATAGCAAGAGAAGATGCAATTGCTTGTCAGAACTAGATATTGATGTACTTCAAATATTTGAAACTGTTATTCAACAGGGAATGAAATTATTGTGACACTTTAGAATATATTTTTAATGTCATTAATGATGTGGCTTCGTAGCTGTGGCTATCAATTGCACAGATATCGAGCAGCTTGCATTTCATTTAATTCAGGCAACAGCTGCTCTGACAATCTGCTCAGCTAATTCTCCAATTATATACAACACTTCGGGTTATCTGAGCGTTAGTTTTCATTCTGATTCTGTGCTGGCTGCGCTGTCCGGTTTCGCAAACGTTGCATTTGCTGTTGTTGCTGTTGCCACTGTTCTCGTGTGTGGTTCCTACTTAATTTACTTTACTGTTATGTTTTGGCTTTCCGCTTGTTAAGCAAGCAAGCAGCTAGCTGCAGCTAGCAACAGCAGCAGCAACAACGTCAATTGATGTATGTATCTGTCAGTTACTTTTGCTGATTCTGTGTGCAGCTTTGGCTGCAGGCAGCAGCACTGCGGCGACATCGTCCACACTTCATATTTTCTGGGTGTGTTGAGGCGTGGGCCAAACAATTTCATAACTGATCCGTCATGCTAACCAAAAAAATAAGTATAAACTTTAATCTCATATAAATGCCAAAGGTTAATGCCAACAAATTTGTACATAACCACTTTATAGTATTTTTTTCTTTTGGGTTTTTGCGTGTTGTTATTATTATTATTGAACATATTTTTGTGTTGGTCAAGTTGTGTTTTCTGATTATGCAATCGATTTATTTATGTATGTCGTGTTTTTTCTTTTGATTTAGTGTTACGTATACGACATGTGTTTATATGTTCCGCTCTTGTCTCAGACCTACCTGCCGCTGGTCTCAATTTCTGTTATTGTTTGCTTTATAATTATCAACGCCATAAAAAATTAATACCCACCAGCTTGAAATCAATAACGATTTTTGTTGGGTGTTCATTTTACACCTTTGATTTTTATTGGTGCATCATTTTTTACACCTCTTCTACTTGAAATGACAGATGGATGAAACAAACAAAGAGGTTTCTTCACTGAACATAGGTATCGACATTAGAAGCTTGGCACAGATTGCAATATATCGGGTTTTATTAATCGGATGACCTTATGCCACAGGCCTAGCGACTGGCTATGACCCAATTATGGGGAAAACCTTTGAAGTGGGCAATAAAGTATTGCGCAATCAGTTAATATGGAGACATGGAGGCATGAAAATTGTCTGATAAGCCCTACGTATTTTCATTAGGTAATCGCTGAAATTGGTTCAAGCTTATAAAAATTATTTTATTTTAAACTGTAACTGTCTGCAAAATAAGGTTGATTAAAAGTTAACTGTTATTTAAAAGTTTTTAAATATGTTTCAAAGATTGATCAATTTATAATAATACATTGTTCTTTACTATTATTATATAGCTTTTTATTAAAATATGTCTTTTATCTTTTATTTACAGAAATATTAACTTTGACAATAATATCATTAGGACTTATCGGTGAGTAACATTTACGAGTTGCCTGTTCAGTCAAGCCTGTACATTCGTTGCGAATATTACAAAACTACTCAATTATGTTAGCCAAGAAAAAAAAGAAGAAAAAACTGAAGCAAAAACAGAAGCAAACTTGTCGTTGCATAAGCTGCAACAACAAATTAATTAACATTTGCTGTGCCTCTTTTTTTGTTTACACTTACAACAAAAAATTTAAAAAAATCTGCATAGCCCATGTAAAAAGTAGTCGACGACTTCCGTTGGCAAAGTGCAGCCAACACTTAAGGCACAAAGCGTCTTAGTTAAGCTTGCGTGTGAGCCAAAAAAAAAATATATATGTATCTGAGGACAATTTCCGTTCGATAAAACGGTAAACTTTTTAATTGCCACAATCGGTACGACAAAAAACAGCAGAGAGCATTTTGAAGGCATTGCATTTTGGAAATTCAAAAATTGTTCTTGCATGAAATATTATGGCCTCAATTATAAGCCAACAGTAAACTGTCGTAAATAACCAATAACAAGCAGTCATAAATGATTATATGTTCCAAAAAGGGAGTGCTCGGGCTGAGTGCAGGGTATCTATTGATCGGGCATTTATGACAATAACACACTTGTTTTTGCTAACCCTTTTTTATTTTGTTATAAATAGAATGTGGAAGCATTTAATTTATATTCTATTATCATGTAAAGGCCTCGAAGCATTGCCCACATGGCTCCGCTCTTAGCCTAATTGGAATTGACGATCGAGCAAATGGTCGTCAGCAATTAGCGTAACGCCTGGACGCACCCATATTCAATGCGGCCCAGACCAGGTCGGACCGGACCCGGGACCAACATAAAATCATGGCCCCAAACAAAGAGCATTTTATGCTGCTGATGTTGCTGCTAGTGTTGCTGCTGGAGTTGTTGTTGTTGGTTGTTGTTGTTAGTTGTTGTTGTTGGTTCTATGAACGCCAGCGAAGCGCATTAAAAAGTTAAGTTTAGTTAGCGCATCTGTGTTGCACATGTGCGCTGCATGCGCATCCCAAGTGAGCCAGATTGGGCCTGGAATGTGGCAAGGGGGCAGCTACGATTCCAAACGGCTGCTCACTTTAATGGTAAAATTGTTGCTCTTCTTTTCATTGGTCAAATAGATGGGGTATATTCATGTTGTGCAAATGTATGTTACAGACGGATAGAGCTGACTTAAATACCAACATGCAAATCGATTTCAATTATGTTATTTACAAGAGTTTTCAAAATTGAAATATGCATATAATTCACTGTACTTTGATTATATTTCAAATTGCATACTTAACAGACACAGGGCATCTCTTCGTCGAGTTCTATTGACTAGAGTACTGAAAGTTTTTTGTTTTTGGTGGGCTGTTGACTATTTGTAACCCGGAGGTACATAAATATATTTATCTGCTGCCTTACGTATCTCTGCCACATACAAACGGCGACATTAACCTCAAAACCTTAACATATAACAGTCAAGAAGGCAAAGAATATAAAAAAATATATATAAACAGCCTACGCATGCGTCGATTTGGTTTTGTTTTTGTTTTGGTTTTTTTTTTGCCGGGCATTGTTGCAATGCAAAAACTTGTGGGGCAAACAAAGAGCAGAAAACTGGCTTATGTCGAAGCTTGAATGCGCTTTGCACATTGATTTTGTATCAAAGAAATGTTTTCGCTTCACGGACAATGGGCAAACATGATTTGTGTCAAATCGTTCAGCAATTGACGAGCTATTGTGAGCAATAGTTCGAGCATAGATATGATTGAAATGTTTTGTAGTAGCGTGTCCAATTTTTGAAGGTTCCTTTTAAAGACAACAATTAGAATTTAACGAAAAAAGAAAATAAACAAATAAAATACAATTCAAACAAACTAAAAAAAATAAATAAAAAGAAAATGAAAGGGATAATGTTTATTTATATTGGACCAAATACTATAGCATTAAATCGATAGAAAATGAAAGGTAGAATATATAATTATACATATGTACCTGTATATAAGGTCTTAAAAAGACTTGTTTGCCAAAGAAAATACATTTTTTCAATTTTACTTTGCAATTAAAATTTGTTTCTAACCCAAAGTTTAGTTAGGATAGGATTCTGTTCTAAGATGTGTAGTGAAATATGTTGAACATATCTTGCCAAGAAGAGTGCTGGAATCGAGCAAGACTAAGAGAGACCAACTTGAATTGTTCTGAGCCTTATGTTCATTATGCAGGGCAGGGGCGTGGCTGGCCGCAACCGTTGGGCGTGTTTGCTTGTGATTTTCGTGTGGTGGGTGTGTATGAATTTAAATTTTTAACATGTAACTCATTTTTAATGCAAATAATATAATTTGCTGTGTGTTGTGTGTGTACATGCGGCAGTATGCAGCAGCCACTTTGAGGAATTATAGCAGGCACGCGAAATGGGTCAGGCCCCTGGCGAGTGCTGGAGTGCTGTTGAGCCTTGGAACTGACTGCTCGCCAAATGAGACCGAGTTCGAGGCTGAAAAGTGAGCGTGGCCAGCAGTGGATTAATTAAATAGCAAAGAACTGTTAGTATGTATATGCTGCTGATGTTGTTGTTCTTGTTGTTGTTGTTATTTAATTAATGAAGAGATCTTGGCAGCTTGGCCATTGGGTATTTGCCAATCCTGTGGGGCGTTGTTGATGGATCTGGAGCTGTGTTGTCTGCTGCTGGACCAAAATGTATATTTTTTTTCCGCGAACAGATGCATGCAATTTGCAGTTGCAACAGTTGGCGCAACATGAAAATATCTCGCACAGACAATGAGCTACGAAATTGAAAACAAATTGCACGAGTTGTTTGATTTGTGCAGAATGCAAATGTTTGCAGTTTACAGATACGAAACTTTGCATGCTTTTTTTTCTCCTTTTTTGCTGCTGATTTGGCAAATTTGCAACTGCCTCCCTCTCTCTTGAACACTACCAATAGAGTGGCAGTTACAGATACACACATAGTTACAGATACAGTGCGATAGATTGACAAGCATGTCGCACAAAAAGTTACAAATTGCAGCGGCCACAAAGAACGGGCCACTGATAAGTCAATAACTATGATTAAATAACAACAACATTCAACTGGCTTTGTCCAAAATGTTATGCAGTCCCACCGACAATCAAACCGACGCAATCAGCGTTGATTTGTATCTTGTATCTCAATATCTGTATGGCAAGTTTGCGAAAGTGCAAGGCGGCCTTATCGATGTTGAATTGGAAATTGAAATTGAAATGTTAATGAACTGAAAATTTTGCGTGTCGAATTGTTGAAAGCATGCTGCCACTGGCTTCATGATAATTGCCAGATACAAAGTTACAGATATGATAATACTGAAAAAAAAAATAAACAAAATAGTAAGCTACAAAATACCATAGAAATGCTCAAATACCAAGATTGCAGATTGTTCGATTCGAAAGGCAACACCAGCAATTACAACAACAATAATAATAACAACAACAACAACAATAATAACAACAACAACAACAACAATATACACCATTTCAATTATAATAAATGCCCACCATCGTTTCACACTTCACTTTCCTTTTGTGCTGTACTTTAATTAGTGCAACCGAAAATGACGTGGCACAAAAATATTCCCAAAATTGCTATCAGCGAATATATAAATAAATTTAAATAATTTAATCACGAAATGCGCTGCAAATGTTTTCAAATGGAATTCGAATAGATTGACTTATTGTGTTGATTGTTGCGCCAAAAATAGTTTTCACGATTACAGTTTTTTTTGGGTTTTTTTTTGTTGCTTTTTTGTTTTTGTTTTGTTGTTGTTTTTATTTTGCAATTTTTATTTTCATTCATTCCATTGCGTTTTGCACGTTCAGCAATATGCACTTGAAATATTTCTATGTTGTTTCGGTTTATTTTGTGTGTGGGCATCGTTTGGGGGTGAAGGCTGCAAATACGAATGGAAAATGTTTTTCCAGTTTGCCACAATGCTGATCATGATAATCGTGGCTTCTATAATGATTTATATGCAACATTTTAGCATTGTTTCGTGATAAAATCTCATTTTGGGCAGATTTTGTTGAATTTCCAACTTGAGTGAAGACAAACAAATACATAATATAATTAATATTTGACTGTCAGCAAGCGATCCATTAGGTGTGGAATTGGCCAATTGTTGTAATGCCATCAATTAACAAGCAAACTAATTAAAAGCACTAAATGAGCAAAAAAAAAACAAATTATGTTTAATGTCGTTCAAAAGTGAAATCTGGGTTAAAGCAAGTTCAGGCGTCGATCTAGCAAAAAACAATAAACGATTTGTCATTTAATGACCAAATAAGACACATTATCGAGTATGCAGAATATAGCAACGTTTAATTGGAAATCACTTTCCCTCTTGGTCTCAATTTAATCATATCGTTCGAACTTTAAATTTGAAATGCTGGTGATTCGATCAACACGTAGTCGACAACATGGCCAACATGGCCATTATCGCTTCCTGACCACTCGTAGTGGCAGCCACTTGATTATGACACAACTTTGACAACTGACAGCTGGCATCGAAACGCAATGCAAACACACAAGTGAAAACGGGGCCAATCGGGGGTAACGTGGTAACTGAATCTTACGTATATATATATATATGTACATATATATATATATATGTATGTGCATATCCACTGGTTACATTTCGTGCTGCCTAATAAATGAAATTCATTCATGCGCATTGCATGACGATCGCGTCTAACATTTGCCTCATACTCATATCACATGAAGCACACAGCCCACGAATTGAATTGAAATGGACATGGACTGCCTGCCTGCCTGGCTGGCTAACTGCCTGACTGCCTGTCAACTGTGTGACTTTCATCATCATCTCTGGGTGATAGATGCACATCAACAGGCGCAACGGAGACACTTTCAATTGCACACCTTCTCGGACTTGGACTCGATCTCGGTCGCACTTTCTCGCTGCTTGGGGGCTTTGGTCAAGCTCGAGCTGCGCTTTGATATATTATTTTTTTTTTTACTTTATGGCTTCTTTTGGCGTTACAATTTGAATGTCATTAGTGTCAGCGGCCGCTGGCTAACGGAGCTTCGAGCTGTAATAGACCCCAGCGAAGAGTAATCGCCACCCAATGACCACGCCCGCCGCACATTCTTTATGTATACCCTGTCAGAGCTGTGGGTAGCATGACTATGTTGCGCCTAATGACGCGTGCGTGAATCTTTATGCTCTAGCTCTTATTGACCCTCAGATTGAGACCGTTACCCAACGAAGATGTCTTCGTTAGCCACTTGCATACCTTTCCACAATTTTATAATACCTTATTTACCTACTTTTTGAATGGTAAATGGAGTGTATAAAAACAAAGTTTGGTAAATAACAACAGCAACAACTGCACTTTTATTTTTATCCCCTTCCAGTTTGCTCCACTTTTGCTTTGTTACCGAATCACGAAAGTGTCATCAGTGGCATGTTAATTTACTCGTCCATTAACGCCGTTTCGGCTCTTATCTAAGAGAGAGCAGCCAAGCTACTACTGTTATAATTCATATTATGGCCGCTTTGAATGTAGTTAGTTTCCTAGGGGTCTAACAAGCCATAGCCATTGTTCTCGGTCTCGAGTCTCGAGAGTCTCGAGTCTCTCGGCGCCAGTGAAAATCGTCATAATCTTGCCTTACTTATGGTAATGCCACTTTACACTGTGATTTCACTTGCCAGATAAGCTAATACGCTCCTTGCTCTTTAGATCGGAATCACAGATAAATATTTAATTTGGCTGTTATTTCGCTAAAGCAGAACGTTGTTTCATGATTGTTGTTTTCAGTTAGACAATCGGCGTCCGAAGGGTTAACACCCCTAAGCACCACAATGGAGTCTTGTTTGCGTTCGGCATTAGCTTAAAACAATAATTAAGACTGATCCAGTTGAGACTTCTCGTATCTAATTAGGTTTCTTCGCTCGAACAGATGATTTCGATTATTTTGCTTGTTGCATATGAAATCATTCATAATGCAGCCTCTTAAAGCCCCTTCCTTTGTTGCCGCATTTAATTTGCGCATTTCTTTGATGTTGTCGTTATTAGCTCTTAGCCAGCTGTTAATGCTATTAATTAGCTCAAGGAAAACACAATTGCTAGTCTAAGAATTTTTCCAACCTGTCGCCAGGTTTTCTTTTTTTCCTTGGGATCAATTAATTCAACGCCTGGCTGTGGCATCTCCGAGGCACATCTTGATACAATTTGTAGCTAAATGTCGGCATGCCGCTTTAAAGTATCCAGTTGCTTTTATACTCTGTTGCCGAAGCTAAATAGAGGTTATTGGTTTGCAAGCAATGCGTGTCTGGCTGCCTGAGACTATTTATCAAATGTTTTGGATTTATAGAGTGGAATTCTATCTTCATCATTTTTTTTTTAGTGGCAACAGAGTAGCGCGCAGTCGGCTTAGTCTGATTACAACTTTGCCACTTATTAATCATTAGTGTTAGCCATGGTGAGTGCAGACGGATCTAATTGTTATGTCTCATGTTGCCGCTAAAGATCATAGCTTCAGGGTTTGCTTTTTGTTTTGGCGCCTTTAACTTTGACATTGATCTGTGCTTGTGGCCAGCCTGCCTGCAATTTTATGTTTTTATCACTATGTGCGAGTTGTAATTAATAACTGTGGCTAATAGTCCTCGTGCCACACAGTTTGCTTGTGTCTTTGGAAAGTTGCCGCGTGTCTTATATAAAAAGGCTGCTTAACTTTATTTTTTGTTAATTTGAAATTATAATAACTTGCCGAGTCGGTTGGTTGGTCGCTAAGTCAATTGGCCGCTTGGTTAGTTGGCCATTACTTTTAAGTAGTTGTTGCAGTTGTTATCTAATGTTGCTCAGTCAGCACAACAACTCTGACAATTGCGTTTACAGTTCCCCCGCTAGTTATCGTTTGAAAGTCTTGTTTTAATTGTTGTTTGGCTTTTAGTTGCAGTTATCTTTACACATCTACAGCTGCATTTCATATGCAAATTATCTATCGTTCGCAAGCATTCGCAGTGCTGAACACACTCTGCATATGCTCATATGCTGTCCATGTTGATTAGCAAGATCGTGCCTTGAGCTTCGAGCCTTGTGCCACATGCCTCGCTCATCTATTATCTGTGAGTCTCTCGTCTCGATCTTTTTGCCTGTCCTGCATTGTCCGCTTATGTGTGGAGTGTTGAAAAGAGTTGGCATCTAAGCTGATAACATTGGACATGGGCATGTGGCATCCCAGCCTAACTGACTGACAGACGGGGGAATGAAATAATGAGAAGTGTGATTCTCATCGTCCGTCCAACGTAGTGCCATTAAAAAACTTGTTTTTCCAAGAATACCATGCAAAACTTGATAATCTTAATAGATCAGCACAAAGGATAGCTAAGCAGATAAACAAACGGATTTGTTTCTTATTGGGTATATCAAAGATCTTCAAAACTATGTATGAAATTGTTGAATGAAATCTGCAGATGTGCTTGCTCAGCAAATGAAAAGTTGTCTTGTTATTAAAATATGAAATATTTGGCAACTTAAATAAGAAATCGTTAAAAATAATCATGATATTAAAGGAATTCTTGTAAATAACTAGTATACAAATATTTTGAATTTATTTGAATACATTTAGGTATAATCACATCTCAGTGTACTTACCTACATGAGAGCAAAGTACTTTCATTGCACGAAAAGAGTAGTTATGCTAAAACGTGCTTTAATTTAAACATTTTACTTAATTTTCAATGTCATAATGGTTTCAAAAACAAGCACGATAAGCCCTCACTCCCAGCTGATTAATTTTGAGAGATCTAAACTGTCGTCTTCATGCCCTCAACCTTTTAAACTCCACACCAAAAGTCAACTTTATAAAGGCCAAGCACGCTTTGAAAAGAGAGAGAGAGAGAGAGAGAGAGAGAGAGAGAGAGAAGGAAAGAGATTATTAATAAACAAGCTCGATTACAAGCGGCGGTCGCTATGAACTAAGAAAATAATGCTTGATAATTATTAATTAGTAGGAGGGCATAAGAAGCGTAGCAAAACGATCAAAAAATACCGGGTCACATACCCAAAGAAGAGAGACAAAAGACGACGACTACAAAACAAAAGTGTAGGCCGGCAAAAATGATGATGATGATGGTGTGGATGTGGACGTGGATGTGGAGGGGTTAGGGGGAGATGTGTGTATGTGGATGATGACTGTGGCAGATGTTTATAAGATTGACCCGCATACCAGTGTGGGGGCCAGTTTTTCAGTTCGTCAGTTCGTCAGTCAGACACAGTTGCACAATTAGATAAAACATCTTAAGACTGCACTGTGATGAATGTTAATTGAACTGCACATTGTACTTTGAAGCATTGTTCTGGCTACTGTCTGGCAGCTGGAGAGTTTTTCCTAAGCATCCTTGACGGATGCTGGCTGCATTCCCCAGCTCTTATGGCCAACATACGTAGCGGCTTCACCTGCTGCCCACATTGTTGGTTAACTGTTAACCGTTAACGCCACTTTAAATTGTTAAGCATCCCATGACATTAAAATGCAATTTATTTTTGGTAATTTGTATGGAAATTTATGTTTTGTTTCTTGTTTGTTGCAGCTAATGAAACTTGACACCTCCGGCAACAACTAATCGAATTTGATGGCCCTTCTTGGTGCGTGGGTGGCAATAAATTAGAGATCTAAAATATTTTTTATTGATACCGACCATGACGATGTCGGTGTTGTGACGACGATGATGATGATGATGTTGTTGACCGATAGACCAGCACAAAAACAACAGCAAGCTGCCATGTGAGACGAGAGACGAGCGACTAGAGACATTGTGTCAGTCAACAAACACTATACATATGCATATCGATTGTTAGACAGAGAAAGAAAGAGCGAGAGAGAGAGAGATAGAGAGCTATAGCAGACACTGAACTGAGCCAATATCGAGAGACAAACGAATCATAGCATAAACAGCGCTATGGAGACCGAGTCCATGGAGCAGGATGTTATGCTGGACGGCAACGAAGATCTGATGTCGACATCAAACACATCCACAAATGGCGGTGCCTCTGACACAAATGGATGCGCCAAGAAAACGGTAAGTGAGCGACCCATAAACACTTTGACCATCACAAGGATGGAGCCAAGCAACAGACACAATCCAAACTTTTGATTTTAGACGACAACTCTTGCGACATTTATGACCCGTTCTTAATTCTCTTCCACACGATAATAGTTTGTTATCATGTTTACTGCACTGCAAGTGAAAAATTCTTAATTCTCTTGAATGCTCAGCAAGAGTGAATTTCACTTTGTTATCATGCTAACGCATCTATATTACACGTTCTGAGCTCGCTTGCTGCAACATTAAAGTTAGTGCAACAAATTTAAAAAAAAACAAGTCTAATACCATTTTAAGAACGCTCAAAGCTAATTAAAAGCTTACATCAACTTATATCCGCATTCAAGTTCGTTATGTATGATTACTTAAAAATTAATCATTCCTATAAATATATATATATATATATATATATGAAATACAAATGCAAAGTGTATTGACGTCTCGCTGTTGTGCGAATTAATAATTTGTTGCTATTTTTCTTTTCAAACACTCAAGCAGTCATTTACTCATTCTCAGTCATTCCGTCATTCCGTCACTTATTGTTAGCCGTGCATTGTTAAATGCATTTTTGCTTTCTTGGCTTTTTGGACTAGACGCGCTCGCTTTTGCTTTCAACCGAAACCGTCAACTGTCGACAACACCTAAGAGGTTTCCGCGCTGCTTAGGCATATTTCAAGTGCTTTGACCCACCCACCAGACCAGACCCCAGACCAGACCATTACAGACCACCAGTCCATGACATATATATATATATATATATCCATACACATGTGGCAAATACACAAAGGGGTATACATATTAAAAGTGGAGACCCAATGCGATTGCCTCATGGGCACTTCCGTCAACAAAAGCGGGGCAATAACTATGGCCAAACCATAAGACGATGGCCTCACTTGACTGCCACAGAAAGAGAGCTTGCAACAAGAAGGTGGCCAATTGCATAGTGCACAATGCGGTCTTAGAGTGGGTTACGATACACCGTTCTATGGAAAAACGTTTAAAACTGCAAGCATACGTATTCGCTATGGTTCTTGTTGCCTCTGCTTTTCCAGCTAATTTTACGGACCGTCATTTTTATTAGCTTCTATCTCATTTAAGATTTACCAGCATGCTGACGTTACGTTAAGTTAACCGAGTAGCAAATAAAATGATTATTGAAATTGTTTCAAAGTAAACGGCAAACAAACATTTTGCAATCGTTGTATTTGCTTTAAATAATCCGCAGACTAGCTACTAACTTGAAGGTCGCCCCTTAAACACCTTTGCAATCAACAAGTTTACTCCATATGGGTCCTGCCAATAAATTATAAATATTAAAGCCCGTTCAAGGTGACTAGCTGCCTTGTCAGCTTAAATTCATAAATAAGTCAATAATTCATTGGGCTTACAAATCATTCCCTCTGCCCACACAGTAGCAATCAAGCAAACGGCAGTTAAACTCAACAGAAAAGGAAAGATAAATACAACTTCAGACTCGGACTCGGACTCGGACTTGGACTCTCGGACCAGTGGCATTTGCATGAGACTTGTGACTTGGGGGCAGTTGAACTCGCAGCGCAATTGAAACAATTTATGCTAATTACGCCACTTATTGCATTATTATTATTTCGATTAATTGCAGTCCATAACATCCCCCGATCCGACATCGTATGTGGCAAAGGCGCGTGTGACGCGTCCCACGCCCCCGCCACCCTCCAAGAATCCCATGCAATTTGTGCAGAGCAAGCCATGCAATTTGTATCAGACGGCACAACAGCAGCTCAAAAAGGCCGAGGAGGTCAAAAAGCTGAAGGAGGTGCAGAAAGAGGAGCCCGAGGAGTGGCAGAATGTGAGTACATGCAACAAATTATTAGTTATTATTATTTCACACAGTTGTATTTCTTGCTTTAATTCCAAGTTTAAGTTAACTTTTAATAACATTTTATCAAAGATAAAATCAGCAAAGTTTACTTCAATTATGCACATACAAAAGAACCACATTTTCGAGTGATTGTTTATGCTGATAATTATTAGCAAAGTACATTTAATTAAAATTCAAAAAATGCCGTTGATCTTTCATGCTGATCACAAACAAAGCTAAGACTAATGTCAAGTGATGTTTGCTGACTTTTCTACCATATAATCAACAGACGTTACGTCTAAGCCAACAGAAACTCTATATGCCTGAAGTTTTTTTTTAACAAAATCGTGACAAATTTCTAAATCGTTATTTTTTGTTTTTTGTGTCGCATATGTCTCAAGATAAACGACGCACAGCGCTTGGGCAGGGCACTTGGCTCGTTATGGCCATATCTGTAGTACTAACTAGCAATGGCTCTGGCTATGGCTATGGCTATGGCTCTGGCTGTGGTAATATGTCTTTGTGAGTGGAGCAAGCCTGCTCCAGTTTCCAATGCACGTCGCTGGAGCGGACAAATGATATTGCATAATCAGCTGTTACTTGTTTGCTTTCTTGCTAACTTTCTGGTGCGCTGATATTTATGGTGTTTTTTTTTTCTTTTTTTTTCCAACACAAATTCGCGTTGCATGTAAATTTTGGTTACCATAACCTCAAAGTGTCGCCCTTTGACGTGACTGTACCTCATTACCGAATCAGCTGTTGCATATACTTGTGCAACATTGCATTTGAATTGATTGCAATCATTACATTGAACATTACTTTGTAGTTTATTTGGGTCATTAGTTTTGGCAAACGTCTCCATCGATTTGTCCCTTACGCAAACCGATTTTATTCCCACACATAACTTTGGTTTTATATGTATGCGAAAGTCTATTAAAATGCGCCCAGCGTACTTCAGTACGGTCTAAGCTGAGACTGCCGCCAAATGATGGGAAAGGAAGTTGAAAAACACTGTTTTAATGGCCATTTGCCGAGCGACAATATTCAGAGACTTTTGTTAACTGGATTTGTGTCGGAAATCTTTTAAACTCTCGAAAGTTTTTTTTTGTTGCAACTTATGCGAACTATTTTATGAATTTTAAATTTATTAAACGTAAATATTGAATTCATTGACCTTTGAATGTTTTGCAAGAGCTTGGAAGAAAATATAAATAGAATGTGATTTTGTTTTTTGCGTGTGTTAATGTTAGAATAGATTATAATTATCAACTGGGTTTGCAGAATTAATTAAAATCCACGACGGAAATATAGCCGGAAGCGCAATATCAACTCAAGGCCAAAGAATGTGAGACCAATCAGAACCACCTGATTATTATTAATCAGTCAACATTTGCAAGTAATTTCCATGCGCCGCATAACTGAAAGTATATACCCCCGGTATCTCCGAAAGTACAATTAACAAAAGTAAAAATAAATAATAAAAAATAAAAGCTTAAGCCGTAACACTTTTCACCTCTGTCACGTCTCTCTCAAAAACCCGGGCAAGGTAAACAAAGCAAAACTTTTTAATTGCCAGAGCAAAGAGTGCATGCATATTACCTTAAAAGTACCACATAAATATATATATATATACATATATATAGTGTAGTATAGTATAATGAGCTTTGCTTATTGTATGCTAACTTTCGCTTCTTTTCTTCAAATGAAATGCTATACAAAAAGAACCTTGACAATTGGAAATCATCTCGGCGAAAACGTGTCGAACATATCATCGATCGTGCAGTTGAAACGAAGAAACTCGAACTTGAGGAACATGATCGCATGCGACGAAAATCAAAAACATTTACCGAAATGATGGAGGAGCGGTAAGTACTGCTCAATCCCCATTCACAAATAAAATCACTAAATTCTCACTTGAATCACTGCAGGGCCGAACGTGGACCGCGTGGACGTGTCAAGCTGGCGAACCTGGCCGTTTACAACGAGGATGAGGCAAATGATTTGAGCGACTTGGGCATCGGCACGAGCAGCGCCAGTGGCAAAAGCAGCTTATCGGAGGATTATGATAACAACAGTGTTACGGTGAGTGCCACAAAGAACTGCATATATTCGTAAATAATACTTAAGCTAAGTATTTATTTATGTATTTAATGTCAACTAAAATCAATCGACACAAAAAAATACAAGAGTATCAAAATGATTTAAGTTATGTTAAAGTTAAAATTTGAAATTAAATTTAAATTAAAAATAAGATAGATAAATGATGGAACATTTGTTGCATGAATTGGGGAAAAGACAGAGAAAACCCAAACAGACCAATTATTCTAAATTAGTGAAAATGTTTGTGAAAAAGTTATTCGTAATTATAGAAATTGAGGACTCTGAGTTAATTACACGATTGAGTCTATTCTAACCATTACAGCGTACTCGAAATGGTTCATGCAAGGAATAATTAGTAGTACAACGATTAAGGATAAGGTCTATAGGGAGCAGAAAAATTAATTTGGCTCAGCAGCGCAGCTGAATCGATTTCACCATTTAGTAGTTTAACTACAAACATCACACCTAGCATAACACTATGATTACTTAAGGAAGGTAGGTTAATAAGGAGCAGTCTATCGGTATAAGGAGGCAGTACACTCCTGTCGAAACTCTTCTGCGCAGATTCCAATCGTATGTTGAGGAGACCACACATAAGATCCGTATTCCAGAATTAGAACTAAAAGAGAAGAGAAAAGTATCTTGGTCGCATAAGGGCCATCAAATTGCTTTGACTGATAACTTTACAGGCTTTGCTGACAGTGAATTTAATCTGACTATCGAATCTTAACTTATGATCAAGAAGTAAAACTTAATCGTTTACTTCATTCAAGCTATCAAGTGGCATCTTATCGAACCTGTAAGTAACTAATTGAGGATAGCTACGATACAATGTATATTATAACCAATCAAAACTAGGTCATATTCTGTGATAATATTTAAATTGATCATCACATTTTATTTATTTATGCTTGTTTGCGATATTTAGTTTCAAGATCTTCTTAGAAAAATAAATAAATATATTTGTAAATATTCCTAGCGAATATTGGCAGAGAAGATCGTATTCATGATTGCAATGTTTTCGCTTCAACTTCGCTGACATCGTTTTCGAATTTCGTTTGTTTACAAACAATTGCAACAAATTATCAATTATATCAAGTTTATAAACATTTGCCGCCGAGCCTTTCAATTGTGGCTCAAGCCGCCGATGTTGGAAAGTGTTGCCAGAGACGCGAGCTAATAAACACAAATTGCTTATTAATCAAATGCGTTCACAATCACAATCGCGCCATAAAAAAAATAATGAACAATGAACGGGAGAAGAAAATAAAAATCATAACAAAAAAATTCACTTCAAATTGCCATCTGATTGAGCAATTAGACGCGCTTGTCGCCATCGCATATAAAATACAATCATATATGTCATTTATACATGCACGGGATACAACTATTTATGTTGGTTCATGGCATCTGGGTTGGGTGTTGGGTACGCGTGGCTGAGAAACGCGAAAAGGGGTCTGAAGAGAGGAAAAAAAGAAAGTTTTAGACATAAGTGAATATAGAAAAAATGGTAGACGAAAAAAAGACAGATGAAAATCGGATGCGATTCGATGTGGCTGTCTTATATTAATATAATTTTATTAAAATCTTAAGTTTATAAGAGCACTCGTAATTGTGAGTTGGTTTAGATATCTTAAGTACAAAAATAGGAGAAGAACTTTATCATGATACAATAAAAACAAACTTTACATATAGATCAAGATATAAGATAAAAGTTACTTAGCTTATTATCATACATATTTATTATAATTTATAACAAATGTAGAGAGTACTTAGGCCACCGGATCATGGAATATAATAATTGTAAAACAAATATTGTAAAATTGTAAAATAAATATAATTAATTCTAAAAATAATCGTGCTCTCTCAACCATTTCCTTCACAGAGCGACAACGCCGATTTGGACAAGGCCATTGGCACAGCCGGTGCCGGCAGCATTGAGCAGCAACAGAATCACATCAATAGAAACCGAATGGGAAATGGCAGCGCCAACCAGGCGAGTACATCAAATGCTGGCAAGGTGCAGCAGGCGGTCAGCGCCGCCGCGGCAGCCACGCGCGAGTACATCTCATCGCCGGGCTATGACACCTCGTCGAGCACGGCCCCGGCCAGCTCACCGGATCCCTGTGAGTACACCTACGAGGGCGCCATACAGGACTACAAGCAGCGTGTGCAGCGTGCGAGCAGCAATGGAAAAATATCCAACAATAATGCAGCGGACAATGGTGAAACAATTGCGTATCCGACACGACGCGGCAGCAAGATCGAGGATCGTTTGAGCGGCTTTGAGGTGACCTCGCCCAGCGATACGCAGGAGGGCGTCGAAAAGCAAAAAGTGGATGTGCCCAAAGTGGATATCTCGAAGCGCAAAGAGATCTTCGAGCAGCGAGACAGCGAGCCAAAGCCAATGTTACCCAATGGAGCAGCGCCCAAAGTTGTGCTCCGCGATCGTCTCCACAATGGCAACGGAGTCACCACATCTGTCGAGACCGCAGCCAAACTAGAGACGAAGCGTCTCTCGGGTGACATCAGCAGCATACGCGATCGCATGCAGAACCTGGAGCAACAGCGCAATGCGTTCAATTCCAGCAAGAGCGTCGATGTGCCGGTGCCGCCATTAAAGCAGCGCCTCAACAGCCTGCAGCATGCCGTCACCAAAGAGGAGGAACAGCATCAAAAGAAACCGCCGCTGGTAGCGCTCATCGATGCCCGCCAGCTAGAAATTATGCGCGGCGAGGAGCAGCGCATGCGTCAACAACAGCAGCAGCAGCAGCAACAGCTGCAGCATCAAAAGGAGCAACTGCAGCAACAACAGCCAGTGCAGGTCAAGGTGACAATGCCGCCGGCGCTAGTTGTGGATGAGCCGCCATCGGTGGCACACGATGACAGCGGCATACAGGCGGACAACAATGATGAGCTGGTCAAGGATCAGCAGCAACAACAGCAATTGAACGAGGCCATCGCAGCGCTGGCCCTCGAGGAGCGTCAGTTGGAGGAGGCCGCCAATGCGGTCAATCAAATCGAAGCCGAGTTTGATGAGTTAACCGATCTGCATCCGACCGCGTTGCCCGCTGCTAATTCACATGCACCAAAAGCTGCAGCAACAGCAGCAGCAGCCACCTCAGCAGTAGCAGCAACAGCAAAAACAACAGCACCCCAAGCAACAACGACAACAGCACAGCCAGCACCCGCTGCGGCACGGGACATGGAATTTAGTGTAAGTTCTACTAACAATTTTCTCGAATCCGCTATGTTAAGTCCACGTAGTGTCAGTGATGATAATGTTGTAGTAGCTTCAGTTTCCAATGCGGTGTCGGGTCAACCCAAGCAAATTATCTATCCCAATCCCTATGCCAACCCAAATTCAAATCCAAACCCAAACCAAAACAATTGTAACTTGCGTAGAAAGCCCTCCAATGAAATGGTTCATGCGCGCAACTTGCTTAAAATGTTCAAGGACACCTTTCAAAATGACGATGAACTGAGCGAAACCGCCGAACAGACACTCTCAGCTCAGTCCCCCCCGCCTGGCCAATTTAGCCAAGTCTTTGACTTTACCAAGAAACCATCGATCCCAATACCAGCACCGGCACCAGCACCGACTCCCATCAAGAACCCTGAACAATGTGTGCGTCACGTTGCAAACGCAGCACCATCATCACCACAAACACCACCTGCGACCTCTGCCTCAGTCCCACACACACAAATACCAAGACCATTAGGCAAACCGCCCATGTCACCCAAGGCGGTGCGCTCAAAGCCAACAAACTCACCGCAACAGTTCAGCATCAATGGACGCGTCGAGATCTTCAATTCACGCCAGCTGGAGAAACCGCCAACGCCACCACCCAGACGTGCCTTCCGAGCAGAGCCCGAAATTAACTCATTTTCTGGCCCACAACCACCGGTGCATGTGCCGGAGGTGGTGATGTGTGCACCACCCGTTACGATTGTGCCAGCCGAAGAGCTGCCCAAACCCAATACGGTCAAGGCATTGTCCAGCTGCTTTGGCGAAACCGCAACAACTAGAGTTCCAGGTAGTCCAATTACACATCGTGCACCGACCTCACCCGGCACCACAACCACCAGCATGTCACCCACTTCAGGCTACATGCGTGCCACATGTATATCACCCACACCGACTACAAGTGTAACTTTCTGTCCGACGACTTCGGGTGTTGGTGGCCAGACGTCTCCAACTCCATTGCCCAAGCCATTGACACGCAGTCGCATACCGCAGATAACGCCACCAGCATCACCCAAGCCAAACAGACGCACTGCACCCGCTATTGATATTGTGGAGCATGCGCTGAGCGATCGCAGCTCCGGTGACTATGCGCCCATCATGGGACAGACTCAAGCCGTGGTGCACACGCCACCAGTGGCCAAGATGCGCGCCAAGCAGCCGCCGCCAAACACGCTCAGCATTGATCCGCTGGCGCCCAACGATTCACTGCATGTGCAGGTGACATCGCCCTCCGAGATGCCAGTGCTTCGCATCTGTACGCCCAACGAGTCCAGCCTGTTTAAGCTGGCCGGTTCGGCGCCCACATCGCCCGGCTCGACGGAATTTGCGCTGTGTCAGGAGTTTTTGGAACGTGAGTCCAGCAAACAGCAGTTCCAGCTGCCGCCTGACGAACTGGAGCGTTTGGAGCAGGAAGCCGTTGAGGAGGTGCTCTGTGATAAAATAGACGTGGTGAAGTTACCCAAGTTGCCCAGCACCGTTTGTCAGACAATAAGCCAGCAGCAGCTCGATAGTTGCGATGGCATAACCAAGGAGCAGCAACCGCATTTGACAGCACCCAAGGATGAGGATGTGGCACTGTGCGTTGGCCTACTCGACTGCCTGGCACCGGCTCAGGAGCCCAGCTGTGAGAGCATCGATGTGCGGCAAAAGCCAGTGCCGGCAACGGGTTACCAGGACATAACTGATGCGGATATCAAGCGCTGTGATGGCTGGCAGGGAATGAAGGATTTGAAGAGCGGCAACAAGCCAAGCTCACCCATTAGCGATGCCCGTGCGGCACACTCCAAGGCGCTAATGGACACTTGCGAACAGATAATTGCCGAGGAGCGCTTGGCCAGCAGC
The DNA here is from genome assembly GCA_035041375.1 of Drosophila conformis. NCBI lineage: Eukaryota > Metazoa > Arthropoda > Insecta > Diptera > Drosophilidae > Drosophila > Drosophila conformis. Next base: position 267,593 of record JAWNLE010000865.1, read on the forward strand.
CAAATGATGAAGACATCCCTGCCCGACGGAGGTGCCACGAGCAATACGAAAACGCCATCAGGCTCTACACCAGGAACGCCGATGGCGAGTCGCAAGTCAAAGATACCCATACCCAAGTCCTGTTGCATATCTGCCTCCAATACAGACTCCATTGGGCGGACGGGTTACCTTCCCGTGAGCTCCACCACAGAACAGCCGCTCATAGCGCGCACTCAGGTGGTGGAGACAGAGATTAACGTTAAGCAGATCACTCCGCCCAGTTCACCAAAGGCAGCCAGGGTGGATGGTCAGGAGAAGAACAATCCCAAGGATAAGAAGTCGAAGACTAACATATTTGATTTTTTGCGTCGCAATTTCGGTCACCACGAGGAATCGGCGGCAATTAAACAAGCCCATCCTACACTCAATGAAACCCTCGAGCCTAAGGTGGTGCTCACCAGCACCCGCAGCGGCGTCGATGTGGTCAATGCGGATGACTTTGTAAACGCGGGCAAATCGAAATTCTATTTGGACAATAATGAGGTGGTACCGCCTCCGCTACCCGCAACACCAGCACCTGTCAACATTGAGATACGTAAAACCATCACCACAGATGAGATCCTCGAGGAGCACAACACGGAACAGGCATTGAGCCAGGAAATAAGCGACTTGCTCGATGATGAGCTTAACAAACTGGAGGCGGCTGGTGCTGGTCACTGAATAGCACGACAATTTAACGGATTTTGTTTAAGGAATACTTGAAAACTATCTAGGATCTTTAGGGGCATATAAGATGATTTTTTAAATAGTTGCTGAAATTATCTGAAAGTAATCTCGCTTTGAAAATACTCGTCGTATATCAAAAATGAGATTTGAATTTCTATATGAGATTTTGTGTTGACATTATAATAATAGCAGAACGAATTTATAAAAATTATATACTCTTAATCTGGACAATCTGAACCTGACGACCTCTGAACTTGTCCGAACGGTTTCATCAAATGATACACCCTTTTAAAGTTGTGTAGAAAAGGCATCGAATCAAAATCTAAACTCGAATTAATTTTCAATGATTTTCTCGAAATATGATTTATCAATATTTTTCGAATTTTTATTTCTTTACAAATATATATTTTTTGTTGTGGGGCTCAAGCTACGTAAGCTACAGTTACTTTTTATTTCATTGTTCTTATTACTAAACCCAATTTTTATGTATAAAAAACGAAATTTAATTTACGTAAAGAAAAATGTGAAACATATGTTTTATGGTTATATATTTTATATACTTAGAGCGCTAAAAACTTCTAATACAAAAAAAATTTAAAAAAAGCATACCAAAATAACAAACAAAAAAATAATAATGATAATGATAGTCATAATGTTGTGCTATTTTATGAATAAATAAAAGAAAAACTAGAAAAGAAACTACAAATCTACAGAATTATAAAAAGTGCGTAACAGTTAAAAATTTCCAAAAATATTTACAGTTAGCGCCGTTTTTACAAGTTCTTGGCAAGTTCAACATGAATACAATCTTTATGGATTTCGTTTGCTCATGTTCAGGCAATATATTAAATAGGCACTTAACTGACGAGTATAGAGGGAAAGTATGTGCTTAAATTTGTCTAATGATCAATTGAGCAAGTGCGTCGAAAATCTTCCTTCGCCAACAATATAATGAGCATGAGAAAACGAAACGCAACTTATCCGATTGGCGAAGTTTTTCACTCGATAATTGCATTGAACTTTGCCAAGCACATTTAAAAACGTCCGCTAAATGACTTCTGGCACTGCTTGCACTGCTTGCTACATTTAGTTAAGTGCATCGTAAAGCAGTGCACTGCACATTGAGTGTTGTGATTTCAACTGGCACGAAATTGTCGCAACTTTCCTTGTGTGACAAACAAATGCTTCAATTTGTTATTCATTTCCCTGGAGGGAATTTTCGATGCACGCGTCTGTGCTTAATGAGCACTTTATGGATTACCAATCAATAAATAAACAAATAATTAATTAACTGAACAAACAAAATGAGTTCGAATTGCGACGTGAGAGGAAGGCTTTCTCTGGCATATATACATTTCCATTGCGCCCCGGTCCTTGTTGTGTTCTGTCTTTTCCTATCCAGATGATTAGCGTAAGTAAGTCCCCATGGGTTTAAGGTTTAACATTTAAAGCTATTTTGTGTACCATTTACAACATGTGTATATATAATAATTTTGTATCTATAATCTATCGTAATATAATCATAATATGTATGCATTTCTCTTACATGCCTTGCGCTCGTATTGTTGGCTATAATGTATAAATTATCAAATTATGGAATATACATGATATGTATATGTATATTAATATTTATGCTACAGTTACATAGTTTACATGCTTACTGCCAGCAAAAGTTGTTGCAAGTTTACAATTTTCGAGGTAAGCGGTTGTGTCTCTATCACTCTCATTCTCTCTCTCATATTTATCTATTGTATCTCTGTCTCATTTCTTGGTTCTTTGCATTTGCTTTTGTGTTCAGTTCTGTTCTTGTTCTGTTGTGTTTTGTTTTTGTATTTAGCTTTTAAGTTCCATGCATGTTCCAGCGATTTGTACACTGTAAATTCCCATTTAAAATGCCAAAAGTCACAGATGCCGCGACCTCCGCCCTCGCGCCTAGAAGACCCTAGTGAGGTTTCAGTTCAACAGTACCTACTTCGGGGCGCTAGACGACCAAAACCAGCCCCTCAACAGCTACGCATTGTTCCATATATGCATATATATACACATTCTCAATTTGTATTATTTGCACTTTTTTTTGCTTTATTTCTTGCCATTTTGCTTTATCTATACACGAGCGTTGTTAATGCGACCCTTGCAACAGTTGCGTTTAGTCGCCTTTGGGCTTTCAACGTGTTTGGTTCGATTCCGGGAAACTATTTGCCCACAGAGTAGTTTCGGGGACAATCTACCGCAATCGCAGTTTTATCTTTATAGCGCCCGTCACATCCGACCATAGCTAAAAATAAACAAACGTCGCGTCGGGGATATACCACGAATGGTATTTTTTTTTTTCGCTGTCAATAAACTTAAGTGCATCAGTTGAGCAATTTGTTTTCTGATCGGAACGCAATGGTAAGCAAAAACATCCGGACTGATCTATCGAATTCCTAGAAAGCCACCACCGAAAATATTTGTTAGTTTTATGGCACTTCGTGTTTTGATTATCAGTTTAATTTTGCAAAAAAGCGTAAAGCCCTTAAGCAAAAATCACAAAAATCGCAATGTATGTAATGCAATTACGAAAAGTATTATACATATATATTTTCATTCCACTAGAAGACATTTTTATATGAGTATACATAGTGCTTGAGAGATTAGCCCAAATTAGAGCAGTTAGTGTCTTAGTCTTGCATAAGTGTTACAGATAATACAGACATTGCTGGAAATACCTGCTAGCTGAACCCAATCGCATTGGCCAAGATACTAGCTTATCGTGCTGTAAAAGTATCTATGTAACTGTGCTTCCCCAATCACAAGCGCAACAAAGTGTCTGCTCAAATCACTTGTCAATAACGGAACCGTTCGACTGAATCTGTAAATTTTTTAATTTCGTTATTAATTTTGATGATATTTGTTGGTTATAATTTATAATTATTATTTTCTCTTGTTTGCTAGCGCAGACTGAAAATTTGTGTAAACTAACTTAATTAAAATATGTGCGATGTTGGCGCACTTTTCTCTTTCTCTATCTTTCGCACGCTTTGCTGCTTTGATCGCTCGTTTGCTCGTTTGCTCGTTCGCTCGCACAAACGCTTCACAGATCAACGAAGCTCTTGATTTGGCGCTGGAAGCTATTGACAGGGAGGCCAGTCGAACGCAGGAGGAGGTGGAGGTGAAGGGGCAACAAAATACTGAAAATAAAGTGAATATGGAGGAGGAGGACGAAGAGGAGGAGAAGAAGGATAAGGATAAGGATGAAGAGAATGTGGAGATGAGGGCGGGAGAGGAGTCCAATGCCGCGATGCCAAATAAAACCGATGAGCAGAAAACGGAGGAAGAGCAGGAAAGACAGGAAGTAAAGGAACTGCTGACAGTTGATAGAAATGAGCCCATCTATGAGAACATCAGCTCGTCTATATCTATACAACAAGTAGATAATGACCAGGCAGCGATCACGATGTTAACGCGACGAAGTCAAAGAAGAAGCATTCCAAATAAAAGCAACAATAACAATAACAACAACGAGCATAATCAAACTAACAATAATAACAATAACAATAATAAACACAACAACAGCAACAATCAAATTGACACAACAACAACAATCATAGCAGCAACAACTAACGCTGACTTGGAACCTTATTATCAGGTACCGAAAGCAACAGAGCCCTACTACGATGCACCCAAACATCTGCGTCCCATACCCGTCTACGAGAACATTGATGTCTTCTATACGGGCCTGGAGTTGGGACACAGCGTTCCGTCTATGGCGCCAGCGCTTGAGCCGCCCAAGGAGAAACCGCCGCCACCACCAATAGAGCCGCCGACAGATATTGCGGCTGCTGCTGATGATGAACTAGATGCTGGCACCTGGTCATCCGACAACACGTACGAGACCATTTCCAGCAGCACGCGTCGCCAGCTCCAGAGTCAGGCAGGCCAGGGCACGCCCATAGCACAACCATCGCCGCCCATCAAGCGGATGAACTCAACAAAGCGCATCAAGAAGGAGCTTCGCAATAAGCGATCCAGCTTCCTGGGCATCGAGACTGATGCTGATCTCGACGATGTTGACAGCTACCTAGAGTTAACGGTAGCACCGCCACCAGACATGGCCCAGCTGCTGCAAGAGGAGCGACGCCTCGAGAAACAGCTCTACATTAAGGCGGCTCTGTGTGACAGTTCAGACACAGGTAAGTGTGGGTGGCGAGATTGCATGAGTTGCTGGTGACCACGCTTGTCGTGTGAGGTGGAGAAAACCAATAGAGCTGAAAAACGTTGACAAAACAAATGATGAACTGGTGGGACAGGTGAGGCAGGTGAGGCAAACTGGCACTGGAAACGGACGGACTGTGAGGTTAAGTATAAATAATCCGTTTAGTGCGTGTCCCATGGAAGCGGTCAGTGCTTATTGAAAGGGGATTCTGGTAAACGACTGCCAGCTAGAATCGATTAGAATCAGAAAATGTTGAGTGGTTGAACAGAGAGCACAAAAGAGGAACCAAAGTTGAAGTAAAATCTTTACAAAGTACACGGAGAAAAAATAGAGAATTTTCCACTCAAACGGAAAGTCTGAGAACAGGCAAGAAAATTCTTATTTATAGAACAATTGTTGCAGTATTAAAGATACTTAGTGTAGAATAGGGGTAAGATCTAGGATAAACAGAGCATTTTGCATTATTTTCTCTCTTAAATCTGTTTGTCTCTGACTGACAGGTGAAAGTCGCGATTCAGGTGTCTCGGAGAACCATTCGAGGCAAAGCAGTGAGCACTACACCAACTCATCGGAGGAGAACGACACACAGTCGGAGGCGACGCCGCCGCCGATGCCGCCACCACCAACGCAGTCGCTGGCGCCGTCGCAGCACGGCGATGTGATCTATCAGAATGAGACGCTGCATGCCGCACAGACGCCGCTGCTGCAAACGGTAAAGGGCAATTCAGCGGAGTCCTGGACGGAATCGGCAACAGCGGCAGCGGCCGCAACTCAATCGCTGAGCGAGGCAACTGCCACGGCCAATGCGAAGATGCTGTCCATTGAGGAGAAGATACGCGAACAGGGCGAAGTGCTGCGCGTGGAGCGGGAGCTACTGCAGTTTTCGGTAAGTGATTGATTGGCCAAAAGGAGGAATCTGAATTAATCGCTTCGTTTTCTGCAGCAGGACGAGTTGAAGCGGCAGCGTGAGAACTTGCTGCTGCGCGAGAATCTGGCACGACGAGAACTGCAGCATGGCGCCAAAATGCTGATGTCCAACAATCGGCGCTCGCTGCAGGACTTGCACCATGGCCTGGGCATTGGCAATGGCATGCTGAGCGCCTTTCAGCCGCCACAGCCTCAGCTGCCACACCCGCAGCAGCAGTCAGCGCAACAAATCTATGCCAATGTGCCACAACAGCAGCAGCAGCAGCAACAACGGCCAGCGCCGCCAATGCCCCAAGCTCTTTCACAGTATCACTACCAGCAGCTGGACACGGACTATCGCAAGTCCATGTCGGATCTAAATGAGTTCTCCAAGCGCCTAATGTTACCGCCACCAACGCCGCCCACAAAGCCACTGCGCGCCATGCACCTGACCACCAATGGTCATGGCCTGGAGCCGGATTATGCGGTCAGCATGCGTCAGCGCGCCGGCGGCAATAGCAATGCTTATGGCGGTTCTTTGGTCAAGATTGCGGGCGCGCCAATGCCAGCAACTGGAGGAGCAGTTGCAGCACCACGGCTAACTGCAAATCTTGCAGCCGCCTATCATCATCAGTCGGCACAAAATCTGAGCAACATGTCGCGCAACACGCTGCTCGCCCTGAGCGCCACACCCAAACCCAAGTACACTGATGGATGGGTGCAGGTGCAGCAGCAGCAACAACAGCAGCGGAATCTAGCCAATGATGCCGCTTGGCTGCAGAAGCGCAAATCTATGCCCGACTACAATGGGGCGCTCTATAACAATGGACACGCCAATCACTGGCTACTCCAGGAGGCCGAGCATCGTCGCCTGCTCGAGCAGCAGCAACAACAGCAGCAGCTACAGCTGAACAGGCGCTCCATGCCCGCCGCCCCATCCAATGGCAAACCGCTGCCCGATTCCATCATCCAAACGCTTACAGAGCGGGTCCAGAGCAAAGGCATTGGCGAGCGCAAGCGGTAAGCAGAGCTAAGCATTAGGGAAACTATCTAAAATGTTGCTGCCTTGCTCATTTTTAATTGAGATTTACTCAATCAATTATCTTTAAAGTTCTCTATTTAATGCATTACTTTGTTTAAACTTCCTCGTTTTCTGTTTTTTTTTTCGCTCACAGCTTTGATGGCAATGGCAACTACAGTCTGTTGAATAGTAATGGCATAAATGGAATGAAGCCACTTAGCAACAACAACAACAACAGCAACAACATAATTAACAACAGCAGCAACAACAGCAACAGCAATATCACTGCCACCAGCAATCAGGACAAGGTGCTCAGCGTTAGTGGCAAGAAGAAGTGCTCGCATTGTGGCGACGAATTAGGTAAACTTTGCTACTACGTTGGTTGTGAGTGTGGTTCTTCTTTACCTTCTTCTACTTCAACTTCAACTTCTACGCTTTCCTCTTCATCTTCAGCCGTAAATTTCAATGCTGAAAAACAGTGATAAATCATTTCTAGGCTTCAATCAGCATCTGATATACAAATTGCCATTAAGCTTGTTTCCTAAATGTGCATCGTATGAAAAGTTTTGAGATCTCAATGTATTAAAGTATCCAGATATCATTCATCATAAAGATATTTCGAGTTTGCGACTATGCTTTTTGCGATCTACCTATCATAAAAAGAGACATTTTACAGGGCAGCTATCGTAATAATGTTGTAAGATGTAAAGCTATCATGTCAATTACACAAGTGTAAAACATTTCCTTGTCTTCTCTTCCTTCTCCTCTCTCTCTATCTCTATCTCTCTCTTTCTATTTGTGCTTACATGTCTGTCACAGATTTGGGCTGCACCCACGACAATTGTCGTCAGGTGCACAAGGCGCTCAAATACATTGTTTGGGTTTAAGGCTGGCGCCACCGACAAATAAAGACTTTTATCTAAAGACTTATCACTTTAAACTTAATTAAATTTAACTTAAACATAGCTGCATTTTAAGGCTGCCATTAAGGTACTTAACAGCCGACATTCTTAAAAGATTTCCCACAACTGCAATTAATAAAATGTTTTCTGTTTTGAATTTGCACATAGGTCGCGGAGCTGCCATGATCATTGAATCGTTGCTGCTGTTCTATCACATCAACTGCTTCAAGTGCTGCGTCTGCCACGTGCAACTTGGCGATGGACTCAATGGCACCGATGTCCGTGTGCGGAACCACAAGCTCCATTGCCAGAACTGTTATTCCAGCGACGATGGCATCAAATTCAGTTGTGTCTAAGCTTGGCACTCTGGACATGCATACATAGACTTAGATTCAGTAGTTGTTATAGCTTATTTGTTGCAACTTTCGATTGTTGTTGTTGTACTAATACATATATATATACATGCTTACATACATACATACACATAGTATATGTTAAATGTTAAACAAAATGGAACCATAAAGTCAATATGAATATGAAATGTTTTCAGCTTAACGTTAATCATCGAATGCAGCGTTCAATTTTGTAAATTGCATTACAATGATAATGTTTTTGATTCGGATTTTAACTTTTTATATATTATATGTATACATAAACGCGATAACGATAACGATATATATATATATGTATACAATCCAAGCTCTCTCACTCTGATGTTTTTTGCAAAGTCAAAGTCAAATTTTTAAATGCATATAATATAGACAAAGATATGTATCTGTATATCAAATGAAAATTAATGTGTGTTGAAACATAAAGACGAAAAATTTCTATGAATGTTGTTAAATTTTTTAGATATTGTACATTTGCCTACATTTACATGCATACATATACTTACAAACATATATACGTATTTATGTATACTGTACATTAATTAATCACATGCTGAATTGTTTATTAGCAGATGAATTTACTTATGCACTTTTTTTTTTAATTAACTCAACAACCTTTGAAGATTTGCAACACGCCCAGCTCCTAAATACCATACGAAACCTTCACGACGTACCCAATGTACCTAAAATGATGTAGTACATACATACATACATACATACATACAACAAGCATACACTAACAAATTTACAAACATATCTGCATAACTAAAGCGATTTAAATTCTAATTGTCGTTATTATTTGTATAACTGGAAACAAAAAATATTGTATTTAACATATTTGTATTTTCTTATTCTTATTTATTGTAATTAAGCATAAATTTCAAATGCATGAATGTTGTAAACATTTCGGAATGTTATCAACATCATTCAATCTGATTTTGATGCGTATTAATTTAAACATCAATTTTAACAATTAATCGGTATGTGAAACACTTTTTCTGTAAAAAGGCAGCTTGAATTTCGTTTAGTTTTAAATAAAATACATATTTCAACCATACCCAAACGGGTATAATTTCTTTGTATTAACATCCGTTCGCAGCTGTTTAGTCAGTGATTTGAACGGTTTAAAAAATACTGAAACAATAAATTGATATATTGTGTAGCATACTTTTAGGGGCAGACAGGTGACGATAGGAACTGGTCTAGCTCGGCCATAATATTGCACATTTTAAAAGTATATGCAGCTTTGGGATCAGAAGGACAAATTCTGTCGGTGGGCAGGATTATTGGGGGCAAAATGCAAATTTCTAGAAACATGATTTACAAGGACGCTTTTTCCATTTACTTGCTTCATCCCATTTATAGCTTTATTCTAATCGGCAACTCAAGATCAAAGGACCATGTAAATGGCCAAGATACAACACATTTGTGTAATTTTTGGCAAAAGTTTTCTTGCCTAATCCTGGAAATCCCTGAATGCCAATCGATAGAACAATCTCACACGCTTTAAAAAATGTTGGTCCCTTCGAGATCCTACTTTTTGTATTTTGAGTCATCAATTCGCCAAAGTAGAGCAACTCTAGCCAATTGGTATCCATTACATATTACATACATGTTACCTTTTGCTTGAAATATAAATGTAAATATCTGTTTGATCTGAGCACTTTATTACTTAGACGCATCAACGGGAAATACACAATACGTAGAATTTACGTTGCTCTTAAATCTGACTTAAAATCCAATTAGCAGCACCTTGACTAAGCCGTAGGAAGGAATGTCAGTTTCTCGTTGAGCTGCAGCTGTGTCTTAATTAATTGCGAGAGCGTGATAACCATCAGCAGATCGCGTACATTGGCGTTGAACATTTGAGTGAACTGTTCATGCGACATGTGTGGCACTGAGTGGATGAGGTCGAGCAGCTGACGTCCAACTGCGTTATCCGGCGTCACTTTATGGGCAATGACATCGTCGACGTATTTTAGTATGAGGTCCAGCAGCGATTGCAGTTTCTGCGAGGCCTCCGAAATCTGTGCCAGATCCAGCATGGGCGGCACGGTCTTTGGTCTTTGTGCCGGCGACACGCCCACAGTTTTCTGCAACAGTTTGAGGCCAAAGGTCTCTGGCTCATAGCTGGTCAGCTCGACGGGTATCGGTGTGAACATGCAGCCAGTTTTGCCACCGGGGACGCCCAGCTGGATGCACACATAGGCGCGCAGGCCCATGCGGCCGCCTTGCAGCGAAGTGTCCACAGTCAGATGAACCGGATTGTTGCACTCGCGCGCATAGTATTCGTGTATGACGGAACTGTGGTTCGTCACCTCGTTGCCGGTGGCCCACCAGCCGACCACGCTCTCGTTGGAGTTCACCTTACGGTTGAGATCGTACATGTCCAGGGCGTAGCTTAGTTCGGCCTCCACCTGGTCATCATGCTCCTTGTGCGGCACGCAGAAGCAGTTGGTAACCTCAACGACTCCCTTGTCAACAGAACCAAGCAGAGTGCCGATCACGCGATGTGAGTCAGCATTGCGCCGTTCAAATGCATCCACAACTTGGAATAGCACAACGGGATGCACGCGCACAGTCAAATTAAGTGCCGACATTGTTATTTCTTCGTACAAAAACTGCAAAATTTTACAATTTAGCAATCGCCACGCTGCGAGAAAAGGATGGCAGGGCTGGAAAAATACTCTCGATGGCTTGTGGTGGCCGGCCGATTCTTCAGCGCTGTCCACTTATGTCTTCTATGGGTTACACTTTTTAAAGTGCTGCCAATCAAATAGTTGCTTAGAACATTTGTGGTGCTTTTGAACTGAGTTTACACAAACATCTATATAAGCAATGTTGAACGATTCTTTTTTCTACAGTGTAATATATATATGTCAATAGGAAATCCATATTTTAATAAACTGAAGTAAAAAAGTGGAACTATTTTCTGAAGGTCAATAGAAACACTGCATACTTTTAGTATGAAAATAATTTTGGGAATGACAGAAATAAAAACATACTTTTAGGCTGGAAAATAAAATAACCACTGTTTGAGGCACGTCAAATTTTAAAGCATATTTATATGGGCACGCAGGCGATGAAAATTTCTTGTTTAACAGAAAATTGCTCACAGCTACGGTGGCTCGAAGCTTATTCTGATCAGCGTCAAAGAAAAAAAGGAATTGCCTGCTATAAGCTAACCATTCATTATTTTTCAGAAATTCCAAAGACCGATGGTAGGTATATATATTATCCACAAAAATTAATATATGACCCCAATACACTGGGGTTTCCCCACCCGCTAGGTAGGATTAAAAAAATGTAGCATACTTTTAGGTCGAGTTTTCATTTGGAGCAGATACATTGTGGACACCTGGGTGCCATAAAACCCGGATTTTTTACCTAAAGTTGGGTATTTTCGGTATAAATAGACCAATCCTTCGTAGTCAGTTTAGTTATATCCTGCATCTCGGGTGCAATAAGCCAAAAAGGACTATGGACAAACAGACTACCATTGAACTACGAAAACTCATCCTGGAACACTTCCAAAACGGATATTCACATCGCCAAATAGCTGAAATGGTCAGTCTGAGCAACTCAACTGTGTATAACATCATTCGGCGCTTCGTCGACGCAAATCGGATTGGAGGGCAAGGGCAGAATGGCACCAAACAAGATTTTCACCGAAGAGGAGGAGCGAAGGATCAGCAGGAAAATAAGGGGAAACCCCAAGCTATCGGCTTCAAAAGTGGCTCAACAGGTGCAGGATGAAATGGGGAAAAAGTGCTGTGTGGAAACTGTACCCAGGTTTCTGCGCAAACATGACTTTAATGCCCGAGTACCACGAATATAGCCCTTTATAAACGCGAAAAATAAAGGGACTTGGATGACGTTCGTCAAAAAACACTTGGACAAGGATTTGGAGATCTGGAACACAGTCTAATGTGCAGATGAGTCCAAATTCAACATTTTTGACTCAGACGGACGGAATTGTGTGTGGCGACAGTCCAATACTGACCTGAATCCCAAACACGTAAAGGCAACAGTCAAGGATGGTGGAGGAAGTGACATTTCATGGGTATGTATCTCGTCAGCCGGATTCCGGAATTTTGTGATTTTTGAAACAACAATGGACAAGAATGTGTACTTCAACATACTAAAGGAAAATTTAGTCCAAAGTGCCGAGAAGGTAGGAATCCGACGTACTTTCCGGTTCAACCAGGACAACGATCCCAAGCATAAGGCCAAGATAGTACAGTCCTGGCTCATCTGGAACTGCCCCCACATGATAATTCCGCTGGCCCAGTCTCCAGATTTAAATGTCATTGAGAATTTGTGGGCTATGCTGGAAAATAACATCCGGAAACACAGCATATCCAGCAAAGAAGAGCTCAAAAATGCTTTGCGGGATGAGTGGAGCAGAATCAGCCCAGAAGCTACCAGGAAGCTGGTATCTTCCATGAATAATAGGTTAAGGGAAGTAGTTAAGGCTAAAGGATATAATACTAAGTATTAACATCCTTATTTAAGTTTTTATAATGCAAATATATTATTTTATTTATACTGATCCAAATAAAATTTCCCCTCAAAATAGGGTACTTTTTTACATAACTCTACCTAGCGGGTGGGGAAACCCCAGTGTATTGGGGTCATATATTAATTTTTGTGGATAATATATATACCTACTACTCGGTCTTTGGAATTTCTGAAAAATAATGAATGGTTAGCTTACGGCAGGCAATTCCTTTTTTTCTTTGACGCTGATCAGAATAAGCTTCGAGCCACTGTAGGTCCGACCCTTGTATAATTTTTTTTAATCGAATCGTGGAAATCATTATTATGATTTAAGAACTCGTTTTCTTTTCTCATTATAGATTTCTGAAAGAAATAGTCCTGTGAAAGAATATGAATAAGAATATGATTTTTTTCACTATGACTTGCGGCCAAGTTCCGTAATACGAAACGAAACGAAATGTTTTTCATACATAAAAACAAATTTTATTAAATAAATTTACATTATGCTTACTTAGCATAAATACGCTAGGGAAGTAATGGTTTATCTTCTACGTGAGATTAGCCCATAGAGTGAGGGCCTGATTGCTAACATATCTCTGAATATTAACTAAGAAGCCATTTAGCTTGCTAACATATCTTTGAATATTAACTAAGAAGCCCTTTAGCTTGCGACAAAGACACACATACAATCAAATATATTCAATGGAAATACAATCATTCTACAGCTAATCTCTACCACACTTCACACTTGTGCACAGGATTCATGGGGGAGCCCTCTGGGCATTGGAAGTCCTTGGAAAAGTCCTTCATATTGCTCATCGAGCCCAACACTCGGAACTCTGTTGGAGAATGGACACCGGTGGTAATTCTCATCTTCAGGGATTCTGTAAATTTTGTGATTAGTATAATATTTTTTAAATTTCATATATTTGGCTCGCTTACCTTTTCGATATTTGCCACACCAAGTCTGTCCAGTTGAGATCCAGAACATTTGGAGAGGTGTATAGTCCAGGCCAGGCAACTTGGGTTCCGGCCCGTTCTTCTCCACCCAGCGTTTGTATGCAATATATGACTCCTTGAGGCCACCATTATCAGCAATATTTTCGCCCTGGGTATTGATGCCATTCAACTGTCAGAAGAATAAATGAGAACCAAGGAAAAAGCAATTGAAAGTATTACTCCAGACTTACATTCAAGCCAGTGAGACGGTCCGTGTAGTTGCCATACTGATCAATAATACACTGAGCCTTCTTCAGGTATGCCTTGTGCGTGTCCGGCTGCCACCAATCGCGCAAGTTGCCCTTCACATCAAACTGGCGACCCTGATCATCGAATCCGTGCGTTATTTCATGACCAATAACATAACCAATTGCACCGTAGTTCATGTACTTGGGTCGCTGGGCACTGAAGAATTGGCCCTGCAGTATGCCAGCAGGGAACTCTGTAAAAATTATGCGAAATAATGATGCAACACTCTGTATCTATTTTGAAATTCTATGACTTACGTATACTATTCTCCAGGGGGGAGTAGAAAGCATTCACGACAGCTGGTCGGGCATGACGCACCCAGTCGGTTTTATTGATCGGCTGACGCAGTTTGTTGAACGAATAGTCTGTGCCAAAGATGTTCATCTTCAAGAAGGATTCAAAATAACGATCTGGATCGATTTCCAGTTTCTCATAGTATTTGGCCAGCTTGTCGTTGTCCAGCATCTCGTCGGGATAGCCAATGTGGGTGGCCATCCTGTGCAGCTTCTCCTGAGCCTCCATCTTCGTCTTGTCATCCATCCAGTTGATTTCATTCAATATGTCGCTGAACACATTGCGTATGTCATTAACCATTTCCAAAGCATTCGCCTTGGAGTCCTTATTGAAGTGCTTGCGAACGTAGAGCGAACCCACGGATATGCCAAGGCTGACATTAATATTTAATAGTTTATTGATTACATTGAGCGTTGTGAATTCAATATCGAATTTGTTTTCATGTGATGTTCATGTGGTTGGTTGTACCAGTTGTATTTATAGTTGTTGTTGTTGTTGTTCAGTGCATTTTTTGGGATGGTGAACAGTTGAGTCGAATTGACGTGAAAGTGGAACATAAAATGATAATTTTAATGAATTATTTACTTAAATAAAAATAATTATGCAAATGGCTTTTCTCTCAACTGATATGTAAAAAAAGCAAATTATTTGATGAAATAAACAATAAGTCCGAATTCTGCAGTCGGACGAAACCGACTAAGTAATACTCTGACACCTAAGTAGCGACTTCTGAAAACAGCTGGCAAAGATCCAAAGATTCGGCTTAATCCTTAAAGAAGCTTATATTAACCTTAAATCTTCTAAGTGCATTAACAAAATTTTGGGTTACCAGTAATTTACTTTCAAAATTTGGAATTTTTGTAAATTGTAATAAATTGCGAGATGCACTTAGGTTCTTATTAATTTGGCGTCTCATCCCAATCTTAACACTTTGAAAATGTCGGACAAAAGTATCGCTTAATTCTACTTTATTCTACCTTCAGTCTCAGAGTATAATATACTTTCTGCCCAAAAAATAAGCATGAGAGATAAAGAAAAGAATATGTAACCAAAGATGGTAAAGGTTTTCTATACTCCAAAATTCGAAGGTAAGAAGTTTTCGCTTTGTGCTAAACTCTACCCTCCAATAAGGTTATCAGTCTAAATTCGTTAGTTTGGCTTTCACTCGAACTGAATCATAATAAGTATTGTTAATATAAACGATATAGGGCAAATAAACAAATTAAATTTTCGTATATTTGTTTATTTATTTATTTGTCTTATATCGTTTATGTGGGCGCCATTAAAATCAATGTGTATGCGGGGTCAATATACGTGCAAATTGTTTATGTGTATGGATAGCAGTGTAAGTTATCTGTTCCGGGCGGATGAAGTAAATTTTGGTGTATTTATTTCTATATACTTAGTAATATCTTCTTCAAGTACGCCCAAGTCACTGCAAAATCACAAAGAAATCAATCAGGAAATAAACGAAAACAAAGATAAGAAGAAAAGCAGCATTATCTTTGAGTTGCCAAAGTATAAATACCCTTGCAGACATATGGAAAAGCATTTTCTGATCAAACTACTGGAATTATTGAAAAGTGAGTTTTGCTATCTTGTTGTTGTCCTTCTTCCATCGTGCCTCACTCGAAGCACACAATAAATTATTTGAAAATAGAGAAAATAGTTCTTATCTAGATTTAGGAAATGAGTTCGAAGTCGATCGGATCAAAAGTAAGATATTTCCATATTTAGGTAAGATATTCCACGATCCTGGAAAAAACTCTGCTAAATTGAGCTCATATCTATAGCGGTTAATATATACATATGTGTATTTTATGTATGTACTTTACATATGCACCCTCTGCAAGGGTATACAAAAAATCAGAAACAAGTTCCCTAAATCTCTAAATCAGGACGCTACACAGAATATAACAAAAGTTCTGCTGTTCTGGTTATATGAACTAACCTGCCAGCAGCAATATCCACGCACTCCTTCCAGCGTGCCTCCTGCTCCTGTCGGCCGGACAGCGCTGTGGCATACTGCAGCTGCCGCTTGCGGAACTCCTCGCTGAGGAAGCCAATAGAAAAGGCATGTATGCGCCACATCATGTAGTTGGCAATCACGCGATTGGGCGTCTTGGCCAGCAGTTTGCCCAGCTCCTCGAAGAAGGACGGCACGGTCAGATTAATTATCTCATCATCCTGCACGCTGAGGCCAGCGGGCAGCAGGGCATTCATGTAGTCCACCCACTGCACGTACGGATAGGAGGCCTGCAGTTGTTGCACCGTGCGTGGATTGAACAGCTGCGATGAGTTGCGACGCTTCTCATTGGGCCACGAGATCTAAAATACCCAATTCGGAATAATAATAACAAAAGTGAATAATGATATTATTGTTGAACTTACGTTGGCCAGCGCCATCTCAAATTCAAGGGATGTCAGCAGCTGTGTCTTGGCCTGGTCCTTGCTGGCGCCAAAGAGCACTGCAATGTCCACCATGTAATCGTAATAGGCACTGACCAGTGTCTCATTAAAGCCCTTCATCAGGAACTCGCGACTCAGAGCCAACGTGGATTGATCCAGCTAAACAGAAACAGAGTTAAATGAGAAAGTCCTGTGAAAGCACCACCGACTTACATCAATAATGCGCTTGGTGCTGTTCTGCAGATCCACACCAATAGAGAAATCAATGATATAGTCCATGCTGAAGCCGGCAGCACGGAATTTCTTGACCTGCTCCTGCCAGGTCCAGCTATCGTCTGCATTCCAAGTGTCGCCCTCGATCAGAGGCCAGCCACCAAGTGATTTGGCAATCTCAGCAATGGGCTTCGCACCCAGCGTTTCAATCAATGCTGCAAGCAGAATACACTTCATTAATTCTACTTAGTTCTGTGGGATCTGCCCGAGTTACTCACTTTTGTTCATGCAGGCCCTGTACTGCAAATTGGGCAGACGGAAGTGTTTGGGCTCGGTGTCGGGTCGCTCGGCTGTGATAATGTCCTTGAGCTGCTCCTGCAACTTGTCCGAGATGACAGAGAACGTACTGATCGATACCTTATCGTCCGGTATGTTCTCCTCCTCAATGTAAGTGCCGCA
Source organism: Drosophila conformis (assembly GCA_035041375.1). Lineage (NCBI taxonomy): Eukaryota > Metazoa > Arthropoda > Insecta > Diptera > Drosophilidae > Drosophila > Drosophila conformis. The sequence goes on from JAWNLE010000865.1 coordinate 284,834, forward strand.
GGCAAACTCATAGAAATTATCACACGGCTCCACCTCTGGCTTCATCTTTCTGAGCACCGTGGAGGCGGTATGTATGCACTCCTTGGTCAGGCAAACATTCTCCGACTCCGACTTGCCCTTGGTACCATCACCGAACGGCACTTTGTTCATAGTGGTGCTATCGCTGTGCAATGCGGTTGGCTCTGGTGGTTCCTCCGACATATCAGAGCCCGGCCCGGCCATCGGCTTAAGTACATCGAAAATCCAGAGGCCAAAGGCAGAGACGGCGACCAGGAACAGAATACCGCTCAACACAAGCAGGCTTCTCTCCAGCTTGGTGCGTCGGCACCACCAGTTCGGATTCCTACAAAAGAGGAGCAAACAGAAACAACACACAAGTTAAGCCAATATCATAAATCTTAATTAAAAGACGCCCCCGCCGTGCTCGGCAAAGAGTAAAAGTTAATTTCACTTTGCCTTGTTTTCGATTTTTGTCGCTAAAGTTGCGTTGTCATTCATAATCAATTCACTTTTTCTTTGGCTATCACCCGTTGGCCATCTCGTTTATCTTGTGTCTGCCTCGCGTTTCGTTTGTCTTTAAAGTTGTTTATCAACATTGCCCCCTGTGCGGCGGCAGCAGGCAGCACTGTGCAACAAATTTAAGTTAAACTCAATATCAGTTTCTGTGAAACTCAGTTTTGACAAACCAATTATTATTCTTAGTAAGACATATAGAGGTGATGGGAAATAAGATGTAAGTAAACATTAATCTTGGCCGTTCAGCAACCATCTCGGAAATATTCGAAAGCAGTTGCACAAATTCAACCAACTTTGCGTCCAGTTGGACTTCATTTTATTGTAAACTATTAAAACAAGTCATAATTGTTAACCGGTTTGCATAGTCCATGTAAATTGACCACTTCCTTCCGATTTGCAAGTGACTGCTGACTGTTGTTTTTGACGATTTTGTAAGAGTTGTTGTTTTGAACCAAAATAGATATCGATTATCCATAACTGGTTATATTTTTGTGGGCCAGCTTCCAAAGTTTGACTCGACGAGGTTTAACTTGATTGCTATTTTTTTTGGTCAATCAAATATAAAAAAAAGACAAATTCGAAAAAGATACAAAAAACACACACACACACACACACAATCGCAGACACACATCATATACGTTAATGTTAGCCAATGGTTTAGTACCAAGCAATTTCCGTGATGAGTTTTTAGCACGCTTCAATTACTGCTGAAAATTATAAAATAATGATGTCAGAAGTTACGAGCTTTTGCTGCAGAGCCAAAGCCACTTTAATGACCGATTAAGCCAGACTCAATCGATTTACTCATAGGCGATTTAATATCATTTGTTTTTTGTTAAACCCGTGCCAAAGGTCAGCGCCAAAAACCAGACTTTGCCTTTAAAATCATACGTTGGCAAATTTTGTTGGTATCGCAAGGAAACATTCCCCTTTTAATGGTTTCCCTCTGCGCCTGTAAACTTGTAATGATTCTGATAGAGGGAAGCTGCATAAGACTTTACGATAGTAAAAAAAGGTTTGTAAAAGACTCTTTCATAAAGAAAAGCAGATGGAATGCAAAAAAACAAGCATAAATATTTATAGCATAAGCTTCTTTTTGATGCCGAACTCGTTCTACAGTTTTTAAACTTAGTTGTCATCAAGCTAAACTATATATAAAAATATGGAAAAGTTGAACGACACAGTTTTTTTTAGAAACATAACGTGTTATTACTATAAATGAAAGAGAATTTCAAATAAACTAGTATTTAAAAATTAATTTTATTATGCACATTTAACCGAATTTTTCGCATACAAAAAAAAGCTCCACTGAACATTCTGAATAAATTTAGGGATGGGCAAATAATCAGATTGCAAAACTGAACAACACGAGTGGAAAATAAAATATATACACTTACTTGTTTCCAAAGCAATTATTTTGTTTAATGCGGCTGAACCATTTGCTATTGTTAACAGCACAAATGGAACACTCGCCAGCAACAGCAACAACAACAACAACAACGTTGCATGAGGTGAACAATCAACCCAATGACAACCTCGACGCAAACAAAAATAACTTATATGTGTCTCTAATTTGTGCATTTTATTTAAATTGTTGCAAGCCGATGTTTACTTCAACTTATGCACTCTCGCACGGCGGCTTGTGAGGAAAGCACTCGAAAATTAATTCCGAAGAGTCAATAAATTTGAAAAACAACAAATCGATTTAAAGTCAATTCTTATAATTAAAGCCAGAGTAAGAAAAAAAGCAGTAATTAATAATACGCAGTGTTTAACCAGTTTATAAACGATGTTATGCGTTTTTTGCTGTTGAGAATTCATTTAATTGTCCATTATGTAAATTGGGAAGCTTTTGCAATTATACTCGGCCAAAGTTGAATGGCACTTGTTGAGAAATCATTGTGCGGAAAACAAACGATAAATATAATTTTAAAATATTGGCAAAAATCAGTAAGATTTATGCCTTATATAAGTATGTACATACATCAACTGTTTGAGATATGTTTCGGAGCTGTTACAACTTTTCTGTTTGTCAAAATAGCCACTTAGTGTTGACATAGTAATTTATGTCGCAAACAAAAGGAAATTGCTGTGAAAAGCGCAGCTTCCTAGCTTGGGCCAATCTATCAATCAGTCAATCAGTCAGTCAGTCAGTCAGTCAGTCAGTTCGTCAGTGAACGCACTAAAATCCGGCATGTTAAGCAATAGGTGAATGCCGGAATACGGAATATTATACGCTGCCGAATTGAAGCTTAGTTAAAAATATGATGAGTTGAGTAAGTTTCGCATCCGACTTATGAGTTGTGACTGTCTATCCATTACTTAACAATCCAATTAGTTGGATTGAAGTCGTGCCTAACCATTAGCAACATCTTCCAACTGGGCATCGGCATTTCCCCTTTCCAGTTGAAGCACATCAGGCACGAATCTCTTACCGCATGCGGCATTCACGATACGATCCCCAATTTCAGAACACGTCTCACATGCTGAAGCCTGTTCCCGTAGTTTGATGCAATTGCTACTCACTTAATATTCACTACGCTTATGCAACTGGTTACAGACAACTGCCATTGATTTTCGAGGCAGCACCATTGCGTCTTTGGCTCTTATCAGCGCAATATCACAAGTCCTATCACACCTAATAACACACATGAGCAACAGCAGTAGCTGTAGCTGTAGCTGTATTTGTATCTGTAGCTGTATTAGTATCTGTATCTGTAGCTGTATTGGTATCCGTACCTGGCTTGAAGCACCGAGGGGTGTTTGCTGATTGTGAATATTCGTATTTTATTTATGCGGCCCAGGTGCTGCCCCGATTGTACACTGACAACTTTGTATGTACAAGTGGGGGGCTGGGGGGCGTGTCAATGGGCGTCGGTTTCAAGCTGTGCTTTTGTCTATGAGTTGCCCAATAAATGTGTCAAGTGCAGGCGGCGTTTTTGCCATTGACGTGACACTTTGCCGTCACCAACAACGGCGTCTCACACACACACATACGCTTATGCGTATGCATAGGTTTGTGTGTGCCTCTATGTGTGTGTGTACACGTGTGTATGAGTATGACATTTGGCAACATTGCTTCCCTTTAGTGTTTTTTTTCTTCTGTATTTTAATATATTTTATTTAGTGTCGATCTTCCCAGTGGAGCATTTTCTTTAACTCAACCCAAGTTTAATTGACAGTGGCGCCTCAAGACAAAATTCTACAAAATTTCGGCACTAAGCCAACTTTATTTATGATATGATATGATATAAGAATTGGTTAGTATTTCTTGTAAGTCACATTTGTAACTCAATAATACTTTGAGCATTGTTCGAAACTCAACTCATCCCGACTTATTATTTTCAATGCTGAACATAATTCAAATAATTTTATGTGAAGCTTTTTGTGTTCATTAGCGTTAGGGATGTTTGACAGTACTTGTCTTTTTTATGATATTTTTACTCATTTTTGGTGTGTCAAGTCGTTTTCTTTATCAATATTCAACACTGTTACTGACAACCAATTTCAACAAATTATTTTTTTTTTCAGTTTCTTAAAAAAAATGTGAATGGCAGCACTTCCTTTCCTTAAGCTTTTTTGTGCTAAAAATAAATGTGAGTTTAATAGCTTGAGATATATATATATATATATGTATATATATATTTGTATATACATATATAATTGTATTTGAAGCACCGTCAGTTGTGTTTGCCTGAGTTGATCAAATGGTTTTCAAAACATGTGCATGTGAGTCCAACGACTGTCACTAATCACAATTAGTTTGACTACACATTTAAGATTAGACAGTAAATCTGATTTGCAAGCTTTCTTGATTCAAATCGGTCCACAAATTAACTATGGCAATCTCAAGTTTGCCCTTGGAAAGTGAGAGTACCTTTTGAAAAGTATTTAGATTTCGTAACTTAAAGATTTTTTAATTTATATTGGAAGTGGAACTGAAACGAGTACAACGTAATATTAAATAAAGTTAAGAAATACTTAAAAAAAAAGGTCTCCAAACGGAAATCGCTTGACGCAGCAGCTTGGAGCATGTCAAAAGATGACAGTGCCATTAGCTGTGGGCTCTTGTTGTAATATGTACCGCATGGGCTTGTCCATCAGTGCGAGTGGCCTTTGTTAGCTGAAGTCGCTGTCAGACTTTCCCACTTAAGTTTTTTGCTGTTGCTGTGATATTCGTAAAGCCCAAACAAAAAGCAGCGACAAATTGCTTGCAAAGTGTTAATTTGTGCCACAGACACAATTACCTAATACATTTTAATTACGCCCGACTTGGGCCCGAGATACTATAAGATGAGACAAACACACACACACACACACTCACACACACATTGTGATGGGATTTCTGTTTATTTTGCACAGTTGATGTTGTAGTCATTTTAGTCGCTGCTCGTAGTAGATTTTTTAATTGCTCGCAATATTTGAGCTGTCATATCATTTAAGTAACTGCGTGTGCGCTCATTAAAACTGACGGAATGCAGCCACAACGGTCTCGGAGAAGCAACTTAATTTTCTGATAACAGAACAGAAGGTTTACATGAATGCATTCCACATATCGATCGATTGTGAATTGAAATCAGCAAGTATAGCAAACATCGAACACATTAATTATTCATCACATACCTTTTTTCAAAAAACTAAAAGCGACCGACTAGCAGTTATCCAGTACTTTACTTTAATCTAGTCAACTACATTTACGGTGTCTCACACTTCATTTCAACCAATGTCAAAGAAAAAACGTAATTGCCTGCCATAAGATATTTATTCATTATTTTTCAAAAATTCCAAAGACCGATGGTAGGTACATATATTAACCACCAAAATTAATATATGACCCCAATACACTGGGGCTTCCCCACCTGCTAGGTAGAATTATAAATAAATGTTGCCTACTTCCAGGCGTAGTTTTCATTTGGAGCAGGTACATTGTGGACACCTGGGTGCCATAAAACCCGGATATTTGACCTAAAGTTGAGTATTTTCGGTATAAATATACCAATCCTTCGTAGTCAGTTTAGTTTTATCCTGCATCTCGGGTGCAATAAGCCAAAAAGGACTATGGATAAACAGACTACCATTGCAGAACGGAAACTCATCCTGGAACACTTCCAAAAAGGATATTCACATCGCCAAATAGCTGAAATGGTCAGTCTGAGCAACTCAACTGTGTATAACATCATTCGGCGCTTCGTCGACGCAAATCGGATTGAGCAATTACTTTTGTTCTATGACATTGGTTGAAATGAAGAGTTAGCCACTGTATATGTGTAGACACATTCCCTGCATCCCATAATACGCATATAAAATGTATACATAAGTATTTATTTTCAGAGTGATAAAGCTATAAAGATGTCTGAGTTTGTCTTACTAAATTGAAGAGTTCGTGATCTCAGTTCAAAAACATGCACATCATATACCATATGCGCACAATTTTATCAAAACTGACGCTTGATATTGATCAAATATTTATGTTTATGTCGACTAATGGATAAAGTGTTAAAAAATAAAATTAGTATCGAACCCATATCTTCGAAGGCAGTGGTGATTACAATTTTTTCCCATTAATCTTAATGTGAAAATTAAAAATAATATCAAAAACTGGTTAGCTGGTGAATATGTCAATATTCAATTAATATATTGACGCAGGTCGTTGTCCTACTCAAGAATATAATTTGTATACTATATTCTCAGAATACGTAACACATATCGTGACACAATTATAATACCCGCACGAGCTACGAAACCAAATACAAACAAGTTAAAATACTCCAGTCGAGATAGCTTGACTAAGAGATACCCTGTACCCAGCTTTTATGTTTGTAATAGCCTTGCTGATAGATTAACAAAATCTGTGTTCTTTATAATATATCTATTTCTATTCAACTGTATCTTTTAATGCTCTCAATTTGTATGGACATTCGCGGAAGAAGGGTAGTTTTCAATCAAATTAAATAAACTTTATCTGCTGATGATATGCGAGAAAACATATTTGAAAAATCTCTAAATCGGCTTGTTCATGCAGACAGCCAGGCGGATATGGCTAAATCGACTCGGCTGTTGACACCAATCAAGAATATTTATAATTTACTTCCTTTCTGCTGTCTGTTACATTACTGTGTGCAACTTCATTGTGCTCTAATCCTATTTTTATAGAGTATAAACTTGCTCGCTGTCTCTCACTAATCGGGTAGGCTATAGATGATCAGCAATACCTTCCAATATTCCCCGCTATATGCTTTTGTTGGTGCTCATCTCTTATAAGCATTGAAGTACAACATTTGTGCAACTTTCCCTCGCTATGTTTGTTTAAACTTCAACCTGTCCTCAGTATAATTAAATCATTTTTATTGATCTTGGCCCTAAGTGGAAAAATTCAAAGGCTTTGATGGACTTTGAAATCTATTTAGCAGCAGGATGCAGGCAATTTGCCAACAGGAAGAAAACAGCGACAATGCAATTGCGAGAGGCACTGAGGCAATGGGGCAATGCGGATGCCACGGGGCAATGAGGATGTCAGGATGTTGTGCCACTTGCTTTGCTACCTTTAATAAGCTGCCAGGAGGGCAGGAAAAGCGAGCGGAAACCCAATTAAAACTGTAGCGACAGTTGTGCTGTTAGTTTGCCGCGCTTCGTTCCCCGTTTGGCATTCACATAAATAACGGTTTCATTGCAAATGGTAAGCAAACAAAATTAAAAAAATAAATAAAATAAAATATAATAAATAAAAATAATTGATAAAAACCGAGACGGCGAAGGCTGCCATATGTCAAATTGTCGGGGCAAGTTTTCATTGAAATTACGAGCTGCGTTTTGCATGCTAACGAAATGGAAATATTTCGCTTTAGCTGTTTTTTTTTTGGGTGGGTGCCCAGCTCTTAAGGCAACAATATATTGCCAATTATTCGACTGAGCCACATAAACAATACCAATGGCAAGGCAAATAATTATATATGCATTTGGCATTTAGTGTCTGTAATAAACAAAAGCCAAAAAAGCCGACAATATTTTCACCTTTAATATTGACCTCAAATGAAATGCAATGTTTTTTGTATGTATGTTGTATAACTAATATATATATATATATATATATATATATAAACATAAACTTGAAACTTGGGAGTGTTATTCGATGATGAATGCGCTAAACAATGAACATAACTTAAATATATAATAATTGTAATTTTCAAACTAATTTCAAAGTAAAATGTATTAACATGAGTGCAATAGTCTCATTAAGGTTAAGGTTTTGAAAACTTCTGGTTGAATGGGGTTATTTGATAGAATTTTGAAAAGATTAATAGAGCTATGCATAGCCCAATCAGAGCGACGAAGGAATAATATATGCAAGCTAGTCAATTACTATGTAAGATAAATCAAAAATAAAATTAAAAAATGATTAAAAAATGTTTAAATTTTCGGCTAATTGTTGTTATGCCAGCTATATGATATAGAAGTCTGATCTGTTCAAATGTGAGGATTATAAAAATACGCATATTGGCTGAACTTGTTTAGGATTTCTGGCTAAAAAAAGGTTTTCATAAAAAAAACACTTCTATTTTGAAGCTTTGCTGTGCTCGTAATACCTGAACAAAATCCTCTAAATATCTGCTTACTGTGAATATACATATAATAAATATAAACTTAACATTTTAGTAAATATCAGCAAAACTATTTTTACTTTCCAACTCATTTCATATTAATCTTCTTACGAGTTGCAAGCAAAGAAAAAATAAACAAATAAATGTCATTTGGGATGCATAATTCAGTTTTAGAGAGTTCAACTCCAACAAAAGTCGAGTTCAATTGAATTATTTGAATAATCTGCTTATCCACAAAAGACATTGTTCTGCATCAATTGGCTTTGCGGCTTTCCATTCGATTCAGATGTTTTGCTGAATCACTTTGAGATATTTCCAGTTAACTTGACGCGTGCCCAGTAAAGAATGGGCTGACGAAAATCTTCGCTTGCCGGTTTCAATAATCGGCCACAAATACTCTAAAGCCGCATCAAATCAGCGCAATTATGTCAACAAAAATCAAAATAAAAAGCAGAGAAAATGAGTACACGTAATTTCTTTGAATGAAAGAGCAACTCGTACCTGGGCTGGAGCCGAGCTTGACAATCATCAATCACCGACTTGACAAATGCCCCGCATTACACTCGGCTTGTTTATTGTGAGTGGGCTGGGGAGGGCAATAAAGCCAAGAAGTCAAAGACCGGGGCTATTACGTGCGCTACACGCTCCCAAAATTTCCTGCAATTACGCATCATGATTGGGGCAAGGCATTTGGCATTAATGTTGGCCTGCTTCTCAATGATTCACGAGCGCCATCAGGAAGCGAGAAATGTGATAAGTGGTCGAAACAAATAAAATAAACAATAAATAACATAAAAATATTTTATTTTTTCTTCTTATTTTTAAACAAAATAGAATGCTCCAATCGAGGAAGCTCAACTTGGAAATATCCTGTACCCGTCTGTGAAATACATAAATTACATAAGGTGAACAAAATAAGTGTTAATAACTGATCTGAATTTCTCAGTTAATATTTATATATATATACAGCAAAAAATAGGGTATTTTTTACTTAATCCTACCTAGCAGGTGGGGAAACCTCAGTGTATTAGGGCCATATATCAATTTTGGCGGTTAATATGTGTACCTACCATCGGTCTTTGGAATTTTTGAAAAATAATAAATAATTAACTTATGGCAGGCAATTACTTTTTTTCTTTGACACTGATCCACTTGAACTGTGAGCCACTGTATATATATATATTATCTATCAATTGGAAAGCTACTGTTTACTATCAGAAATCGTTTCGTATTAAGAGTATGCATTTTGTCCATTTTCATTTGGTTTAAGTTATCATATTAAAAATGGTTCCAATGAATTCTTATGTAGATAAATTGTTTGGAGACCTTGATAAAGAACAACACTATTGTAAAAAACATTTTTCAAATATTTCTTCCAACTTATACGAAAGTCACACAAAACTTATGCAACAAACTGTTTTATATACATGTTGGCTTAATTTACTTGACTAATAAATCAGCTAATAACAACGAGTTCAAATATTTCATCTCCATAATTTATATTCTTTTAACTTCAAGGGCACTTCGATCTCCATATCCTCAAATATTTGTCGGTCAAGGCAATACGTTAACCTGCGATTATGTTTGGAGTCGCAAAACGACTTATTGAAAATATTATCTCTGGGTTGTTCAACATTTGTTTACGTTTTATAGCCGGTCTATGGCCGAGACGACTTTTGAGCATGTGTGTGAAAGTGAACATTGAAATGTGTAAGTTAATTATATTGCCACACATCTGCTTATGGATATGGTAGCTATATAAACAATGCGTTCAAGATTGCGTACGTTGATAAGCTTGGCCTACCCCCCCTGACTACTAGACTACGTACATATATGGCTAAAAGGGTTACCACACTTTATAAGCCCGAAATTACTTATATGGCATGCGCTATACTAGTCCGAGGCATGTAGGCCTTGGAGGCGTGGCAGATTTCAACCGCAAGCTTCACCTTCGGCTGTGCAATCGCTACACAAAAAGAAACCCAAAGAAAACGCAGCCGCATGAGGCCAACTGAGTGACCATAATTGAAGTTGCCGTTGGTTGCTGTTGACCACGTTAAGGTCTGCGTGCATTTAATTATGCAATTTGTGCAAATAAGCGAATTCAACAACTGCAACTGCAACTCCAAAAACAACAACAACAACTACAATCACAACAGTCAATAAAACAATGCAACGCAACACAGTCTGAGTTGAGCTTAAGAAACATTTAAGTTCTTGGCGGATTTCTCGTCGATTCTGTTGGCCTAAATACCGCTTTACAGAAATACAACAAATTGTCAGTTTAAGAATAAGTCGAAAGCTGTAAAACCGGTAAGCCAGTTTCCTCAAAATAGGTGTGATATTTTTATTTTTCTTCTTTTTTGTTAATGGGCATCTACAAAGGTTTTTATTGTGCGAGCTTTTTTTTATTTTGACTGTGACGACTGCGACATCTTCAAGAGGGGAAGATCTATGTATCTAAGTGTGGATGGTAGGTATGTGAGCAGAAGAATTAATATTCTGTGACAATTTAGCTGAAGAGTATATGGAAATATTATGCAGACGAGCCATTGCCAAAACAACACCAAAAACTCTCAATGAGAAATGAGAAAGCTGCAAAATTTGGCTGACATCGTTGAATAATTGTGCTGATATCGAGATAAGTTCTTTAAAAGCCGCAAATCCCCCAGAAAATATAAAATACTTTTGATGAAAGCGAAATCTTTAGTCATTATAAGATTCATTTACTGAAGCAAATAAAGGCGAATACAAAATAATAGCTACTAAAAGCCAGTTAAAATGCTATAGTTAAAACATCTCGACGAGGAGATGCCCTGGGAATAGTTTTCAAATCGTAGTTTGTTTAAGTTGATATATATATGGTAAATGAGACAAATACAAATATACAAAATCATTCCAAAGTCTCACGCTCTGATAGTCTACATGGGTAAATCGGATCTGCTGATCAAGAATAGATATACAATACAGTTTTTTCTATCTTTAACATCTTTTTGGGCAACTTAATTATACCTTTTTCGCATTATTAATGGGTTCACTGTTTAAAGAATAAAATTGTCGTATCATCTCACTTAAAAATCGGGGGAATAACAAAACATTTTTTTTGGCACAGCCCAAAAAGCCATTTTATATTAATCACGTATTTTTCAAGATGGTTGCCTTACGTCAGTTTTCAAAGAATCGTGTGAAACAAAATTTCATTTATCCTCGTTATACGCATCTCAGCAATTTGCCAGAATTACTATATATGCACACATATATATGTTTATAGTTACAATAATAATATATGTACGTGAGAACTTAGGTCAAACAAATAGGAAATTATTTTTGTACATTGTTTGCACACCAAAGTGATATTTGTAATTTAATAAATTGTGTATATAACTGCAGTAACAATAAATGTATTAAAACAGTTCCATGCTGCTATTGTTACAAATATTTTTCCGCTAGCACGACAACAATTCTCAACACAAAACAGCAGTTTCCCGTATAATACAAAAATAATATTGTAACACTCGGATAATGAATATTAAAAAGTAATACAACATATTATAGGGCAATGCATTGTACAAATTTTTGTGTCTTAAACAATCAAGTTGCTGAACGGTATTTAAATATTTATTGAAACAAATTCTTAAACGCGAATTAAAAAAGTTAACCAGTCGGCAGCCGACAAAAAAACACCTCAAATGTAGTTTGTATAAAAAAAAGTGGAAAAAGACAAGAGACCGCGCTTATGGCTTTTTTTATTTTTTGTTTGATTTCAAACTGTTCGAACTGTTCGGAACGTGTTTTTAATAAACATGCGCAACTTTCTTTTTTTGGTTTTTGACGCGCCAACCAAATCGAATGGTAATTGGAAGGCAAGTGAAACAGACTTGCGTGAGAGGGAGCGAGAGAGGTATAACATAAGTGCAGCAGTACTAAATTAAAACACTTAAATACATAATAAAAAAAACGACTGTGCATAATTTACAGTATGTAGCTTAATGATTGATAAGCGAGAAGACAACAACTTACTTAATGACCGTTTGCATGTTAACCGTTTTAACAATATTGATTCAAGCAACAGCTGCAATTTCAGGTATCTTTTTCGTTAACGAGACGCTGTTTAGCTGTTAAAGATAGATAATTTTCATTTAGTCGACATTGGTAAGGCAAAGAACTTTTAAATCCACAATATTGAACAACAAAGCACAAGTATTAAGCAAGTAAAATTACAAGCGCTCCACACAGCTATTTGAATTTAACGGCCAATAATAATATCGGATGAACTCAATACTGATATGAAGTCAACAGCGAACGACGACCTACTGAGCCCACCAACGCAATCGGAGTTGTATATAAAAGCTGTTAGCGCAAAGCCCGGTTTAGTGATGCACTAGTTGTACCAAAATTAGTTATATTATCGATAAGGTTATCCATACTTATCTGACTTATCGATAGTCGCATAAGGGTACAGGTAGTACACAAGCACTCCGGAGCCATCACTAGCAATAACATCATATACGTATGTTTAGGGCTGCAACAACACTCTGTTGAGGCACTGTTATAAATTTGTAAACATTGAGTTCTGAACCAGATTGTTTTTAAAATATAATAACAGACCTCCATTTTGTTGTCCGACTGCATTTTATACTCTGCTCTAAGTTCTTCACATTTATTACTGTTCTAGAAAATGATTTCCGGAAAAATACATTATTTTTTGAATGACTAAATCGTAAAACGAACTAAATGAACGACAATCCACGAAACCAGTTCGTTCGCATTGTTCACTGAGTTCGATCGAATTTATTCCGGACGCTTCAGCACAACTTTCGTCCACGCGACTAATTAAACCAACATATAAAGAAATTAAGTAGCTAAAAACCATGAAAATAAGTTTATAGAAAACATGCATAAGCACTAGCAGGCCAAGTAAGTAGAAAAGCTTGAAAAACGCAATCATTACTCAAGAATAAAATAAACTTCACACGTTTTACATTTGTGAGCGGATGTGTGTGTGTGTGAGTGTGAGCATTTTTTCGCACAAATTAGATTTATTCATATTTGGAGCTTTGCTATTCCAATTAATGATTGAATTGTTTGCAATACTTGTGCAACATCTAATATATGTCCCTGAGGAGCAAGGGACTCTTTTAAACATGTTTAGAGGGTATTCTAGTTTTGTTGTGAAAAGTGCCGACGCCATAAAGTATATGTATTGTTGAGCAGCATCAGTGGAAAGGTTCTACTGCCTGTCCGTCCTCACTTATGCCTCTACGATTAAAATAGGCGTAAGCACATATGTCATCCTTTCGAATACAATTTAACTACACAAATGTTAAATATTCTCTGACCGTAGTGAAATAGAAAAACACTTGGATACAAATCGCTTAACTTAGCTAATTAACTTCGATTTAAAAGGGTATGCCGCAGATAACAATTCTTTGTTAAACACTCGCAAATCGAAATGGAACCAATGAACTAGTTCCCATTTAATATGAAACTCCTTTTTCTATAGAAATTTCTCTGCAAAAGAAGGAGAAAGGAAGCAATAAAACTCATCTGGAAGTCAATTAATTAGCAATCATGGACGTGTCACAGCCACCGCCACAGCTGTTGACGGCGCCATCGGCGCTGGCTACAAATTTCACATCGATGCCGCCGCCATCGATGGGACAACACTACAGACACTACCATCCCCATCATGGAGCCGGCAAGCAGGGCTACAATCACTTCAAGCCCTTCATGCCCGGCGGCTTTCAGCGGCCATTTGGCATGTCGCAAGATGACTTCGATGGCAAACGATTGCGCAAGAGTGTTATGCGCAAAACGGTTGACTACAATGCCTCCATTATCAAGGAGCTGGAGGTGAGTAAGATGGCAATGATGTCCTTGTGCTCTTTGCTCATGCTTGCGTTGTTCTCATTTTAGGCACGGCTGTGGCAACGCGACTATCGGGATCGACTGGCGCTGCAACCAGACAGCATTTATGTGCCGCAAATGCTGCCGCCATCCAGCTATCTGGACAATCCGGCCAATGCGATAACGACACGCTTCGTGAAGACGGCCACAAACAAGATGCGTTGTCCGATCTTTACTCTCGCGTGGACGCCTGAAGGCAGAAGACTGGTAACCGGCGCCAGTTCCGGCGAATTTACGCTCTGGAACGGCCTCACCTTCAACTTTGAAACCATTCTCCAAGTGAGTCTTGTAGAAATGCGTGTGTCAGATAATTATAATAATCGAAAACATATATTTAGGCCCACGATATTTCGGTGCGGACGATGGTGTGGTCGCACAATGACAGCTGGATGGTGACTGGTGATCATGGTGGCTATGTGAAATACTGGCAATCGAACATGAACAACGTGAAGATGTATCAGGCGCACAAGGAGGCGATTAGGGGAATAAGGTATTGCCAATCTATGATTGTAATTTGTATCAGTTGTATTTACCATTTAGCAGATGCCGTTGTCGCAAGCACGAGGGCACCACCGAACCACCCAAGTTTAGGTTGTTTACAGTTGCGCAGCTGCAGTTTAGTATCATCCAGATCTCTTAATGTTCTCCTCCTCGCCATCTGGCTTGTGATATATATACAGTTATTTAATAGTGGCGATTAGTTCGATTAGTTTTCGTTTGTTCTTTTTTTTGTCTTTTTTTTGGTCGTTTAGTTTCCTTCCTTCGGGGGCTGTTGCAATTGAAAATCAATAAAGCCGTCACTTGAGCAACAAGCCAGGTCTCTCCAGAATCTCTGTTTGGCGCATTATTTTCCACACTTAGTTTCGCATAGTCAAGTCAACTAAGTTAAAAACAAAAAATCAGTGTAAGAATTTGTTGTATTTACTACTACCACCTCTGTGATTTAAACACTGTGATAATCAATTCAAAAAAAGAAAAAGAAAACAAATAAAGGCAAACTAACAAATGAAAAACTAAACTTTCTGCACAATTTTATTGGCGCGCAACACAATAATAATAAAAAATGCTGAAAGCAACAAATTGATGTGTTCAAAATCGGGGGTTCGAGTGTTTTCTTTAACGTCTGATGCTGCTGCTGTGAGAGGGGGGAGAGGGGATTTATTTGCACACATGTATATTGTATTTGTTTCGTTTCCATTTTCTAACTTGGCTGTCTCTCGAATCCAACACCAATCCAATACCAAACCACATCCACCCACAACATAGTTTCAGTCCCACGGACAGCAAATTTGTCAGCGGCAGCGATGATGGAACTTTGCGCATATGGGATTTCATGCGCTGCCAGGAGGAGCGTGTGCTGCGAGGTAAGTGGAACCAAATGACACCCCCCCAAATTCCTAACCGACTCTATTCTGATCACAGGACATGGCGCGGATGTGAAGTGCGTCCATTGGCATCCACAGAAGGCAATGATTGTCAGCGGCAGCAAGGATAACCAGCAGCCCATCAAGATCTGGGATCCCAAGAGCGGCATAGCACTGGCCACGCTGTAAGTATTATAAGCTCCATCCTTGTAGTGCATCCATCTAACTGTTGCCACACGCTGCAGTCATGCGCATAAATCGACCGTCATGGATCTCAAGTGGAACGACAATGGCAACTGGCTGGTGACAGCGTCTCGGGATCATCTGCTCAAACTGTTCGACATTCGCAATCTGCGGGAGGAGGTTCAAGTGTTTCGCGGCCATAAGAAGGAGGCCAGCTCAGTGTCCTGGCATCCCATACACGAGGGTCTCTTCTGCTCCGGTGGCTCCGATGGCTCCATTCTCTTCTGGAATGTGGGGTAAGTTCATCCACCCCACATCTGTCAGGGGTGTCTATTTAAAGTTCCTCAAATTAATTGCAGCACGGATAAGGAAATCGGATGCGTGGAGACGGCGCATGACAGCATTGTGTGGACGCTCGCCTGGCATCCACTCGGTCACATTCTGTGCTCTGGCTCCAACGATCATACAATCAAATTCTGGACACGTAACAGGCCAGGGGATCTGATGCGGGACAAGTACAATCTGAATACGCTCCCCGCCAGCTTAGCGGCACTCGACGAATGCGAATACGGTAAGATAAAAAAAATATATTTATATTCCTTTCGATTATAACTTGGTTTACTCTCAGACGATGCCGTCATACCGGGCATGGGACCCGAGGACAAGGTGGAGTTCACCGAGAGCCTTACGGCCGACAAGGGCTTTATACCGGGCCTGGATTTGGATCCCGGCAGTAGGACAGGCGGCGATAAGAAGGTGCCTTACACCAAGCCCATCCCACGCAATTTCCAGGTGCAATGGGCCGGACCACGACGAGCCGACGATCCGAGTGTGCTCAGCATACACGATGAGCTGGCGGCGCGCGAATCCAAGGACTCTAGCAATGGTCTGACCCACCAGCAGATCAGCGAGAACACGCTAGAGGGCATCCTGGCCAGCGGCATGCTCAACGGCCTCGATCCCCAGACGATTGTTGGCGTCTTTGTCTATGGACGCTTCATACGTGTACATCCCGATTCGAGACTGATGGGCGCCATTCGCCAGGGCGCCGATTACCTGAACAAGTACATTGACGCCGGCAAGCTGGAGGAGCTGTGCGATGTTGTGCCTATGCGAGAGCGGGAACGAGAACGTTCTCGATCCCTCTCGCCCACGGTGGAGACGGCACAGGGACGTGGCGAGGTTTCGCCGCCACTGAAGAAATCCCGTTTTGAGCCACGGCAGCACAATGCGCAGTTGGTGTGCGTACGCGAGCTGCTCCTGCTCAAGAAACCCTTCCTGCCGTCCCTGCTGACCGTTAAGGCGCAACAGCCGAAAACCGAGTTCATTGATGAGCCTTCGAGCTACGGCAGCGGATCACCTATGGATTCCGCCTCGCGCGACGAAACAAATGCCCGACCCAATCCCTGGGCCTCTACTGCACCGTGGACCAACTACGGGAATGGCAATGGCAACGGCTCCTCCTCCAATCAGAACGGATATGGCAACAATGGCGGCGGCGGCGACAACTTCAATGATCGGGAACGTGATCAAAGAAGTGGGAACAACAACAACAGCAATAGTGGACAGCAGCGTCGTAGGCGTGGTAACAATGCCGGCTCGGGCGGAGGAGGCGGCGGTGGTGGCCGGAATCGGGGTCGCAACAACAGACGATTCTAGTCCAATTGCTGCACGGACAAAAACCAAAACACAACACAACACATGCACCCACATTCTGAACACACGTTTTGTAATCATACAAACAAAAAAAAAGAAAGAAAATCAAATATTTACTTGGCTTGTCAAGTTCAACTCCATAATATGCATAATTCAATTTATATATATTATTTCAGAAATGCTAGCGAACACAACTGATTGTCAACTCCAACTGCAGTTTCTTGTACTTTTCGACGGGCACCAGCCTCGATAACAGCTAATCGATGTGATAATTAACATTTTCGATAAATAGCAAAGGGCAAGTGCCACAATTGGCACGCCGCCACGTTTTATCGACTCAAATTTGAAGTTTCCAATTATTCCTATGCGCTCCGAGAGAAATTGCGGGCTGCTCCACATTTTAACAGATGCAAATGCGTTTCGTAACAGCTATGAACAATAGCCTGCTGCAATTATTATTATTATTGCGTTCTTGTTAACTTAGTGTTTAATTTTCTGTCATTTGTGAAACGTTAAATTAGGTCAATTAATTCTACACCTATGCGGCCAACGAATTGCGGCGACTGCTCCGCTTGCTGCTGCTCCTGCCACGTCTTTCATCATCCCCATCATCGTCTGCATCTCTCGCCTTGCCATCCTTAATGTCCATGTCATTGGACAACATCCCCTGCCTGGCACCCACATCAAGCAGGCTGTCATTCACAGCGAGATGGTGGTCTGGCTTGCGCTGATGTCGAAACGTTTGCTTGATTTCGCGCACCTCCTCCCGCATCCGATCCTTGGTGTGCTGCTCAATAGTGCGCTGGATTTGCTCAGCGGATGCCACTAATTTATCAGCCTCGAGAACTACACGTTTTGAGGAATTGCTGCGACTACGACTCCGACTCCGACTACGACTGTGTCTGGCACTGCGACTACGCCGCTCTCCTCCACGCCGTGAATTCGAGTGTGCGCGGGAGCGCGAACGCGAACGGGAATAGCTGCTGGAGGAGCGTGAGCGACGCGTGGAGGCCAATTTACGATTCTTGCGCTGCACCGGCGACTTACTGCGATTCCGCGAATGCGAGCGACTGTGGCTCCGCCTGCAAATTGACACATCAGATTATATATATGGAGGATAATGATTGGGATTCCCTTTGCACCTACCTGGAGCGAGACGAGTAGGTCGATTTGCGGTAGTTGGAACGACTGCGGCTGCGACTGCGCGAATGCGAGCGCCTGGAACGACAAATGAGACTACAAAACATATATCAATATAAGCGAACCCGCATCACAAGAAGGCATCAATGTCTACGTACCGACGACCACGCGATCGACTGCGACTGCGAGAATAGGAGCAGGATCGTGAACGATTTCTGCATTAGAAGGATAAATGTATTTATTAGCTATGATATATAATTATATTTGACCAATATGTTTACCTGCCGCGTGATGACTTGTGATAGTAGCCATCGTTGCCATCATCGTCGTCGTACCGACCGTTGTCGTAGTGCTTGGGGTTGTAGTAGGAGAAGGAATGGCCATCGTGGCCAATGCGAATGCCTCGCATGCCCCTGCCACGTCCACGTCCTCGTGGACGCGGCGCATAGCCGCGATAATTGCTTGAGACGGCAAATGGCGGTGGTCCGGCTGGACGGTAGAGTGCCGCACCGGGAAAAACTGGCGCCATACCGTAGCCAAACATGGACAGCGATTGCATCCATTCGCTGGCCGCCTCGGCGCTGTACGCAGCTGCTGTGCCAGGGACGGCGCTAGCTGCCAGAGCAGCCGTTACAGCCTTGAACGGATTGAGGGCAGCTTGCTCAGCTGTGGGTGGATTTGCGTTTGCATCGGCGATGTTGCCATTCAGCTTATGCTTCCTGCTGCTCGACATTGCGGTGTCATCGTCCTCGCTGCTCGCTGCAGCACCAGTGCTCTTTGTACTCTTGCTCCTGAGCAGACCCATGAGCGGTGTATTCGTTTTGATTTCGTGCACAATCTTGCGCTGATCACAGACCAGCTTCTCTGTCGCAGTTTTGTATTTCTCTACCAGACGCCGGCGTTGCAAATCCTTTGCCTCATCATGCTTGACTCGTTGCGGCTTTTCCTTTTGCTTGAGCTACACAACATATGATAAATTAAGATATGCAAATTGAGATGGAGATTGGCTCAACTCCTCACCTGTATCCGCTCGAAAACCTGCTCCAGGATGCGTATGCTCTCGAGTTTGCGTTCCACAATCATCAGTTTGCGCTCCTCGAGTCGTATCTTCTGCGAGTTCTCCACCTGGCCACGCTCCTGTATCTTTTTCATGTGCTTCTCCTTGCGTTTCTCCTCGCGTTCGCGTTGTTTCTCCAATTCAGCTAATTTCAATTGCTCTTCCTTTTGCCTGTAAATTTGTTGTGCACAATTTTGCTCACATGTTTTTGTTGTGTTTGTTATTTTGCTAAGAGAACTTATCAACCGTTTCGTCTGGAAGAGTCAGAAAACTGTGTAACTCGCCACACCATGAATACTCACATAAATATATCTATATATATATGTGACACACACGGTTCAGATAAGTAACAAGTGAACAGGAAATTAAACCGACGCACTTTGCTCAACGGCCAAAGACGTTTGCGGCTTGCCCCTGCCAACTTATTAAAATATATGAATATAAATATATATATACTTAATATACTTTTACTCTATTTTTACACAATGCTTTATTTGAATGCATTTAAAACGCACACATTCTATTATCTCATGCAGATATTTCCGAATCTGAATTAATTGAGATTGAGCCAAGCGATTTAATATCGACTTGGCCGTCTGAGAAGATGCAGGTTGTTTTTCCTGACTTTCTCGAATGTTAGCAGAGGTACATATAAATTATGGTTAAAATCAACCAACTCTGAACCTTCTGCGTATATGGATATAGACCAATGTGGTCTGAATGGACCCCCTCATTTAGCCAATTCTCGCTGGTAATAAAGTAGTTTTTAAGTACACTATTTGAACAATGTGATTAGTGCCAGTTCGAAATTCTGTCTGATCCCTAACCCCAACATAACTAAAGCTGAGCTATAACTACAATATCTGATATGCATTGGCAAACTGCTCGCCGCAAGCATCTTTAGTGTTGTA
This sequence comes from Drosophila conformis, assembly GCA_035041375.1. Classification (NCBI taxonomy): domain Eukaryota; kingdom Metazoa; phylum Arthropoda; class Insecta; order Diptera; family Drosophilidae; genus Drosophila; species Drosophila conformis. Next base: position 305,166 of record JAWNLE010000865.1, read on the forward strand.
ATCAGTGAATGAATGAATCGATGAATTCAAATAGACGGTTTCATTCTCTGCCCATTTAGACGGACGACAAACTATGGTCAAACCTTTCGCGTTCCGCTTGCTCGGCCAGATTCTTCTTTTCACGCTCGCGCTCCTCATCCTCGGCTTGGGCTTTGGCCACGCAGCGCTTTCGCATGCGATCGCGTCGCTGAATGTGCGAATCGCTCAGATGTCGCTGCTTGTCGAAGTTCACGTTGATATTGATGGCCTGCGTCTTGTCCACGAATTTGCGCACCAGCTTCGTGCTGCGGAACTCATCCATGGCGCGCACAAAGCTTGAATACTCCTCAAACTGAACAAAGCTGAAAATATGATTAGCAATTAGCAACAATATAATGTAGGATAAATTAAAGACAACTTACGCCTCGAAGAGCACATCATGTTCAAAGCTAAACGTTCGCATGCCACTAATGTCCGATTGCATGCTCTTTCGATACGGATCGCAGATGGGTATATCGACTGCGCGAACCCGCCCAAATTTCTCAAACATGCGCTTGAATATGCTCTCGCTGGGCTTGATTTGCTCGTCGTGCTCGGAGTGACGGGGACAGAACCAGCGGATGGGCAGGTGTGTCATGTGAATTGTGTCGGGACGTTCGCCCGCCTTCATCTCGTCCATGTTGCGAGCATCTCGAAAATACGAGTCCCAGTCGTGGCGCGTGGGAAACTCATCCTTTGACTCAGTGCAACGCACCCGGAATGCGTCACTAAAGCCGGACAAACGCAATGTGATGCCATCGAGGCGATCGACGGCCAAACGCAAACGCTTGCGCTCGTCCAGCTCCGCCTCGAAGCGTATATAGTTGACAGTGCTCTTGGAGACCTACGGGAGAATGAGTATTCGATTTATATATCAAGTAATTACTCCTTACTCTTTACACTTACTTTGAGCAAGAGAAACTTGTCCGGCTTCAGTTCGGCACTGAGTTTGTCCATAATCTCCAGATTTGATACGGATTTGCCGGTTTTGATTTTTTCGGGCAATGCAACTGATATTTGCATTTTGGCCAACGGCTTGAGGTACAAGCTGTGCGGCAAATAGAACGGCGTGCAGTCCACAACATTTTCTATCGTCTGAATGTTGATCATATTTTGTATGCGGTTGGTTTTTGGATTTTAGTTCGTGTTTAGTGTTTTTTTTTTGTTCGATAAAATACAATGCAATTAAGGTAAAATACAAGTAGTACAATTTATAAAAAATATAAACTACATATATATTAGAATCTCAAAAAATGAAGGTGTGTGTGTGTATAAATATGAAATGTATGTGTATTGCCCCCGCCCGTTCCCCTGTCCTAAATATGCTTGTATGTATATCCGATGATGACGATTTTTCAAAGTGTGTGAGTGGTGTGTCCGCGAATAAATCGGCGTCTGTGTGTGCGTGTATTTTTATGACGAAATCGTCACCACGGTGTTAATCTACTTAATCCTAATAATATTTTGACTTTTTATTGCAAAGTTTTCCTAAAAAATAAACACGTTATTAGTTTCTCAAGTTTGATGGTTTTGCACATTTTCTTCACTATTCGAGTCAAACACTATCGGCGTATGCGAATGAACAAGAAGTAACCGCTCACGATTTGTGCTCGATAACTAGTTATCGACCGTCAATTGTGAATTGTCTGTTGTTTTGTCTGGCGTAACAGAATCTATCGATTGCAGCTGTTTTTGAATCTCTAATGCCGTTTTCCAATCCATTTCAAACCAATTGTTTTTATTTCTTATGTTTACGCTTGGACTATTTCACATTTAGTTGTATAATAATGTATCCCATGATTCATTCATGTTAAATAGCACTGTTTGGGTAGCATATGCATAAATTGAATTTTCACGCTGTAAATAACAGGTGACCAAATGTTAACGTTATTGTCGCTGTTATTATTAAAAAAGAAGAAGAAAGAGGAACTACGAAAGTGCGTTATTTCATTTTTATACTGTTTAATTTAATTAGAAATTTAAGTAATTCAACAATATGCGTGTGTGAAATTAATATAATATTAAAAACTAACCATAGCCCAACGGCATAGCGTGTAAATGGCAAAAAACTGACGTGAAATACAACTGCCAACAACAACAAAGCACAGCAGCAGCGACCAGCAGAGCAACAACAACAACAGCATAAGCAGCAGCAGCAACAACAACGCAATTGTGATAGACAAAGAAATAGATTAAGGGGGAAACGAAACACACAAAAAGGCCCAACAAAAAAAATAGGAAATAAAGCAAACCGAAAACAAAACGCAACATTTTTAAATATATCGCGCGAGTTTTTAGGCAACTTTTGCACATAGAATCGTTTTTTTTTTATACGCAACGAAAACAGAAATCAGATAATAAGGAAAACAGCCAGCGAATGAGCAGGCAAAAGCAATGCGATAAAAAATAAATAAGAACACATAAATTAAAAGAAAAAGGAAAGAAACTGGCGCTGACGCTGACACTAACGCTGAAAGAGAAGCGAAGGGAGCTGAAGGAGCGAAAGGAGAGGCGAAAGCTGGATAACAGCAGCTTTTGTTTTGGACTGAGACGTCAACGTAGTTGCTGCTGCTGACACGCACACAAACACAAACACACATACAGAAGGACACACACACTCACACATAGCCACAGCTGATGTCAAATCATTTGCAGCGTTCGTGCTCGTGAGCGTTCACAATTGATTAAAACCAAAACACACCACAAAACAAACAAACACACAACACATATAAACAGATAGAAACACACATACAGGCGCCATTGTGAAAATTGATTAAAGATTACAAGGTAAGTGCGATGCACATCGTTTTAATTAAGAACCATAGTTGTAGCTTATGCATATGCACCCGTCCAAAGCTGCTATCGATGATGCCCTTTTAGTTACATTCATTTTGAATATAGCCGCCTACAACTCCCTCTTCCTCCCAAGCCCTTTCCATTCCAATCCACTTCACTCCTTGGCATTTCCCTCTCTCTTTTGTGGCAAATGCAGCCCTGCACCTGCTGCCATTTTCTTTTTGAACGTCAGCGCAGGCAACCCTTGTTTCTTTTGCCTTGCTTGCCCTTGTTAGTTTTTGTGGTCTGTTTGCTTGTTGGTTTGTGTGCGTCAGTTCGAGCCAAATTACAATTAATTGCAACAATTTACATATTTTAAGCGCATATCCGAATTAGTTTTCCCAGAAATTATAACGTTGGTAATTGCAACTATCATTTCATGCTCTCTCTGGCTCTCTCCCTCCCTCTCTCTCTCTCTCTTTCTCCACCTGTGTTTTCTCTCAATTCTTTGGCTAGTCCAAAACAATCGGCGCGTAGAATAATGCAACGTAATGGAAAATAACAAAGTGCAGGCCAAAACAATGCACAAATATACACACACTCATCCACATACTCATAACAGTGTTGGCGGTGGCTAGTGCTGCCAACTGTGCGACAATAATATCATATGCATGCATTTGCACCATAAACTTGTTGTTGTTGCTGTTACACAAATGAAATCGTGCTGTGATCCCGCATCAGCTGTTCCCAAACAGCTGCCTGGCGATCTTTAAAGAACAGGATTATACAATACTCAATTCAACTGTTTAACTGGCCTTGTTACTCATTTAACGCACTTTGTTTTTTTGCTGCCCTGAAATTTTGCGAGCGCTGTTAGGCTAAGTAGGCTCTGCTTACTATGATACTATATGTGATTATGTGTGTGTGTGTGTGATGTGGGCAACAATAACAATATTTGCGCGTTAATTTTTAAAAAATAATGAGACATTTGCGTTGTGCGTACGTGCTGTGTAGGTGTGTGTGCTTGAGTGTGTCTGTGTGAGTTCCTTCTCTTGCTTTCGTGCTGCCGTGGTTGTGCCCTCCTGCAAAGTGGCAAAGCGGCGATAAACTCTGACGACGGCGTCGTCAGCGTCGACGCTTTGACTGCTGTTGTTGAAATGTAATCAGTTAGCGTATTGAGAGATGCTGCTGAATGACCCCAGCAACCAGAGTTCAGGGCAGTCTGCAAAGCTACCCCTTCCCCCTCTCCGTTTCTCGTGTGCCAACAGCTGTTATCTTTTGTTTGCAAACAGCAAAGTTGATTTATGCGCTTTAATTACACTGTATGTCACACAGTCACCTGTGCATGTGTGTGTGTGTTCTTGTATGTATAAGCAAGCATAGTCTTTGTACTTAATTTGGTAGATAAGCCATTATCAGGTGAACGCGTCGATCAATTTTACTGATGAGTAATCGAAATGGTGTCATTTGCTACTGCTGCTGCAATTGCTGCTGTTTCATCTTAAATCGTAATACTAAAAAACAGTGTAACTCACAAGCCAAGGACAATTTTTTTTAGATTTTCCAGCAGTATTTGTTGTATGTCCTCTTCGCTTTCGGTTTTATTTTATGATCAATAAAGTAAATCTAAGAAATATGAACAAAAATTTCCCAAAATTATGAAATTGGCCTGTGTAGGTAAGAACCAAAAAAAGAAAAAGAAAAAAATACAAGTTTACGTTGGCAAAAGGCGACGCAGGTAACAAATACCAATCGCATTATCTGCCTGTAAATCACTCGCACTCGCTCTCTCCTGTTTCGCTGTCTCTCTGTCGCACCCATTTAAATAGTGGGATCGCGAGAGAACAAAGCACACGTGTACCCCTGCTCTCTCGCTTAATAACAGCGGCGACGTCAGCGTCGGCGTCAATGGCTGTCAGTTGTATTTGTTTCGCCCGCAAGTCTAGACGTTGTTTTTATTTTTTGTTGTTTAAAATTTTGTTTTTCCCTTAAGTTAAGGTGTGTTGATAGTAATAATCAATGTTATTGGTGCTATAGTTGTTGTTTGCGCGTGTAGCCAGAGCGGCGCTATTTATTTTTCTATATTGTTATCGCTTTAAAAATGGTGTTTGCCAAAGTTTGCCAGACAAGTTGTAAACACTATCTATTATTAAGAACATAAAAACGAGAGTAGAATAATCAACGACAAACCATTCTCCGTATTAATTGCAGCTCTATAACAATGACGGGCAGCAGCAATCGCTCTTAGTCATTTAAAATTTGAACTGCTGGCCACCCCCAGCAGCGCCATAGTGTCTAATCTAGCTGGCATGTTATCGCTAACAGTAGATCACATTAACAGCAGACTGTGTTAACAGTAGCAACCTAAACCCTGTAAAAACAGCCCACGTGCGCCTCGAATAGAAAGAAAACAAAAATAAACCAATGAGTATTGTGTAAATAAAACCCCTCTTCAAACTGCGCCACTGTTATCTCGTCACTACATACATAATATATTTATGTATTGTGTGCACGTATCCCTCTCTCAAGTTGATTTGTTTTACATTGCAGCCTCTCAACGCTAGGTGGCAGCACTACACAAAAAGAAAGATGCATGAACACAGAAAGCTTTAGCAATATACATAAAAAATCCCCCCTTAAATTGCGCCAATGTTAACTCGTTACTACATACATAATATAAATATATATATGTTACTCTCTCTTAAGCTGATTTGTTTTGCATTGCAGCCTCTCAACACTAGGTGGCAGCACCACACAAAAAGAAAGACGCATGAACACAGAAAGCCTTAGCACTGCCAAACAAAAACGAGACAAGAGGAAGAAGGTGAAGTGAAGGAGGAGGTGGAAGGAGGAGCTGGAGGAGGAGCGGTAGCAGAAGCCCACCCCCATCCCATCCAATTAATATTGTTAATCGAGCTCGATACCGGCGACCCCTGTGGACAAATCAGCGCCCATGATGCTGTACGTATTTCATGTGGATGTCGGTCGCATGCTGAGCTTCGACATGACCGTCGCTCTGTCCTCGGTGGAGAATCTGAAGGAGACAATTCAGCGGTTACATGGCCTGCCCGCTGCCAATATTGTTCTGCTGGTGAGCGGCGGCGAGATGTTGACACACTCTACACAGGTATCCTGTTACTCTGCCGGCACCGACACGAATCCCATTTTCATGTTTCTCACCGGCGACGAGCGACTGGCACCAACGATAGCCAGCGGCGCTGGCGGCAGCGGTGGCGGTGGCGCTTCCGGTGGTTCATCAAATGATGCATCCGATGTAGAACTGCAGCGTCAGGTGGAAAATAGCCATAGATTGCCCGCGGTGCTGGATACAGTGCGTCAACGGTCGGCGCTGGCGCAGCACATGCGCGAAATGGGCCGCAAGGAGGAGCTGCTGTGTGAGCGTCTCGTCCACGAACAGCATCTGCAGCAGCAGGGCTGGTCGGCGGTCGTCGCCAACATGGAGGATGTGACGAGCGAGTTCAGCGAACGTTTCCACAACTTCTGTTTGGCCTTCGATCGCCATCTGGAGCAGCGCGAGAGTTATTTGGAGCTGTTGCGCAACTTTGGCGATGATCTCAAGCAACTGGCACGCATACCCATTCTGCCCGCTCTGATGACGCTGGCCGAGGCCGATTTCCATGGCTTTGACGAGCTGCTCGACAACGAGGATGTTGAGCAGATGGAACGTGATTCGCAGCACGCAGGCGGGGAGACGGTTGGTGAGCCGGGCAGTGAGAGTAGCGTGGAGAAGAGCAGCAGCAGCACGTCGCCCAACAAGAAACTCAAAATGGGTCACGAAATCGAGGAGCAAGAGGAGCAAACATCCTCCAAGCACCAACAACAGCAGCAGCATCAGCTGAATCTGCTGCAATGGATTAGCTCGAAGGGTAATCACACAGCACTGCAACAGATGTGCGATGAGTGTGTCCAAGGTTTGGAGACCTTCTCCGTGGACATTTACGAGAAACTCAAGCTAGAGGTGCAGAACATCATCAAGATGGCCAAGCAGACGGAGGTCAAGGAGATCAAGGGCCTGAGCGATCGCCTGTATCGCCTCGATGAGTTCAAGTACAAGATACGCAAAATGGTGCAGGATCAGCGGGAACAGGCAACAGCCCTGCAGCAGAATGAGTCGCGTGCATTGAATTTGCGGGATAATTCGGTCCTGCCGGATCTGTGCCTGTCGCATCGCTCCCAGCTGCAGGTGATGCTCGAGAATCACTTGCGCATCCGGGAGTATTGTCGCTGCATTGCTAATGCCAAGGATGAGCTCGGCCGGAATCTGCACACGCGACTGCGTCGCATCGTCTGGATCGAGAATGGGATGAGTGAGTTCGATAATCGTTTGCTATTCTATCATCGCTGCCTGCGCCGAGCCGAGCGACACATCAGCATCATCGAACAGATCCATCGGGCGCCGTCCACGTATGTGGCAGCCGTCACGGAAGTCGTCCGTCGCAAGATCTTCTCCGATGAGTTCCGCTTGTGGGCATCGCGTCTCTCAGTTGACTTTGATCGCATCCACGGTGAGGAGCTACAACGGCGTCGCCTGTTCAACAATAGCTTCGATGGTCACTTCTTGAATATCCTTTTTCCGGGCATGGCCGATATGCCGCCAACGTTTGCCAACGAGCATCCCGAGCTGAGCTTCGACACACGTCTGCCCCAACTCAGTCGCTCCGACATCGAGCTCCTGTCCATCCAGCTGCCCGAGTTGGCCACCCAGCTCCAGTTGCCCGATATGGCACCAGTGCTGCAGTTCTTTGTGCAGCGCAACAAGGACATCAGTGAGCAGCTGGAGCTGGAAACGGATGTGGATGTGGATACGGATACGGCTGCTCCTCCTGTCTGTAAGCAAAGTGTGAGCACGTCGAGCACCAGTCTGAATGTTGGCCAAATTGCACGCAGCACCGCCACGGAGCAGCTGCTGATGCTGAGCGCCAGCACGCTGACGGATGACAATGCGGGCAGTGTGCAGCGGCTGCGAGATGCACTGCAGGCCTTGTCCAAACTGGCGCTGCAATGCCTGGCCATGGCACGCTCCAATCTGAGCAGCCTGCGCAGCGAGCTGACCACACACTATCAGGATGAGCTGCAGTCGGAGCTGCAGCTGCTGCAGGACAAGTGGCAATTGTTGCGCATGCAGTGCGAGCAGCGGGATCAGCAGCAGCAGCAACTGCAGCAATTGCAACAGCTGGAACACTTGGAGCAGCTGGAGCAACTGCGTCAACAGCTGGTCGCTGCCGAGCAGGAGAAGCTGGCGGCGGTGGCGCAGGCACGCGAAGAGTTAATCCACGAGCACAAAACGGAGTTGGAATCGCTGCGCTGTCGCTTCAAGCTGATGACCTCGATGGAACGGTCGCCGTCGGACAGCAGCCTGGAGAAGGTGGAGCGACCGACGAGCAGCGCCAGCGTTGCCAGTCTCGATGTCGAACAGCTGTTGGCGCAACAGCGTCAAGATTTGCTTGCCCAACGCGATCGTGCAATCAGCGAAGCTGTCCAAGCGGAGCGTGCTCTCTGGCAATCCCGAGAACAGGAGCAGCAGCAGCAGCAATCGCTGCCACAACTCAACTCAGAATCTGTGATGGTGAATGTGTCCATATTGAAGGACATGCTGGAGGATAAGGAGCGACAGCTGGACATGCTGCGCGAACAGAATAGCCTGCTCAACCAGGAGAACTATACTCTGAAGACACGCTTCGATATGCTCACCAACGAGGATGGCAACAGTTGGCTCAAGGAGAAGATCGAGTATCTCAATCGCGACAAGAATCGCCTGGAGGAGGAGCTCTGCCTGGAGAAGGGCAAGCGTCTCGAAATGGAGTCCAGTGTGGCAGCAATGAGAAGGTTAGCTAACAATATCCCTATATATATATAACATTTCAATTGAATTATTTTCAATCTCTGAGCAGTTCCACTTATGAGATGGGAGGGACTCTGACACGCTCCAAATCCAGTAGCGTTGCTGCTTCCTCGTCATCGTCGTCGTCGAACCATCGCTTTATCACGCTCGAGGGTTGCGGCAGGGGCGATATGGTGTTTGTGGTGTGGAGCATGCGGCATGGGCAGTATATGGTTGTCCAGGATTCGGCGACCAAGTACTTTGTGCATGCGGACAGTCTAGCTGCACTGCAGCTGGCACCACCGCCTTCTGTTCAACATGCTGCTGGTGGCGATTCAACGACGCTCGTTGCTCTTATGGAGCTCAATCAGATACCGTTGCCCTACTACGCCATCGGGCGCATCATCGACAAGGAGTACTGCCAGGCGCGCAAGGTGAGCATTCTTTTATAGATTTCAAACGAATCCAATAACTAAGCAACTGTTGTCTTTGCGCCACAGGATGAGAATCGCTATCGGGTGAGCAAGGGCTCCAAATTCTATCGCATCCGATTGTCGCCAGTGTTGTCCTCGCGAAATGCGCCGCGTCGCGAGCGTTTGGAATGTAAGTGAGTGCGAGAGCGAGAGCAAGCGAGCTGAAGATTACAACTTAAAACCAGATCAAAGTCCCCTTATTTAAGTAGCCTTTGATGTATATAGAATAATAGCAGTTACATTTTGTAGCAGGCTAGCAAACAGACTGTAATAACATCTGTAACATAACTGCAACACTGTACATAACATAAGATATCGATATCGATAGCGATAACGATCGATTACCAGCTTGCAGAAGCTGAGAGCAGATCGTTACGCACAAAGTGAAGTGAGCAGAAGTGTTTAGAAGAACTATTCAAATTAGCTAAAAAGTAGAAGCATTTGACTATAATATGTATGTATTTATTGTATGTGTCTGTGTTTATCCTTAAAGCACATAAGTAATTGAACAACTTCATTCATATACAAGACTCTTGCAGCTTTGATAGCAGACTAGACTCTAATTCTCATATGTAATATTTGAAAATAATTGGATTTTAACAACAAACTTTGTCTGTATACTTTATAAACAACTATTGTTAAATAACCTTGTTAATAAAACTGTGTCAGTCTGAATATCTACAAACTATATTTGGTTAGCGAAATTCGCATTGTGCATTTGAAACACAACTAAAAACAAATGAACTTAAGCTTCAGCATTCACTAAATGTTGACCTTCAGCTGTTATTAATTCAGATAAAAGAATGATTTCTGTTGAAAATGACAAAGGTGTTTATCTAATGTATGCTCTTTTCAATTCCATCCGGTTAGCAACAAGCTCGAGCGGCGTGATTAGTCGCCCGCAACTGGTGACTGCGGCGCGGGATGTGATCGATGCTCCTAGCTCGAGCCTGGCTGGCAGCAGCGTTTATCTCAGCTTCAAGGAGCGCACGGTGAGCATAAGCAGCGTCAACGAGGAGGAGGACGAGTCTGCCTCGTTGCTCAGCGAACGCTGTCGTTACATAAGCGTAAGTGAGGAAGACGAATTGCTCGCGATTCCTGCTGCTTCTGCTGGCGGTGGCAGCAGCACAGAAGAAACAGCAACAGCGACAGTAGCAGCAACAACAACAACAACAATAACAAAAGCTGCAGCAGCAACACCATCAATAGCAACAACAACAATGGCGGCAACTCAAGCACAGTCTGTGATAACAGAGCAGCCAACGGCATCAAGAAAACTAAAGTTGGATCTACTGTTGGCCTCTGCTGATATAATAACACACCCATTAACACAACAACAAGAGCAACAACAGGAGGAGAAGTTGGAGGAAGCAGCCGAATCGGAGCCTGAGGCAGAAACCACAACAACAACAACAACGATCCCCATTAATGAACCCAATCCTGTTTCGGATACAAATCCCATTCAACTGGCCGGTGATCCAATTACCATCTATTTGTCCACATCGACAACAACAGAAGCAGCAGCAGAAACAACTGCAGCAACAACAAAAGAAGCTGAAGCAGATACTACTTCGGATATTGTTGTTGTCGAGCCGAACTTAAGCACAGCGGCGACTTTACCAATGTCGATTGGTGCGGCCACCACAAACGAGGACTCCGATGAGTATCGCTCGCTGGAGGGCAAGGAAGAGGCCGATTTTCCCATTTCTGAATAGTGTATGAGATTTACAAAAGTTTATATATATATATATATATATATATGTGGAGAGAGAGAGAGAGCTACATATATATGGTATGTGCAAGGATCGGCAACGGTGGTCGCTACGTGTTTATTTAGGCTAAAACTCTTACTATTTATATAGGATCCCCTTCTTAACAAGTAAGCCACAGCAGAGCCGACGGCAAACTTACACACATACACACACACCCACACCCACACATACACACACAAACAACTCACATAGCACATGAAGAAGAAAGTTATATACTTAAATAATTTAATGTTTATAAATTCAGTAAAAGAGAAAAACTAACGGCTAATGTTCTAATGTAGTTGTCCTTAGTCCCTAGATCTATAATGTATAATCTTATATCAGACCTGTAAATGAGTTCGATAAAAGTCCCACACAATCTGCGTCCGCGCACACACGCCCACACATACTTTTACACACACACACCCACAAATACTTTTACACACACACACAAATACAAACACCAACGATTTTTATTTAAAATAAAAATGACAAAATAATCAAATATTTAGATTTCGTTAAATCAAAAACAAAAATATAATAATTAATAATTCCCTTCAAATTGTTTAGTGCCAAGTAATTGTTTGCAATTCACATTATTTTCTAGCAACTAAAGTTGATATTAAGATACACACAAATTATATTTTTTATAGGAATTTTCAGCGACCTTACACACCCCCGAACCAATCACCCACCCACCCACAATCTCACAAAATCTGGGAACATTTCTTTCTTCTGATTTTTGAGTTTGCGGAGGCGTAGCCCCGCCCATTTAACACTTATGCTCAGCTCTCACTCGTTCAAAGCGTTTTGATTTCAATGTTTAAATATTAATTACAAGCAAAATCAAAGAAAACAGAATACACATGAAATGAAAAGAAGACAGACAGACAGGAAGACAGACAAAATACACACACACAATAACAAATAAAAGGAAAATTGATAAAAATGCTTAAGTAAAACAAAGCGCAACTGTATATAAAGAAAACACACACACACACACACACAAACTACATTTTACTTTAAAAATAATTTAAATTTAAATAAAGGAGAAAATAAATAAACGAAGGTGTAACAAACAAATTGTCAAGTATATAACAAAAACGTGTAAAAGCGAAAATCAAATAAATGAAACAAATTGTGAATATAAAACCGCATTATTAAATCCGGAATATACCAAATTGGGAATCTTTTTGGGGGACAGCATAACTAAGAATTCCTGAAAATAATAATTGAATATTTTGGTGATATTTTAAAATATACAAAATAATTTATTAGTTTATTATATATATAATCTTATATAAATAGAATAGTATGTATATAAGTCGATGCATGTAAGTATAGTTAATATTTGCATATTTTAGGCTACAGTTTTGCTGATCTTCGCTCAAGTTGCTCCAATCGTGCGATGAGTCGGTATGACAAAACGCGATCAACAATTTGCATAGTGATTATGAGTAAATTGCGATTTGACATGCCTCTTGGTTACGTTAATAATTAAATGAGTTGAACAGTTAATTGCACATTCTGCCAAAGCTAATTGGCCAAGGATTCCCATGAGCATCCCACCCAATCATGATGAAGGTGTACCAAAATGCACAGACATGGATACATTCATTAGTTTCACAGGTGCGCGCATACAGACAAATGTATATCTATATCTCTATATATGTATATATATATATATATATTTATGGAATGCAGTGCAACATCAGTCTCCGTTATAGAAAAGTAGGCATAATGCATGGAAAAGTCGGTTATATGGTTATCTATCAGCTAATTAGACAACAAATTTTAATAGCTGCATAAATTATTGCTCAAGCTTCTTGTGCGCTGCTGATTGTTAATAATATACCCTTGCAGGCGAGTCTAACAAATTGTTTAAGCAACTCAATTTAATTATATAAATTATGTACATATATCTTAGTAGCGATATAAATATGATGTGTGTAAGAAAACATTTGAGTAGCAGTAGCTTAATAAGTTCTAAAAGCAAGCCGAATTTGATTTACTCTGTGCAAGGGCATTCAAAATTCATTTTGATTGAAGTTTTCGCTATGTGTATAATTAGTAGAGCTTGCGCATATATTTCTTAATATACACACCTCCCGACCCACCCACTCCCGACACCGTACTCCTACTTCTACACCTCACCACACATCATGCGATAACTGAATCTGTGCACGACTAGTGAATGGCTCTCTGGCGGCTGTGGCTGTGGCGGCTGTGACTGTGACTGTGGCAGCAGCTGCAACCAACGCTTGGCTGGCTACATGGCTACATCTTCATTTGGGGCTATAAAATAATTAGGCGTTAAATATGCTCCAGTTTTTAATTGCCAACAGCGATACTAATAACCCTCCTCCTCTCCAAAAACCCCTCCTTCCCTCCCTCACCTTCTTCCCATTCCGTTCACAATATTCCACACTTTTTGAGCACAAATTTGCGCTTTCGCGCTGCACTGGAACCGCTACCCTTTTTGGCCGGACGGAGGACGATGGTGCCGCTGCTGGACTTGGTGAAGGTTGGACTGAATGCACTAATTGTGGGTGTGCTGCTGTAGGGCGGATGCGTTGAATGCTGCTGGCCATTGTCGCCAGTTGTTGTTGCTGTTGCTTGATCGTAACTTTGCGTCATCAGCTGATGGCACTTGGTGGCCAAATAACGGAAAACGGATGCAACATTGATGTCCTCCTTGACAGAGGTGCGTATGAGCCGACAGTTCAGCATTTTTGCCAACGTTTCCACTTCGTCGGCACTGACCACCGCCTGCTCGATGAGATCGATCTTGTTCTGGACTATCACTGTGGGTATTTCATTGCACTCGTTCTCCACCTTCCGTTTCCACTCCTTTATCGCATCGAACGAGGCCCGATCTGTTGTGGAGAAGACCAGCACCGAGGCCTGTGCGCCCCGATAATACGCCTTGGTGATGCAATCGAATTCCTCCTGGCCAGCGGTGTCCCACAGCATGATGCGCACATCTTCGCCATCGATCTCAATCTGACGCTCCAGAAAATCGACGCCAATCGTTTTCTTATAGTCCTTGGTGAATATACCCTTGCAATAGCGCTGAATCATCGATGATTTGCCAACGCCTCCATTGCCAACGATCACCTGCAAATGTAAGTAAAAATTTAATCATAATTTGATTTATCAGAAAAGAGATACAATAAATTTCTTTTACTATAACTCATTAAGACTAATTGGTCTCATTAATATTAAAGTATACATTTAATTTCTCAATTCATATAATTATGAAGCTCAATTTTCGAAATTCTTTTTGAATAGAAATTATGGAAATGATAAATAGCCTCGGGAAACGACTGTTTCCGCTGTATTAACTTTCAGAAAAATGAAAAAAAAATGGATGAAAAGATGATCACTTTGCATGATTTGAGTCATCTGAATTTCTGGACATGCTTTCGCTTAATACTCAAGAGGCAGCTTGAATGCAACACTGCAACAATGTAACATTTCCCCAGAACTGCCCATTTACAAACATGAAAGAACCGTTCTCTAAACGATCAGTGATTGTTCTACCTGTCGTTAGACGTACATATGGGTGTGTGTGTGTGTGTGATTATATGTGGAACAGGTATCTGGGATTGCCGGGGTTATTATTTAACGCTTATCCACAGCGCACGAAATAAATTTGCTTTGACATAGCAGCTGATTGGATACAAAGCCATTTATTAGTGTGTTGCTGTTTGGTGGTTGAAGGGGTATTAGTGGGGAGATTTGGGCGTATAACTTACCACCTTAATGGCGAGCTCGATGTCGTCCTCACGCATGCTACTGTAATTGTACTGGGACTGTAGAGCCGCTGCAGCAGCGCCGCCCGTTGCCGTTGCCGTTTGGATTAACAGACGCATCGGCGGCCCCAAACGATCCGCTTCGTGTTTGTGTTTGGTTCGGTTCGGATCCAGATGATGGGCACACGCAATGCTAGCGCAACCAACTCTCCAAGTGCGTCTCTTATATTTTTTTTTTTTTGGCAATGTTCAGTTTTCACTTTTAAGTTTTCCACAGCTTTGGCTTTGCGTAATGTCAAAGCAAGTGCAATATTCACTTTCTTTGCATTGATTTCACCAAAAAAATCGAATACCGAAACTGGAATTATATAGAAAGAAGAAAAACCAACGTCACGAAAAAATTAACACAACACACAAATTGTAAACGCACTGGCAACAAAGTTTTTCTTTCATTTTCACAGTAACCGGTTTTTTTTTTCTTTTTTTTCTTGCTTTCCTGTTTTGAGTTCGGGCGGGCGATGACTACGGCTTCTAATAAGACGCAACGTGAGCCGCTTACATTTATAGCAAGCAACAGGTGCCATCGAAAGACACCTTTCGGCTCACGCATCGCTCTTCGCACAGTGGTCGCCATTGACAAGATAAGAGATGAAGTCAAGCCCCCGCCCCCTCTCAATCAATCTGTCTCCCTCTCTCACACAAGCATACGCATGCCATTAGCGCGTGCTTATGAATTCTTTTGAAATGTTTGGGAATTAACAGTGTGCCGGGTCCATCTATACGTAGGTATTGATTGCCATATGCCATGATTCTTTACTAACAATGGCATATGTAAAAATAGTTTTTATTTACAGTGTCGAA
Organism: Drosophila conformis; assembly: GCA_035041375.1. NCBI lineage: Eukaryota > Metazoa > Arthropoda > Insecta > Diptera > Drosophilidae > Drosophila > Drosophila conformis. Next base: position 320,641 of record JAWNLE010000865.1, read on the forward strand.
AACAAATATTTCTTTTTTTTTAATTTCATCTTTGCTACCTCAATTTTAAGCGCTTAGTAAAGTGAATCCAAAGGTTTTGGTCAAATAATAGAGTTGCTTTTAACTCCTTCGTCTCTCTTGTATTTCCAGGTAATCATTAATATTCAATTCTAGGTCATAAAAATCAATAACATTTGCATTTAGATTAATTCTATCTGCCATTGTTTTTTGTTACATGAAAACCACTGTGCAACATTTGACCGCTTGCTCTTTTGTTGCCTTTCGCTCGTTCTAATTATACTGCGACTATTTCGCTTTTGGGGCATATTCTTCCATACACACACACATACACATAAATAGTGCAAACTTGAGATTTGCGCTTGGGGTTATTAGTGTTGAGCGCCGTGTTTTTGTCTATTGTTATGTTAATTAAGGCCAGCGAGGTTATAGATTTAACTAGTTCAATAAGCATAAACATATGTATGTACACATACACATACACATGTGTGCATTTGTGGGCCACCAAGAACAAGAAAAAGAACCACAACAACAACAGTTGTGTCAACGAAGCTTGACATGAAATTCAAACGAATTGCGTGCTTGTTGGGATGTGTAACAGTGTGTATAAGTGTGCGTGTGTGGGACGCAGAGAATAACAAAAAACTGCATGCAGTCAACCTTTCTTTTTTGCAAATAATGCACATCATGGCTGATAATTCCACATCAGTCAATTCCTTGTGCCTTTACGAAATATATGTAGAATGTGCAATTATTTTAAATTTTGCTCACAAGCTAACAGAAAAGTTGCTGTTGTTGTTCTTGTCAACTGCCGTTTCTTTGGTCACTTCCTTTTTAATACATTGTGTGCATTTGTGTGTGCTGTGTGAGTGTGTGTTCTCTTTGTGGAAGGAATGTGGATTCTAACTTGGCCATTTAAGTACACAACAACCAGCAGTGCATCTGTGTGAATGCAACAACAACTGCAACAACAAATTCCAATTGTTGCTGCTACTGACTGCAAGTGGCAAGTGAAGTGCTGCTGCAGGTTTTCTTGCCACATGAGTCTGCGGAAAGATATGCAAATGTCTGCTGTAGTTGTCTGGTGCGCTACTTAAATCAATTATGAGCGCGAATTCCTCATTATTTAAATTAACTTTAAATACTCCATTCGCGCACTAACGGCTTTTTTTTCTGCGACAAAAGTCTCTTTTGTTGTTGTTGTTCTATATTATGTTTTATGTCCATTTTCTCACACACATAAAAAGCTGAAAGCGGCGCATTGTGTTTATTTGTGAGAAATTTACAAACATATACGTATATGTATGCATGTTTGTGTGACTGTGTTTGTAAGTTCAAAAATAGTGTTAAACAACATATGGCGAATGCGAAAACGCGAAGCTGTAAAAAATGAACTCATAAGCCAGCAGCAGCTTAAACCACCGCTTTGAGTTGGAAATAACGACAACGCGTGCGAATCCCATTAATTAATGCTAGCGTTAGTTAGGCGCTTCTTCTGCTGTCTGGCTTTGGGCTCTCAACCGTAGTGAAAGTCTCTTCTCTACACACGCACACCCAATATCAACCGAAAACGTTGCTCACGGAATCACGTAAACTAACCGAGCGTAGCACACACCTGTTGCTCGGCGCGCCTCAGCACGAACTAAATGCTTAAAACTTGGCTTACAACAACTTGGCGAAGCTGGCCGGTCAGGTAGAAGAAGAATACGAATCGCAAGATGCGGCTTTAGTGGACCTAAACGCTGTTGTTTTATTTTTATGACGGCACCTTTTGTTTAAAAAGTATTTTTCTACTATTTAAGTAATTAATTTATTTATAAGAAAACATTTAATTGTATTTAAATAATTAAATTTAAATTAACGTTCCTTACAATCGATATCTAATGTATGCATCTTTGATTTTACAACACTGCCCTTGCGCGTTCATGTGATTGGTATTTTGAAGTCAGCTGTTGAGCGTTGAACGATATGTTGTGGCGGCCAACCGATATACTCTCATTGTTTACTTTTTGTGGAATCTGTTTGTTTACTTCGATTTTTGTTTGGCGGGCGTCAGTCTTATTGCTATTTAAAACGTATTTGATTTAACAATCAGTTGCATAATTTGAGCTAATGTTCAAAAATATAATCGTATCGGCTTGCAAAAATATCAACGCATGCGCTCAATGCGCAGGACGAAGGACGTCGTGTCGCGTGCGTGTGTGTGTGTGCGTGAGCTCGTTGCGGCATCGGGCTAGAGAATTATGCCGTTGACTAAAACTGGCAAGGAGCATTGGATACCGTTTTAGTTCTCAACGTAATTTCGCAGCGTTTTGGCGTCTCGGTCTCGATTCGGTTAGTTGGCTTAATATTATTTTGTTGCAAATTTCACGCACACAAATTAAGCGTGCCGTGAACCTTTGTGTGTACGTGTGTGTGTACTTGTGTGTATGTGTGAAAGAAGCAGAAGTAAACTTAAAAGAAAAAAAAAGAACAGTGTGAAACCATAGGAAAGTAAACTGTAAATGTTTATGCTAAAGTAAATTCCAGCATGGCAAGTAGCAACGATTTTAGGGGTGACTCTGCCCTGTCTTACCCCCTCCCCAACCCCTCTCCCCTATGTATGTGTTGGTGGTGGTGGTTCTCGTCCTCTTGTCCACACACATTTCTAACAGTAGCATGCAAAAAAAAATGAAAAAAAAAACAGAAACTGCCCCGCTTTTTGGCCTTGCCTTTTGCGAATGCGAAGCGGCAAAGAAGTCAAATAAAGTCTGTCGACGGAAAAATCAATATTGATAGTAAACTTCACGGCTGATGGGCCGTACTAAATACCAGCAATATTTGTCAATACAAAAAGATACCCATTGCGATCAAGTAGCGCCGTCAGGTGGTCTTTGTACTGCGTCCTTTGTCCCAGCGAATACCGTTAGTCGTTGCGAGTGACTCATGAATGGAGTCCACTTTAAAGTGGAACGCGTTGCTCAAATTTTAATTACATGCATATTGATTTCAGAATAATGCCCTCTTGTTTTCTATTTTGGATTCATGCAGCAATCAAAAACGAATTAACCAAAAATGATGATGTGGAATTTGCTTTCTTGAAGTTGCAATTTGTAAAGTTTAACATTTAGTATATCGCAAGGAATTTGCAAAAGTCTTCAAATAGAGAACAGAAATAAAACTATCCGTAACAAGATGAAAACTCGACTTGTCTCGCTGACATATCGCGGCAGTGCATCCGTAGATCCCCGCTACTCGGCGTCCATGCTGCCGTGGACCATCAACGATATTCGATCCACCGAGAGCTATACAAAGGTGAGTAAGAACAACAATATCAATTTATTTTAATATAAATAGTTGTGCTTTAACAACTAATATGAAACAAAGTACGTAATAAATATATTTAAAGAAAGACTATTGATAAAAATGCTTGAGGTCGTAATCTGAAACCACATGAAAACATATTTTTGTTTCACAAAGAAAACCAAATATACATATTAAATATGTTCAGCTTCTAATATCTAATATTGACTATATATGAGCGTTTATTTACTCCGCAGAAATTGCACCCATTCATTATTCCAATCTATTAGTCATAACTGCTACTCAGCGACAACTTGAGGTATTTCCATCATATGGTCTTAATTAAATCATCGGGGATAACATGCTTCATGCTTCATGCTTCACTTGCTCAATAAACAGCAGCGATATGTTATTTTGAATTATGTTCTCAGCGCATCAACTTGCTTTGCTAGTTATTTGGAGCTTAATAAATCAATTAAACGGCCCGTTAGGTAAACCAAAACACAAAGCGAATGCAATTTATTAATAATTTTACGCTCAATAATCGACAATTACACTGATTGGCAACCGTTGGCACTCCAGTTGCCTAAACGAACCATACAAAATTAGATCCACTTTGCTGAAAGCTGAGCAGGTGAGCAATAAACGAAAATCACATTCGCACTGTGAGACTCACAGCTAATTAGAAGGATGACAATGTCATCCCGAAACGGACGCACAGTTGAACAACATTTATCCGGCATGTGCGAGGTTCACTTGGTCTGTAATGAGCCCATTCACTTTTTGATATCTGCCTAATATTATTACATTATTACATTCTGTCAATGAGAGAAATTAGATTCGTTATTCGCAACTTGTATGTATAGCCTTAGCTGCTTATAGGAATGAATATGCATATAAATATATATATATATATATTTGTCAACATTTGTAAAGTAATATTTGCTCCTTGAACTTCGTTCAGGCTGGCTGCGCACTTACAGCAAGCCAAGCAGCGCTGTCATCGTGGATACATAATTTTATTATTAATATTATTACATCAATCCTAATTCTGGGTTTCGAGTTGATAGCATGTTTGCCTTGACTAAGGCGACAAATTGTGGTTTGTTGTGCTTCAAAGATTCCTGCTCATAGTCACAAAATCAGCAGCAAAATCAGCACTTATTATAGCAGCCTTTATTTATAGTCACTGATTGACTGATTGTGCTTAATTTACTCAGAAGACTTCAAAGTCTACTTGCCAAGGGACAGATGAATATTCCAAGATGATTCTTGCTTAAATCTAGTTTGATTATAGTTCTCCAAGAGGCACTTGGTTTTTCGTAGATTTGGTGCCTCAGCACAGATCGATTGTCTCAGATGCCATTTTTCTTATATGTCTATATATATATAGCTGATTCGGAAGCTACAGTTACATCAGTTACAACAATTGATATTGCACATAATCAAATAATTCATAAAATTTTGTGTATTTCACATTTGGATTGTAATGAAGCTCTTTTACTTTGTGATCTCCGCTCGCATTCGTTTATCTATATGTATATACACTGGGGCATCGGCTAACTGGCGCGTTGGGTATACGACACGTTGAGCACGTGCGGCGACAAGTTGTCCATTGTCGCCCCTTTCCCCATTTCCAGCTCTGTGTCTGTCTCTGTCTCTTTCCCACTCGACACAAACTTCAATGTCATCCGCAGTCTGGCGTCCCATGGCTATTATTATAGGAAGCTGGAAATTAATTTTGGCAAAGCTTCCAATTAGTCGCCCATCAGCTCACATGTGTGTGCGGGTGCAAGTGTGTGTGTGTGTGGGGAGTAGCGGTTCACACACGTTTTTGATTAGATGCTGCATGAGTGTGTGTGTGTGTGTGGAGTTCATTTAAACGTAATTCCGCATTTTAATTGATTTTTCACTAATTTCATTTTGTTGTTTCCCAATTTAATGTTTGTTAACAATTTATTTATTTGAAATTTTATGATTGCAAGCTGGCTAAAATTGAGTGTACAGTTAAACATGCATAATATTGGCCAAATTTATTTTTATTTAAGGGCGCAACTTGAATCTTCCCTTTCTACCTGCTTGTCCATTTTGGGGTGTCAGATTGCTTCGCCGAGTATTAAAATAAATCCATTTTACGTGCCTGCCAACCTGCTCAGCGAATTTTGGATGTCTTTGACCTCTCCCCAGAAGCAAGTGGGCGGTGCGTGGGTTGTGCAAATTACATTTGTATAGGAAAAGAAAGTTGGCGAATTGCTTTTGGAGAAAGTTCATACATTTGATGTTTGATCCTGGGATTGCATGTATTGTGGACTCTGAGCTTATGGGAATTTGTTTTTGGTTTTCTTGTGTCCCCCAAAGAGAAAATAACAATAATACTTTTGGGAATAAATGGATGGTGGTGTAGTTAACACATACTTACCAGCTTTTATACTTTTGTGGATCTGAAATATAAATGTGATATGAAATATAATAAAATAGAAGGGTAGGTTTATGAAATTGAAAGTATTTATCTGTGTCTCAATGGCAGTTGACAAATGTTATTTATAAAATATATTCAGTATATTATGCGATTTCTTTTCATATTTAACATATATATAACATATACATAACTTAAATAAACCTAGTATTATAAGCAGGCCCAAATAGAGCTGCTTTAATTTAGGCAATATTTTTCGTATTTTGAAAATTAAATTATGCATGCACCACACACATAAGCCACACTCTCTTTACCTTTCTCTATCTCTCTCTCTCTCCTACACTGGCTTTCCCTTGCTCACTTTTCCCGTAGCATTTTCTTTTTATTGTTGTGGCAGACTCTGCAGACTCTGTGCCTAGACAATATTTTGATGCGTAATTGCATGCATAAATATTTACTTAAGTCTGCACTTTTGTTTATTATTTTTATGCTGCTTGTGCAAATTGACACAAATCAAACAGAGCCAGAGAGAAAGAGAGATAGTGAGATGGACAGAGGTCGAGTGAGGGAGACAGTAGAACTATAAACTGAAATGTTTGCCCAAGCTCTTCTGCTCCTCGTGCTCAAGTCTGTGTGACAAACGTTGTGGCAGCTTATTGCTTTATTATGTTAAATAGCGCATGGAAATTATGGCAAGCTGTCTTTTGGCTGCCGCTTAAGTGCGAAACCTGCCACGCCCTGCCACGCACGCCCCTTCATCAAAGTTTTATGTCAACTTTTGCGACGCTTCAATGGCCAAGCAAACAAACTTGCCCCATGAAGAATACACTGCGTGTGTGTGTGTGTATCTATAAATATTTGCCCTGCATATTGGTTAGCAATTAGTGATTGAAATTGATAGCATTGCTAAATAATGTAACTAACGGGACATTTACAGTTTACTAAAAAATAACTCAAAACAAAGGCTTTAAATATTTTGTAGGACATTTTCAATTTGAACTGTTTAGTAAATGAAGCCAGGATAGGGAAAGTAAATAATTTGGAAAAGCGTGAAAAACAGAGAAATAAAGAGTGAGAATAGGATATTTAAAGCTGTGAAGTGAGATAAGTTAATCACAGTTAAGCACGCTCAGGGATTGGCTGGAGATCTATTAGTATTGACAGTTTAATTTAAGGAAAAGAAACCTACGTGATATAGTCGATTATAAGGTTTACAAATGACACGAACAGGGGAGACAAGTCGACCTAGTCCACTAAGAATAGAAATTTTATGACGATATATATATATTGTATTATACTGTAATCCAATCAGTGTGGTTCGTTAGATCAAATTGTCCGATATGCAAAGCACAACGCGAATGCAATTTATTAATAACTTTACATTCCATAATCGACAATTAGACTGATTGCCAAGCGTAACCCAAGCGAATTACCAATCTATCTACCCTGAACTTTAACTGCTTTTGATGTGGCTAAATTGACAATTTTGAAAGTTATACTTTTCAAATAAATTTTGTGTTTTTGTGTAATAAAATGAATAGTGCTGGAAACGATAGAAAAGAAGTTTCACAATGATTGAAAATGATAATAAATAATTTGATTGAGTTTGATAATAAGTTATATCATCGTAGCTGAAGCAGAACCAATACCCAAGCAAATTTTGAAAAGCGTTTTCACTAACGACTTTTCGTTTGCGCCCCTCTGCGTGACAGGTAGTTGATGCCTGCCTCCCGGCCGCCCTGCCGCCCTGCCTCCCTGGTGGCCCACCACCCCAGCAACAGCTTGGTTGCGTGCCTTTCATTGACGTCACAACAGCAGCAGTTAGGAAGTTAATTTTTAGCGAGCAGAAGGAGAAAAATCAATAGGCCACGCTGCTTTCGTTGTGCTGTGCACGCCAAAAAAAAAATACGCTCATTTTTTTGTTATTGTGAATTCTTCTCTTTGGCTGTTGCGGCTCGGCAGAAGTCCCTCAGCTAATCCGCTTCTGGTCGAGCACAGTCAAACACTTAAGCCGCGCACCCACCTCCTCGTAAATGGCTTCACACTTCGCAACCGTTGGCAGTGGAGGATTCGCGCCGGGTTTACGCGGCGTATGCGTTACTTTTGTCGCGTCGCGTCGCATCGTGTGCCTTAAATGAGCGTGAATGATGTCACCCACTCAATTCCATTTGGCTGGCGTTTTGCATTTGATATTGCTGCACAGTGCACGGTCCTCCACAACTGCCATTTATATGTTGGTAGTGTTAGTCGCACAACCGTACTCTAGTCTCGCGTATCACTTGACATGCTTGGAGTCTGTGTGTCGCTCTGTGTGCCACTTGGAATAGGATTTCGTCAACCATGCGTCGAGTTGTCCAACTGAGTGGCGCGGTTTGAGTGTTTGGGTAGTTCTAATAGCTTTGGGCATTTATGCAGCTCAAATTGCTTCGGTTTTATCGACCATCCTTCAAACATTTATGTTTTTTTAATAAGTCCTTGTTAATGAGTTTATGGCTCTATATATCACCCATTTAATTATTGAGTTTGAGCAAATTTCAATATTGATTTTATTCCCTTGTGTGCTTTGCATATGCTTTTGACGGCAAGTCAAAGACAAGATTTATAATGGACTTAGCCTCGGACTACGTTGATTTTCCCAGCTTTGTGTTCTCCCTTAGAAATTACTATAGTTGTCATACAACTACAGCTACGCACAGGCATTGGAATCCAGTTGGCGCCACATGAAACCAGCCCCCATTGTTAATGTTGTGCAAAGGCAAAATAAGAGATGCGCGCGTGAATGAGATATAAATAAATCAAAGTAAATTAATTAAAATATCCGCGGTTATTTCCGTAAAATGACAATAAAATTATCATTAACGGGCCTAAAGAATTGACCCATAAATAAATGCTTATTTAAATAAAATTTTAATTTAAAGAGCGAGTTTTTCTTCGTATTAATGTTTAAATGTCATTTGTATTATTCGTGATGAAATGCAATGCTCATGTTTCTGTCACGCGCTCATCTCTGTTGGAAATCACGACGCGACACGGGTCGTCAGCAATCGCGTGTTGTTGCTCACTGATTTATACATTTTAACCGTTTCTTCATTACGTTTTCATGTGTCAGCTGACGTTTGCCGTTGCTGTAGTTGTTGCTGTTGTTGTTGTTGTTGCTGTTCTTGTTATGCACGAATTGTGTTGTTGTTGGTGTTTGACGTTTCCACAATAAATTGACTACAATTGCTCATTACATAGCTGTTATTTTTGTTGCTATTATTTGTTTGCTGTTGTTGTGGTTGTTGTTGTCGCCGTCAGCAGTTTAGACATATAATTTACATGTAGTACTTCTGCCGCTGTTAAAGTCTTAATAACGAGTTTTGATTGTAGTAAAATGGGACCAAAAAGGTCAGCTTCTGCTGCTGCGGTTGCCATAAATAATACAGGATGTCTAACCTAGAGCCCCAACCTGAGATTACTGCAATTATCGATTAACTCAGCTCACAGTGGTGATGCATATCGAATTCAATTCACATTTAAATTATCTATTGAGCGGCATTTGTTTATAAATGTAGAAATATTTCCGTTTCTGTCTCCATTGAGAAGTGGAAATAGGGTCTAAGAAAGTTGTGTAAAAGAGGTATGTAAGAGGCAGATAGCAGCATATCCGACCCCATAAAGTTTATCTATTCTTGTTCATCAAAAGTCGAGTCTAGTCCGTCTGTCCGCCTCTGAGTGATCTCAGAGACTATAAGAGCTATGAGTTCAAATTTGATGTAGAAGTTTTCGAATAACTTACGCTGTTTAATATTTATTTAATTTTATCGATACATTTGAAGATGACAGTTGTGAAGATATAGCCATTCAATTAATATATAATATGCCCATATTAATGATCAATAGATAGAAATATTTTCGATTCTGTTTTTATTCTTACACCCTGAATCCATAGAAAATTGGAAATATAAATCGTAAGAGTCAGATAGAAGCATCGCCGACCCCATAAAATATATCTATTCTTGTTCAGCATCAAAGGTAGAGTGTATTTAGCCATGTCAGACTGACCGCATAGACCGCTATAAGAGCTATGATTTCAATTCACAATTGTGAAGATATATTAACATTAAAGAACAACTGTAAAAACTTCAAACCGGACTGCAGGGTATCTCCTAGTCGAGCTCTCACTAGAGCAGACTGGAGGAGTTATAACTTGTTATTTATGGGTATTATTTATATATGTAAATATTTTCCTTTTTTTTAACGTTTGCAAATCAAACCCCTGATTTTATTCATGCCAATCACGCTCCCTTCGTTTCAATCAAACGCTTTTAATTTTCCGTGCCAGAGTAATGAAAATCTCAATTCGCTTTGTTCGCTGATTGCATTGCAAACAGCAGCAACAGCAGCAACAACAACAACAGCAACAACAACAACAACTAGTGAGTTGAACAATTTTAGATACAGAAGGTAGAAGAATAATTGAATTTGTCCTGTCAATGTCAAAGGCAAAACCAATCAGAAAACACTTTGCAACGAGTGGGTCGCTCTGCGCGATGCTCAGCATCAAGTGGCACTCGTAAATTAATTAAAAATCAACTTGGCATGGCCATCATTAGTTATCCAAATGATTGCCTTGCCAATAAAAGGTGAGTTGAGCTGCCGCCCGCGCATATCCCTAATGATTGGAGTGCTGCCAGCCAGTCTCATTAGGCGCCAGTTTTTTATAATTTTCCCTTGCTTGCGCTCACCTAATTATTATTAATTGCAAAGTTTCCTTTTTTCCCAGAATTTTGTTCGTGTAAATTGTGGGACATCCTTTAAAGTGAATTGCTTTTAATTGGTCCCAAATGGCACAATTTATTCTACTTTGGTATTTATTGCGTTGTTTACGCTTGTTTGCTTCCATTAGCGAAATGAGAGTTTGAATTATGCACGGATATATGGCAATAAAATGAGAAACGTTTATTTTCCATAGTTAGACTTGCCAAATTAAGTGCTCGATGTAGTATTTTTATAAGTGGTCGTAATCAGGACGAGTTACAACGAGTATTTAAAAAGGGCATATTGAATGAAAGAAGTCTGTTAAATTAGTTAGGTAAATGAAATTGTGGCTTGAGTATTATTAATCGACTATCAGATCATCATACTTAAGAGTTGTGCAACATTTGTTACATCTACACAAGCTCATCGAACGCGAAACTGGCGTCTGCTTAACTAACTGAACGTCAATTTCATTTGCATCCGTTTTGCTCTAATGGCTAAATGACGCCTCAAATGAGTCGACCTGTTTTCTGCCCGGCCATTACACTGGCACTCCCATTCAAGCAGCCCCCAACGAGCCACATTAACACTCCCTAGCCCCAGCCCCCTTTTTACCATAGTACATACATTCATTTATATATATATGTACACATACATATATATTCATCCATATATGCATGCTAACATAATAAAAACCGTAGAAGTGAAAGCAGGCCAAGTACAGAAAACGGCTTGCAAATGTTGACGACGACGAGGATAACACCGGAAATGGAGCAGTCGCCATGTTTGTCATGTTGTCAAGCTATTCCCAGTGCCCCCTGCCTATGCCTGTCTACCTATCTATCCAGCTATCCATCTATCTGTCTCTCTGTCAGTCCGTCTATCTGTCTGTCTGTCTGTCCGTCTATCTGTCTGTCTGTCTGTCTGTCCCATGGTCTCTCCTTGGTGCTCTCCGAGTGAACCGCTTTTGTATTCGTGCAAGCAAGTAAACTGATTATGAGAACTTAACACTGTTAATCTGCTTCGTCTAGTGGAAGAGCTGAATGCAGCCCTTGGTATGGGGATTATGAATAGTCACTGTTGTCTCTCTGATTATGTTAGCCCAGTGAATAGAAGGAGTAGAATTTATGCCAAGTTAGCAGAATTAAATTACTCGACAATTCAATATTAGAACGAAAAGTGGCTTTTATTACAATCTATATGCAGATTTGAGTTGTCTTTTATCTAGGATACTATTTGTGGTTTCCTTTATCTACTACATCAATACCCTTCCAACAGTTGATTTAGACAATCAGTGAGCTGTCTTTAGGGTATTTTCTGATTGGGTTATATAATATGCAGCTACAAATAACACATTGAGAAATGCCACCTTCAATCTTGCTGTTTACTCAACCTTAACACTAATCTTTGTTCAACACGTTCTGCTTGCAGCTATCAGTTGGCGTTGAGCATGGCATTTTGGAGTCCTACAATTCGGACTTTGAGCTGCAATTTAGTCATCCGCTCAAGCACATCGTGGGCATGTGCCGCATCGTTCACAAACCGCAGGCGAAGAGCATCGGCAACGGTTTCATGCAGCTCAAATCAAATGCTGTGCAGGCCAATTGTGCAACCGCCTCCACTGCTTCCGTCTGCAACTCAACCTCAACAACTGCCACTGGTGCTGGTGCTGCTACTGCTGCTAGCAACTCATTGTCCGTAAATGGGTCACGTCATGGTCTGACCACATCTACATCCTATGGCTCGCTCTCGTCCAGCGCTGCAGCCGCTTATCAGCTGCAACAGCAGCAACAGCAGCTGCAGGCCGCAGCCGATGCGGAGCAACCACAAAACTTTATGGAATTTCAAGGACCCATTACTGGACTCGTGTATCTATTGAAAGACCCCAAGGATCCGCTGCTGCACATTTATCTATTCGAATGCGACACCGTCGAAGAGGTGAGTTCCACTTTGATCTCAATATTCCATACTTAACTCATCCCCAAATTGCTGGCTTTTGTCTTCTGTGCAACTTTTATGTGTGCCTTTTGAAATGCACTGGCATGAAAATGTTTAGAAAAGTTGCCACAATGGGCTTTGTTCTAGCATCCGTTTGAGCGGATTGCTAAACGCTTAAATGCTCCATCCGATTTTATGAACGAAAATTCTAAAAGTTTGGCCTTGCTAAAAAAATAAAAAGCATTCAGCTGAATTTCAAGATTAATAATAGAGAAAAGTATTTTATGCATGTTTATGTAATGTGTGCAGAGCTTTTGAGTTTTCAAACTTTTGAAATATATTAAAAATAATCAGCCTTGATACCGAACATAGAATAGAATCTTCTTGGCCCAAAGAAAGACCCTGAACATGTGCACACAATTCGATTATTTTCCACAAGAAAACCGGCAAATTTAACGCCTGTTTAATGAGCGCAGATGCAAAAAAGGCCACTTAAAAATGTTCTGAGGTAAACCAAAATAATTGCTTCTGCGCATCCCCCAGCTGGGTAACATCTGCTAACGGCGGCAATTAGGCGGTGAAGGTACGGCTAAAAAATAAAACGGAATAAAAAAGGAAAAAGGGAAACCATTAGAAAAGCGAGTGAAAAGCTGAAAAGCGGCAAACTGCCTGCTGGCAGCTGACAGTTGGCAGCTGGGAGCTGTGGTCTCTCTGCGGTCGCGAACATTTGATAAGCTCATTTATGGGCTGCTGCTGCTGCTGCGACACAATTGTTGACTGTGCTAACCACCAGTCCTACCTATGGGACAGGCCTGGCCGGTCGGTGGCGTATGCGTAATGTGCAATGCGATTTTGATTTGACAACGGGTCGAAAACTGGAGGGAACTTAGCAGCCATTCAGGTTTATTGCTTGTCCTTGCGGCGACTGTTATCCTTTGCCTGTTGTTGTCGCATTGCCATTTGCATGTTTGCAAATACGTTTTTATTGTCCTGCCAAGTGGCCCGGACCCGCTATTAGATGGCATCACTCTGTCGAACCTTCGGCGTTGTCGTTTCCGTTGACATAGTCGGAGATATTGCTGTTGTCATTCGGAACGCTCGCTTGACTTCAATGTTATTCCTGTCATGTCCTGTCGCTGAACATAATCGAAGTGTCCTATGAACAAAACATGGTGTAAATTCAATTAAAACCCTTGATTACTATTCGATAGTGCATTAATAATGCCTTTTAATTTAATTTTGTGGTATTTAAAGTTAATCCAATTCGGTTCCAATAATCGACAATCGACAATATAACCAAACCAAGCAGAAACTTTACCCTTTTCCTGTGTTTAGTTATTACGTGTTGAAATTTGCATATGTTTGAATATTGCTACACGGCATTGTTGGCCTTGGCCTGTTGGTCGCCTGCTGATTGCAACACACGCGCACACACATGCAATTTATTAAATTGATTTTGAGCATTACTATTGCAGCTGGCAACATATTGGCAGCATATTCCTCCACTTCTGCCGTCAATTTCTGCAAGCAATTCAATTTGCCGCAACAGGCAACAGAAGCACTTCGAATTTAGTTCGCCAATTTCGACCCAGTTGACTTTTGTTATTGAGCGAGCAGCTTAATGCATTTTCCTTTGACACCACATCGAGAGTGCAATTTTGTCTATTTTTGGTTGTCAAGCGAACATGGTTTAAGCATTTAACTTGGATTTGACCCATTTTTTTGGCATTAAAACAAGTTAAAGCAAGGATTGCTGATTGTTGCTGGTTCAGTCTGTGTTTCTTAGCCGGATTTAAAGAAATTTCCACAGTTGTTATTATATTTATGTGTATTTTATATATTAACTGCAAGGCTATATCTTTCCGATTACAATTCTGTTTTTTATTGCTATCGGAAGTTGATTTGTAACGCTATTCGTGAAGCGGCAGCAGTTAGCGATAAAACTAAATAAACTTGAAATTTGAGAACTTATATGCCAAAAGTTGATATAGACGGATAGACGCAGCAGGCTAAATCGACTTGGCTCTTGATGCTGATCGAGAATATATGCCTTAGCTGGTTGGATATGCTTTTTTCTATCCATTTAATACTTTTGCACAACTTATTAGTCATCATTTATTATCATTTCGCATTTTTGTTCAAAAAATACACTTCAATAACTTTTCATTTTTTATTCAATTTATTACACAGAAACTCAACAATTAAACAAATATCTAAATATCAAAATATCCACATTTAAGCTAATTAGCAGTCAGATATACAAATATTAATTAGACAAAATTACTTTAGCATAACATGAAACCCAACCCACTACTTAATTCGAACATCGAGCAGTTCTATAAAGTTATTATTTATATCTTGGGGATGACTAGACATAAATGTTTATACTTTATATTAAGCATACAGGCAGTAAAATGAAACCATCAGAGAAATGTTCGATGTGCGAATTATTAGTTGTTTTCATAATCAAATCTGTATACTCAATATTTGCTTTCCCAGAACTCAATAGTAGTGCTGCCTAATTTATGTTAAATATTCACAAATCACACATACGCAGCGTATACTGTTCTTTATCGCGATCTCTCTCTCTCTCTTTTTCCCACACTCTCACTGTTTGTTTCTCTTAACAGTTTCACTGTTAAATTTCGCATGTGCAGGTTTCTTTAATGTTCGTGTTGTTTCGATTTAGTTGTTGTTGTTGTTGTCGTTGTTGTCAGCAGTTGTTGTTGTGAGCAATTCTCGTCGAGCTCAGTGGGTCGGGCGATCAGTGAATGGGATCCGTTGTCGCTAGCCTGTTAGTTGTCTGGCGGCAATTGAATCGCGTGCGCGCTTTAGCTGAAGGCAGCGACAGCTACCAGCAGATGCAAAACAACCAAAACCAATCAGAACAAAATGTAATACAAGTATAAAAATAAGCAAAAAATTCATTAATACGCGTGTGCCATAATTTCTGGAAATTAACAAAAAATGAACTTGTTTATCGTGCAACAATAACAAGAAATGCCACAAGCAAATGTATAAATAAATAAGTTACTAAAAGAGTGCCAGACAGCCGAAAACCAAACAAAAGCCCCAATACTTAAATATATATATTTACATATATCATTTATATAGAATCTCTATATATATATATACATATTTGTCAGTTGCGTCAGTTGGTTATTCTTTCATGTGTATCTACATCTAGGAACGATTTCAATATTCGTTTAATTGAAATGCCTTCAAAGTCAAGAACGATCAAATCAATTGAAAGATGAGTGAAAAAATAACAATAAAAAATAAGAATAGAATCATTTAATTGTTTAAAGATTAAACCGGTAAACGAATGTATAAAGCCTCCAATTTGCCATCATGAATTATTCATATTTACTCAAAATATTCTCGATATTATATTGTATTTAGTTAAACAAGTCTTATATAAAGTACTTAAAGCACTCGATCCTATATGCATTGCCCCAATTACTTAAAATGCTGCCTGTCAATGGGTGGTGCAAATATTTTCGATTCAACGAATAACAACAAATGCAATTGACGCAGAAATTAGCCAAATAGCCAAAGACGCAGCATCTCTCTATATATACAGTTATAATATATATAAATACAAACCGATATAACAGCCACAGCTACAGTTGAAGTCAACAACAGTGCTTTTGTACCGTTTAGATACAATGAGTATTTGTATGTATGTTGCGATCGTCATAAATTTTAATGGCACACCAGAGCCTAACTAAACACATACATACGTATTGATAATTGGTCCTATTTTATCGCACACAACTTTGAACTTAAAAAAAAAACCAAGTGAGAATTTTACAGACGGGCGTTACCGACTGAGAAATACTCTGTTAACCAGCTGACAACATTTAAATAAAATGTATATGACAGAAATTTGTTAAAAATGTAGAATAAATGTGGTTATGTCGATTTGCTATTATCAATGTTATCCCAAGTCCAATTTTAATACAAGCGCAATATACTCTTATACTTTCGTTAGCAGAGTATAACAGAAATTTTGTCACAAATTATTCATCATCAATACAACTGTTAATTTATTGAAATGCGTAAATAATCTGTAGGAATGTAAGGGGGACAAAGTTTGTGGTAGCCGGCTGAAAACCGCGTTTCACTTTGTTTTCGATTCTAAAACAAATTTCTCACGCTTTACATAAGAAATTAGAAGGAATTTCTAGAAAAATTAATTAAAATATGATGCGATCATTTTGTGAATGCGTTAGGCATATTGGGCAATTTCAGCTAATAAAATATTACATTTATAAAAAAATATGTAAAAATACAAATTAACAACAAAAATTAACACCAATGTCTTAAAAAACCAGATATATATATTTACTTAATTGTATTACGATTTAGTATTATAATTTAGTGCAATTTAATTGAATTTCTCTGTGAAAAAACATCAAAATGGCAAACACAACAATTTTGTGAAAGTGAGCGACAATCTGAAAAGTGCACGGGGAAAAAAGTATAGGTAAAATAATTTGTGTTATAAATAAGAAGAGCATTATCGCCTTGCGGCATTTGCAGCAAACAGTGAGTTTCGTGATTGCTACATCGACGAGTGAGCAAACCAACAACAAAACAATCAAATACAACACTTAATCGAGGCAAGCGACAGCAACAGCAGACGAGGCGAACCAAAATGTTTACAGTGCCATTTCATCGGGACACCATCCTGACCGCCTCCGTCAGCGATGCATCCGTGCTGAATAAAAGCCGTGCCGTATGTTGAAATTACGGCGGAGTCTAGTTGCTAACGTCTCAGCTCCGCCGCCTTAATGTCTGCTCGAATTGATATCAATTTAAATTGCTTTGCTATGATTTGATTTTATTGCTATATATATATAACTTATTTGTTGCTTCTGCAATTGCCTTTGTTTATGTTTGTTTACTTTGCATGGCAAAATGTGTTTTCGTTTTTGTTTTTGTTTTTGATTTTTCCCTCCTTACGTAATGCACTGGCAACAACTGGCTGCGTTCCTTAAGCAAAGTGTGAAGAATTTTCTGAGCTGCTTTTGCATTAACCCAGTTTAATTTAAGTTTGATTGAACTTTCAATTTATTTAAATTTTCTTACTAATTGTTTTTCGTTATTTTTATGCTTGTCTGTATGATTTAAGCCGCGTGTCGAATACTCATGCAAATAGGGAACGCATAAGTTCATTACCATATAAACAGCTTTTATTCAATTTATTCTTTCATCCTCTCCCACACATACACACACACACACACACACACACACAAATCAAACACAATTTTCGCGCGTGCCAACAGCTGAAAGCCAGAAAACTGATGCGTCAGCCATGTTGACCCAACCTTCTCTGCTGTTGTTGTTTTTTGCGCGATTTGTTGACTCGGCACACTTGACTCTTCTGACCATGTTGTGTTAAAGGGAGCGTAACTTCTGGCAAACAATTTTGCCTGAAAAGTTTTCAAAGCACTCGAAGCACTTGTCCAAACGGTTTTCCTAATTTGTGGTCAAGTTGAAGGTCGTTCAATGCCATGAATCTGAAAAAAAACAATTAACGCGTTTTACGCGTTGTATTTGTATTGTTCCTGTTAAAGTTAACATTTACTTTGTCGTCTTGTCAAAATGCACATTTAGTTATCCGACTGGATAAATTTACAATGGTGTTTATCCATTCCGATTAGAATTTGACATGAAATATATTTGTTGCTCGTTTTCTGTGTTTAATAATCCTGAACTAACTGTAATTGCAAACAATTGTATTATTTACATTTAAAATAGATTTGCCATTATGGTCACTAAACATTTACCAAGGGTTCAATAAACCGTTGACTGCTTTTTAAAATGCGAGCGTTGATTTCGTTTTACTCCCTTTTCTTCCATACACAATCAAACTGCGAAACAGAACAAAAACTCAGAAAATGCGACAAAATAAAATGAAACGTATGGCAATAAAAAACAGTGAAAAATGTGCTTACAAAAACACATTTAAATTTGTGGCCCAGACAACGGATGACATTGCAAAGTTTGCGAAACTTTTTCATTGCTCAATAACACAACGAATGTGGCAGTTGCAACGAATGCAAAGCTTTCCTTAAGTATTTCATACCCATCGGCATCTTAAATTTAGTGAAGTTAGACTAGGAATAGAATATATATGTTAACAATCGATAGATATAAATGCTTTGGCAGGGTAGCACTTGAGTCGATCAGTTGGCTGCAGTAGATGTGCCAACTGCAAATCCTGTTCAAGTTCAGGTTTTGTTGCGTTGCGATGCAGGTAGTAAATATGAAATCTAAAAAAAGTACTAGGCCATTCGGCAGTGCAAAAGCTGTAATAAATAAATTCAATAAAATACGCAAATATTTGACCTTCAAATTTTTATAATTTATTTTTGTAATTTGACGGATCTTAAATCCAATTGCTTTTCCACTTAATATGCATATCTTTTCGCATTTACACATGTAAAAATGTGTTTATAATCAGCGTTTGTCAGTCGTCACCTTTAATTAATAAAACCAGTAACAAAAAAAAACTTGTAGTTGGAAACTCCGACTAAGTCGTGGATTTTAACGGCTAAAACTTGAACTTGATGGAATTGATGATTGATGATTGATGGAATTTTTTTTTAGTTAATCATATTTTCGGGGGAGTGAGGCCGATATACTCTCTTGCTCTTCAAAACAAAGTATAAGCGACTTATGTGCAGCAACTGAAAACAGTTAAGGAGCACGTAGACTGAGCCCACAAAAAAAACCCATGAGGCGTAACTGTCCTCAAAACGCGATGCGAACGTGACGTTGAATTAAATTCCTGTGAAGTATTTTGCCAAGAAATACTGCTAGACGTATATATCGTATATGTTGTCTATAAGCATGTTTGTATGCCAATTAAGATATGGTTATTTTTCGCTGAGCTCACGCGAATTGCTAAACACAAATTGCAAACACAAGTTTCACATCGCTATTAAATGTATTTTTATAAATTGTACGTTTTCTCATTTAGCAAACATATACTAGAATTTTCAAATTACACAACAACAACAAAAACAACAAATGTTACACAAGAAACAAGTTTCTTATGGTGGGGCAAGAAACCAAAGCAAACAATAAATTGCATTTATCATTGAGCAAAATGAGAATGTGATTTTTGCAGAACATATATGAAAAAAAAGTGTAAAAAAATGCGTTGACTAAACAAAGTTTTATAAGAAAAAAAAACTTAATTTTAAAAAATAAATGGTTATTGATTTTTATCAATTAAAAATAAATGTGTGTCCACTGATTTTGTTGTATTTTTATTTTAGCAGAATATTCATTTAACAATTCTATTTCAATCAGAGCACGCGTTGCGTGTGCCTCTAAAAGTACATAAGAAACATATATACATATATGTGTATATAGATGAGTCCATATACAAATATGCATATATAGGGCGAACTTTGTCAACTTGTGTTATAGTCTGCACAAATGACGTCACGATCACTCGACAAGCGACTGATCAGCGACATCTGCTTGTACATTTGTACAGACAGACAAGGCAGAGACGGCACCAAATTCAAAATCTTTATCTCAATTTTGGGTAGCCAAGAGTCAGCGTAAATTGAGTTTAGCTATTTTTGCCCAAAAGCGCTGATAAATGTTGACAATTAGTTGACACCGCAGTTAATGCATCTATAAGATAAAATGCCGCATCTTTGAGGCAGCTGCATTATGCACTGACATTGGACTTTGCAACTTTTGATTTTGCTGCTTGGCTCTTTTTTTCTTCTTTTTTGTTGGCAGCATTTCAATGCCGTCCAAATGGGCCACAGAGCGTAGAACTGAGAATATTTCTCTTTCAAGATTTGAAGAGGAACTATCGCAACACGCAGCGAACAGCTGTTCAGCAAGAGATTCATCAGATTCACCAGATATAATGCTTTACTCAGACAATGATGAAATGCCGCAGACACGATGTCTGCACATGAATGGGGAACGTGATAATGAATTATTCGCGAATGCATCAAAATTCACTGGGAAGCAAAGTAGTGAAAAATAAATTGGGAATAAGTTGTGGAGTATATGCATCTGGAATGGAAATAAGCAAAATATGTATAGCGGAAATAAATATATGATTATATATCGGACTGAAGGAATAAATAAATAAATGAAAATTTAAAAGCTCTTATCAAACTTGTATCATGTTTTTAAGGCGCATGTTTGAACATAGATATCTCAATCTATATAAAATTGACTGCATTCTAGTTAGATTATTTCCTTAAGGCACTTCTGTAGAACTCCGACACACTTCCTAACCTGTAAAATTCCCTTTTTTGTGCCTGAAAATTACATCTATCTGAAGGTGGCACTTTGAACTTGGAAATTCCTTAGGCTACTTAACTTTGCCTTACTTAACTTTTCTTAACTTAACTTTACCTTAACTTTGCAGCAACACTTTTTTCAAATATAGGCTAACACACATTATAACTTAATTTTGTAGCAATTCCTTCGTCATATTTTATCATAATCAAATCATAACCTAACCAAAGCCAATCTGCTTTGTCAGTGACATAAAATGAATGTCCGGAATTTGATTGCCAGCCGCAAACAATTCCTTTAAGTGCCAGAGGCATAGAAACTGACAAAAACTAAGGACAAAAGATATAAAACTCGTTGGGCTGACAGACCGGAAACTGGCCAGGACTAAACCAAAGGGATTGTTGTAATGGAGCTGTTTAAGCTGTTTGAGCTTTAGCATTTTGTTATTTTTAGTGCATGCCTGCCTGCAGCCCGATTTAATCAGAGTCCGAAACTTAAGCACACTCCAAATGTCAGTCACTCAGACACGCTTCTCTCTTTGTCTCTCGCCTTTTGCAGATGGCGGAGCTGATGCAACAGATGCGGGATCCGGCACATACGCTGGGCGGCTCTGTGGGCAGCATACCACAGACGTTGATTGCAGGCGGCAGTGGTAGCGCTCATGGCTCACTAAATGGCATACATGCCACACCGGCAACAAATTTGAAGATGAGCGAAGCGCTCAGGAATGCCCAGCACGATGCTAGTCCCAACATTGTGAGCTCCAAGATGAAGGCTTCCAAGTCGTATACGCACGGCTTGAGCAGCTCGTCGGGCACCGTGAACATTCCCACGTCGACATCGGCGCAGAGTAATCTGTCGCTGCTGACGGACATTTCACCAAATCACACCCACTTCTTTGAGGTCATGTATGTGGGCAAGATACGCGTCTCGCAGAAGCGGGTGCCCAACACCTTCATTGACGATGCCCTGCCCAAGTTCAAGGCCTACGATGAGCAACGTTTGCGGCTCTTCCAGAATCGCAAAATGTCCCTGAGCAGCGAGGGTGGCGTTGGCATTGTGGCCAAGAGTGCCGGCAGTACACTCAAGAGCCACGAAGTCAAAGAAGTGGATGAGGAGGAGCCGCAAGAGGAGCAGTTGATGGGCGCCGAAGCTATACCACAACCACAAGTCGAGGAAAACAAAGAGAATAAATCACCAGCCAAACGCTTACTGCTGCGCGGCCAAAGCCAAGCGGAGCTGGGTGAAAAGATGTAAGTAATCTTAGATTAAAATTGGTTGTCGTCTGCCCATTTTTTGTTGTCCAACCCTGTGTGCCAAAACTAATTCAATAACTATAAATACGGAAGCAGCTCGGAGGATGGTCAGCAACTGGAGGTGCCCAACGTCATTGTAAACAAACAACCAACGCCACCCAGAGAACAGAGCGAGTCAGCTGCAACATCAGCAAATGCAACTGCAAATGCAACTGCAAACGCAACTGCAACTGGAAATGCAACTGCAACTGGAAATGCAACTGCAAATGCAAATCCAACTGCAACTGCAACTGCAAACGTAAATGCATCTGGAACTGTAAATGCAACTGCAACTGCAACTGCTCCATCTGTGGAGAAGTAAGTGGCGTCCTGTCGCCAGATCCCACTCATGTTTAGTTGCTCCTTTATCCTTATTTGATTGATTTTTTGTTGAAATTGTTATGACATTTGCATTGCATTGAATGAAGCAACCCCTAAACTACAGACTATATACATATGTCTATCAAATCAGTTTCTATATAGTCTCTTTATACTGTTTTTATTTATTTATTTATTAAATACATTTGTTTAATTAATAATCGCATTCGAAACAAGCGTCTTCCCATCCATCCTATACGCAAACTTGGAACATAACTATTATCTGTGAAATGGACATCATTTGAATAGCTAAGAGTCTGCAAGATCAAGCTAATAATATATACTTTCATTACTGATATATCTTTTACTTTCAAAGTCGACTTTTTAAAGTCAATTTATAAAAAATGTCGCTGATTTTGACTCACTTCAACTGTTATCGTTTCTTTCGTCTTAAGTTGTTGCTTGTTTTTTGTTTATAATTATTTATATATTTATTTATTTATTTTTTATTAAGCATGGCATGCCTTTAACACACAGCTATAGTTCCATTGCTAATCCTCCACCGATTCCCTCCCACTTTTGCAGCATACCCAAGCTGAGGGATCGTTCCGCCTCGCAGGGCTGTATTCCGCCGTTTGTGGAACAGAATCGTACTATGGTCTTCCTGGTTGGACGCAGCGATTTGAGGCTCATCTCGCCGGATCGCAAGCAATTGCTGCTATATAAGGATTTCAAGGATGTGGCCAGCTGTGTGCACGGCCAGAAGTCATTGGATCACTTCGGCATCATCTGTCGCGAACTGAACAACGAGGGCTACATTGGCTACGTGTTCAAGTGCCAGTCGGAGCACGTGTGCGATGACATTGTGGCGGCAATTGTGCAGGCATTCGACACCTGTGCCGAGCAGAAGAAGAAGCAGGAGACACAAATCATCAGCTGCGAGCATTGCCCCATGCTCTGGTACCACAAGTTGTGCACTGACGTGGAGGGTCTGTCCGAGAAGAAGACGCAGTCAATGATCTATCGACGCATCGCCACGCTGAGCGAAGACGAACAGGAAATGGTCAAGGCCAAATACTATGGATCCGAGAAGACTAACTCATCGGTGGAAGAGCAGAACCAGTTTCTGATGATGCTGTTGCGCGCTCACTGCGAGTCCAGGCAGCAGCGTCATGTCCACGACACCGCCGAGAATCGGTCAGAGTTTCTCAATCAAATATTGGGCGGCAGCACCATCTTCACGAAGGCAAAACGCTCACTGACCAATTCCTTTGATAATCTGATCAAGCGCAAGCCGTCTGCGGTTGATGTTATTGTGCCGCCGCACAATCTACGGGAGATACGCGAGGGCTCCGCTGAGCCACTGGGCACCCAGTCACCGCCTGAGGGATTCCGTTCGCGCTCGAATACTGTAGGCGCCAGTCCCAGCAACAAGCCCAGCGCCGATCAGCTCAAGAGCCCCATGATGGACATGTAAGTAAATAGGGAATGGATTTAGCTAAATGTAGATGACTCCAATTTTTATTTTACTTTGCAGCTTTATTAAGGTGGGCAACAGTCCGAAGGAGGCGGAAACACATCAGGGCTCCTGGCGACAAGCCATACTTAACAGCGTGGTGACGCCATCCAAGGGTTTGGACAGCGAGGTGCCCACCGAATTTCTATCGCCCATGCGCAAGCGTAAGTCTAATTGGCTTCCAATGGCCCAATAAATAAATACTCAAATCTGCAATCTTATAGCTGCAAAGCGTGGCAAGAGAGATGCCGACGAGCTGCGTGAACTGTGGCGCACCGCAATACGGCAGACGATTATGCTGAATCGCATGGAGACGGAGAATGCCATGCTGCAGGCGCGTCAGAACGAGAACGAGCTGAAACGAATCAAGCTGGACTACGAGGAGATAGTGCCGTGCGACAAGCAGCTGATTGAGCGCTGGGAGCAAATCATTGAGCGCAACTCCATGCAGATTGGCAACAAGAAGGATCCCAAAGTGCTGCGCCATGCCATACGCACTGGAGTGCCACGCTCCAAGCGCGGCGATGTCTGGACCTTCCTCGCCGAGCAGCACTCCATGAATATGGCGCCAGTGGATGCGAAACGTTTCCCCAACTTCAATACACCGTATCATACGCTGCTCAAGCATTTAACCGAGCATCAGCATGCGATATTTATTGACTTGGGTCGCACCTTTCCCAATCATCAGTTCTACAAGGATCCACTTGGTCTGGGTCAGCTATCGCTGTTCAATCTGCTGAAGGCCTACTCCATACTTGACCCAGAGCTGGGCTACTGCCAGGGCCTGGGCTTCATTTGTGGCGTGCTCCTACTACATGTAAGTGGACACCAGCCACAGTCTGGTCTTTCAATGAATGCCTCCATTAATATCTGTTTTTGCAGTGCGATGAGGCCAGCGCTTTTCAGCTGCTGAAGCATCTGATGTTCTGCCGCAACATGCGCACAAAATACCTGCCGGACATGAAGAAGTTTCAACTGCAGTTGTATCAGCTGTCGCGTCTAGTTAAGGATCATCTGCCCGATTTGTATGTGTGGCTGGATCAAAACGATGTTTCGCCCACCTTGTATGCCGCACCCTGGATCCTAACCGTATTCAGTTCACAGTTCCCATTGGGTTTTGTGGCGCGCATATTCGATCTGGTCTTTCTGGAGTCCTCGGATGTTATCTTTAAGTTCGCCATTGCAATGCTGTCGGTGCACAAGCAACAGCTGCTGGCTCGCGACAACTTTGAGGAAATAATGGACTATTTAAAGTCGGTGGTGCCAAAAATGGAGTCGCACAGCATGGAGCAAATAATGAAGCTAGTCTTCACGCTGGACATTGGCAAGCAGCTGGCCGAATACAATGTGGAATACAATGTGCTGCAGGAGGAGATAACCACGACGAATCATCATCTGGAAATGTTAAATAGAGAAAGGGCACAGAATCAGCATCTGGAGCAGCAGCTGCAGGTGAGTAGCTGCTTACATAATTGAATCATTTTATGATCGAAATAATTCATTCCCATTTCTCCCCAATTAGTTCGCTCAATCGTCCATTGCGCAGCTGGAAACAACGCGCTCGTCGCAGCAAACGCAAATCTCAACGCTGCAATCACAGGTGCAATCATTGGAGCTCACAATACAAACGCTCGGACGTTATATTGGCCAACTGGTTGAGCACAATCCAGACCTGGACCTGCCCAGCGAGGTGCGGCGTATGCTGCAGCAGCTGGATGATTTGGATCGCCAGCGACGCAAGCCAATATTTGCTGAGCGTAAAATTAACAAATCCATTTCAGTCAACAGTCACTTGGGGTTTCCACTCAAGGTGGTCGAAGAGCTGAGCGAAAGAGACGAACCTGGTTCGCCACAAAAGCAGAGGAAGGAGAAGACACCTTTTTTTGAGCAACTGCGCCAGCAGCAACAGCATTTGCAGCAGCAGCGCAACCAAAGCCAAAATGGCCATAACGAGCCAATTGTTATCCAACCAACACCACCAACACGTCCCAATCGGCTGCTGGACAATGCCAGTGCACGCAGTGTCATGCAAACAAAGCTGGACGAGCTGAAGCTGCCGGAGCATGTCGATAAGTTTGTGGCAAATATCAAGAGTCCACTGGAAGTGGACTCTGGCGTTGGCACGCCTCTCAGTCCGCCAAGTACCGCCAGCAGCAACAGCACCAGCAGTAGTCAGAGCACAGCGGGCAGTATTTTCAGCCGCATGGGCTATAAGACGACACCCACGGCCCTGTCCCCGATGCCCATGCGTCATAGTTACAGTGGTGCCATTGCCATTACAACAGCGCCAACAACTGTACCGCTCGATCAAACAGTGACCACAATGGCTGCCATTGGGCTCATAGACGCTGGAGGTCAGCAGGGCGAACAGGAGCAGGAGCCGGGCATGCATCCACTTAGCATGGTTGGCAGCGATGTCCAATGTCGTTTCAATGGTACCACACAGCTCAAGTCAATACGGCCCGCTCATCATATGCGAGCGATTACCTTGTCCGGCTTGCCGGCACATAATGCGGCTCCAACGGTTGAGCTCGCGCCACCAGCTGCGGCCACCGGTCGCAGCTAACGGTTTTGATTCATCGGCAGGCTGATGCGCAGCCTCTATCGGGAGCGCACGCCTGAGCAGCCTGAGCAGGGCTAAACGCTTACCAGTACACCTCAGTTGCGGCTAAGATGCAAAAATACAAATAAAAATGCTACAAATTTCATTATTTTGCATGTTGCGCACAAATTGTTGCCCTACATACATAAACGTTATATATACAGACCCCATATATAAATATATATATATATATATATATATACATATATACATAAATTATATACAAGTACTTATACATGGAACTGGATAAATGCTTTTGCAACAATTTTATAAATTTTGGCTAAACATGACTTGTGTGTGAACCACCTTAAGGAATCTTATCTTGTCAACCCAAAGATGCTTATATTGGTGGGATATATACAAAATTGATAAGCAGAGTCTCAGTCTCAGTCTCAGTTTCTAGTTTTATTTAAGTTTTTCTATTGTTCAGCAGATTTAATTAATATGTAACAAGTTTTAATTAGTTTTACTTGTTGAATTTAATGTTTCTTTAGTTTTAGTCAATTAGTTTTTACCGTTTCGCTTAATTTTTATAAACAATAATCATTTGTACATTATTTCTTTTCGTTTTATTTGTAAGCGATAATCAAGCAATCCAGCAGCATATTAAACTAAATTCTGAAAACATATATCTGCATGTGTACTATATAAATTCTTAAATCTCTTCTCGGACTTGGATTATCTATAATCATTGTTTAAATATAAGTAATTAAATGCAAAAAATTATCTAAATAAAAACAAAAGTGAATAAAATGCTTCAATGCTAAGTACAATATATTGATTAGCTGGACTCTTTGCCATAAGGGGTCCAGAGTTTTTGAGTAGCTAATTTGTGTTTAGTAAATGAGTAAAAGAGTCATATAAAAACAGCAATAAATGCAATAACAACTATTTAACCGATATTCAACATGTTGTTTCATTGGAAGTTTTGCGAGATAAACAAAAATATTTATTTCATTTTACTTTTGAAGCATATTTTAGGGGAGCCAAGGAGAAAGTGCAATTTGGTTTTTCTAACAAACAACTGTAATTTGGCCAAATCCTTATCGATTTTCGGAGGACAAGGAGCAATAGGATTGCAACGACAAACTTCTTCTTTATCTAGGAACTGAAACTTGCTCAAATCCTTATCGGTTTTCGGAGGACAAGGAGCAATAGGATTGCAACGACAAACTTCTTCTTCATCTAGGAACATAAGCACTTGTCAAAATTTCACTGCAAACTGAGCCGAAATCATAAAATCCTTGGCTGATTTAGGTGGCCTTTGGCCTGTTGGTAACCCCGATCAAAACAAAATGTTAAACAAGGCTCGCCAGGATCGTGAATATGTTCGAATTATGAGCAATGTTTTATGTTACATATGTTGTTATGTTGAATAGTCAGGACAAGGATAATTTGTAGTACCTTAAGAACCAACGCTATTTATAGTCATTCAAATGATTTCAAGCACTTTCCCATGGATAGCAAAATATTTGATTTTACTTTTCACAAATGTTAAAAAATGTATTTAATCTTCATTAACAAAATATGTTGATTGTATCACATTTGATTTGGATAATTATTTGGTATCAAACTAACAGTTCCTAAATCTATCTATGGATTACGAACAATTTAAGTATTTTCTGAATGTTTGTTTCAAATACAAGCAAATAAATCTATCTATAAAAAAACATCACAATTTTTAAGCTAAAATTATACTTTACTGATATCTTTATCTATATGAGAAAAAAAATCATTTAACATAAATGCGAATTCAGCAACATTTTGGCGATGCTCTTCAGCCACCGAAATGTGGCTGAGTTCGCTTTTGTAGTTTCCTAAGCACATTCCTAAATTTACCTTAAACATATTTAGAGCCTGATCCTCGACTCCTGATCGTCCTCCTAAAACAT
Organism: Drosophila conformis; assembly: GCA_035041375.1. Taxonomy (NCBI): domain Eukaryota; kingdom Metazoa; phylum Arthropoda; class Insecta; order Diptera; family Drosophilidae; genus Drosophila; species Drosophila conformis. The sequence goes on from JAWNLE010000865.1 coordinate 348,923, forward strand.
TACTAAAACTATCTTTTCTACTCCTTAAATTCGGGCTCAATGCTAAACTCGGCATTTGGCTGCTGCATGCCCGCAGCTGCTGCTGCAGCCGCCACGTTGAGGGTAGCTAAATTGCCAAGGATGGGCGAGTTCTGAGGCAAGGTCTGCATTATATTGGCATCCGTGGTGCCGGAGTACAGATTCTGATAGAAGAGCGGATTTTGTAGCTGAAAGAGAGCCATAAGATGTGTCAGCTGGAAATTTGGCGACGTGGCATCTGCGGCAGGCATAAAGTTGGGCATAAGGCTGGGAAGCAGAGCACTGGTGTTGGATGAGGACGTGAGTTGAGCTGGCGGCGTCGGATAGCTGTCTGTCTCAGCTAGTTTGAGACGCTTCGCCTCGGACTGTTGTGCATCCACGGGCAGTTGCTGAAATTAGTATAGAAATGTGCTAAGCGAAGTTCTTGCAGCAGACAGAATTCAACTCACAATCATCTTGGGCGGGCGTCCTCGCTTACGAGCCAGAAAGTGCTCCGCGGAGAGTGATGAAAGTGGAGTCGATGTGGAACTGAAGCAGTTGCTGTTCAAATCAGGTGTTTGAGATGGTTGTGTTTGTGTTGCATCCTCCAAGTCATCCTGTTTGCTCGCAAGCTGCTGTTCGCCATCGTCACGATCGTGTTTGCGTTTGTGGCTGATCATTTGGCTGCTTGAGTGCAGGATGTAATTGCAGTCGTCGCGCACGCAATGTATGTGATTGCTCACCGTGGAGAACTTGCAGGACTCGAAGGGACATGGCTCCGTTTTCAGTATCTTCTTGAAGCCATCCTGTGTCAACTGACTATGCTTCAGATGGTAGGTCTTGTGCTTGTCTGAAGGCAAAATTAATAAGGATGCATTCTTAATTTGAATTCAAGTCGATTGCACTCACCCATATCGGCCTTGTTCTTGAAAGTGTGATTGCAACCCTCGCGACAGCAGTGATAGTGCGATATCTTCTTGCCATAGAAGGGACAATCCTCGATGCGACAGTTTTCATGGGCGCGAAAGCGTCGGAAACCCTCGTTTACAATCTCCGAGTCCTTGCGATGGAAGTTGGCATGCATCTGGACATCACTGGTGCTCACATAGACCTTGGGACAGTGCTCGTAGATGCAGTGATAGTGCGTCTGCTTCCAGTTGTAGGCACAGCCATCACCATAGGCGGGCGCACAATCGTCCCCGGAGGAGAAGCGGGCAAAGCCCAGTTTGAGACTCTCCTTGCGCTTCTTGTGCCACTTCAGATGGCGTATGATGTCATCCTTTTTGCTAAGAGTCTTGCCCTGGCAGGGTGCGTCATAGCAGTGAAAATGCTCACGCAACGAGTCCTGGTGACAGAGCGCATTCTCGCACTCTAGATGCGAGGACACCTTGCGTAGATATTTCAGATTCTCCTCATTCAGCAGAAAGGCATCCAAACTGCTGGCCGAGGACAGGCTGACAACGCTTGCCTTACCCTGATCATTGGACGGCGGTGGCGTCAGCAACGAATTCTTGCTCTGTGTCAAGGGTGTATTGAATGTCTCCTCATCATTCTCGATGGAGGTCATGACACTATGCGAGGAATCCGCCGGCTGTTTAACGGGCGTATACTGCAATGTGGAATGGATGAATTATTTATTGGTAATATATTTTCTTAAAACCAGACTGCCTGGAGCCAGTTGTTGTGGCACAGCAGCTGCTTATTTTCCTTGGAATCATGATGTTGTTTTCATTAAGCAAGCAAACAAATTGCGACAAAGTTTTCATTGTGTTTTTTCCAGGCAAAGCGCAAGAATGAAGACCTTCCTTATACAAATACACACATCTACACTCGAATTGCAAACAGCGTGGGAGTTTCTGACGAACATACATACATATAAATTACATTACATTCACTTTCAAACCAATTCAGCTATTTCCAGCTGACTGCCGCACAAGAAAAATCTAACAAATTTAAACAATTTTGGGTAGTTTAATTAAAGTCATAGAAAATTGCGATAGAATACAGAAATATGGAAATATTAGTATAAGGAGTTGTATATTTTTTAAGATAGGTGGATTTTTTATATATGATTAGATTATTATTATTATTATTTTTTAAAGTCTTCATTTGGCATTGACTTATTTTGCTACCATATGTTCGACTTCAAATTTGTAAGCACTCGCCATAATCTACAAAACTACCCAGAAGATTCAGTTGGTTTGGTAGCTATAATAAAGCACTTACCATGCTGGGTGAGTCAATGCTGTCGTCGTTGGTGCTCGTGCTCTCCAGCGGCTGTATGCCCGACAACAGCAACAACTTATCGCTGTTTGCGCTGTTGGCGCTGGTGGCATCATTAGTGCTGGCCATGCCCGAGGAGCTGCAGCTATTCAAGCTAGACATCGGCTTATCAACCTCATCATCGAAATCCTGCTCATATTTGACATTGACTGCCGAAATGTGGCCAGCGACATTAGCAGTTACTGTTGTTGTTGCTGCTGCATAGTTTGTTGCTGCTGCTGCTTGTTCATTTGGCGTCGATGTCACTGCGGAGGATTGCAAAAAGTTATTTCTGGTAAGCTGCTCCAGCTGTAGTTGCTGTGTGGAGCTGGGCGTGTTAGGTGTTAGTAGCAGATTGGAAGTTGAAGTTGTCAGCAAATGCTCTTGTTGTTGTTGTTGTTGCAACATGAATTGTGTCAGTGGCGATATAGTGCTGAGCAACATTTGTGGCAACTGCTGGGCAAAGTTAGTGTTCGTGCTATTAGTTTTTGTGGGTGTTGTTAGTGGTGTTGCATGTTGTTCATATTGCTGTCGTTGTGGTGATAAAATATCCAAATTACTATTGGGACTACAACTACGGCTGCTAGAACTACAGTTTGTGTTTTGTGAATTTGTTCGTTTGTGTGTTCGAGTCTGCTGTTGCAGACAAGTGCTGCTACTGATGTCCTCAGTTTGTGTGTGGGCAAAGCCTGACAGTTGTTGTTGGGTTTGTTGTTGCTGCAGTTGTTGTTGCTGCAACAGGTTCATCATATAAAGCTGCATCATAAATTCCATTTGATTGAACATTTTGCGATCACTTCTTGTTATACACAAAATATATTGATTTTTCTTTGAAAATTCAGAAATATTTCTTTGTAAAGAAGATTTTCACAATTTGCACTAATCACTCTCGACGCAGATAACGGCACATATCCAACGATCCTCGAAGTTCAGCTGCGCAGCTCAAACTGAATCAATTCTTCCACGACAGCCCGCTAATATAGTAGAATATTGCGCAACATTTCGTAGGTCGCCTCAGCAACCCTCTCTCTAAAAAACTTAAGACTCTCTTAAAAAACTGATCTAGGCTGCTTGCTCTTGCATCTCTGACTCTCTTTAAAAAGAAACACTGAAACTAAAGCCCTTTAAGTGGTGGTTAAGTGCGCAAGCAACCCTCAAATAATTTTTTGTACCCTCTTTGTGGAAATTATATTCAAAAACTTGTTGTGAATTTGTCACTGTTTTTTGCTGTGTTTTTTTGTAGCCAACCAATTAAATGCCAGCATCCATGTAAATTTCTGCAGAAAAGCGAGTTTTGGTCAAATAAAGTGACATTGAGGGACCAACTGCTGCCAAGGAATTTCCCCCGTGCATTGCAAGGAGAGACAGAGAAAGAGAGAGCTGAAGAGTGGAGAGTGGGGAAATTTATATGAATTTAAGCAAATATGATTTGACTTTGCAATTCCAAAAATCACAGAAGGGAAAAAGTGAAGCAGAAGGAACTTTAATTTAGTATTTTATCTTAACTTGAATATTGAAGTTAAGCATTTTATAATGATTTTTAGAAGATGAGATACCGTACACAATGTAAACTATATTCTAACATTTTTTTAATTATGAATAACATTCTGGATCGCATTTTTACATAGTTTTGCTTAGAAAGTATAAGTATAAGAAGTAATGTATTTAGTTAATTATGCAGTTGCTTTTCGTAATCTATTTTTTTCTCAAACTTTTCAAAAACTAGAATCAATTAAAAATCAGATTTTGTAGGCACAACTGTAGTTCCCAGCATACTGGTCCATAGAGCAAAACCCTTTTCAAATTACTCACGCAGCTCGAAGAAATCTATGTGTATTGCTTCGAAATCGGAGCAGCTGCAGATTCCAATAATAATCGAATTTATTAAAATGCAAAAAATAAACTAAATTAAAATTACAAACGAACAAAATAGATCTGCATATAAAACAACATTGCAAAAATGCGAAATGGGAGAAACCCCTTACAAATAAAAACCCTTAGAGGACGCGACTTGTGACATCCGTTGCGCAGGCGCGGAAGACCCTCGTCGATGTAATTTACATAAATTATTACTGTCAAATATCGGTGTGTAGAATTTGCATAATTTTGGCACAGGCGCAAAGGCTCAGGTCACGATCGAGAAGAGCAAAGCAAATCAGGATTAATCCCAGCCAGTGTTATGCAAATCGACCTGTGTCGGTGCCCACTTTGGAGGAGGGTTCCCGCGACGCGCGCCATGTGGAAATATATGCAAATCAGGTCATGCAATGAATCCAAAAGTGCAAAAGGGGCGGATATCGACGAACTGCAGACATCGATTGATTTTATATAGAAGAGGTATACGGCTTGGCACTACACATCTCTGCCTGTTTGTCATTTGGATTTTGATTTGGAGATTGAAATAGTTTTTACCAATTGTTGCCATAACTGAGTGAAATGACGAGCGGACAGAATATATTATGCTTGGATCTAGCTATTGATTACTAAAAAGGTTTAACGGCAAAATAGCAATCGACCAACTATCAAAAGTCTACATGAAAATATGCACAAGGCCTATGCAACGGGACCCGAGTTGCTTTGTGTACCATAAATTCAAGAGGAACCCAATCATGTTTTCAATTTGTTTCCATTTTTATGTGTACTTTGTGGCATATGTATTTGCATTTGAGAATTACATATTCAGTTACAAAAAATAAAAGCTTACTTAATGAATAATTAAAGGATTACAATTACTTTGCTGTTGAAACTACAATTATTAATTCAGGCTCCACAAAATGGTCTGAGGACGGAGAGGAATGATATATTTGGATGATTTCTAATTAGTTAAAAGGTAGTTAATTAAAGGAATGTCTCTTCACAGTTTTGCAAAACTACACAAAGCACAATGTGTTAGTTATAGTCAGTGAATTATGCGAATATACTTTCCCAGCATAAATTACAATTGACGTGAGAAAATCTTTGGGAAAACCTTGCTTCCTTTTTTTGCTTTGGCCCTAGCTAAGCAAACAACTTTTACAGCAGAAAACATATAAAAAAATGCTCAATTTAATTCAAATTTTAAATGGCAGTTTCTTAAACGTTTTTTTCAGATACTTCAGGAACATTGACCCTTGAATAATATTTGTGCCTCTCTGATGTGCTTTGTCAACAAAGATCTCCAAAGAATTCTTATAATGATAATGGATAATGGATGGGAAACTATAATCAGAAGGAGTCATTGATGACAATGCAAATGTGCGAAGTGCTGACACAAAGACTCTCTCCTTAATCTGAATTTTCTGCCTAATAGGGTGCTAGGGGAAGTAGAAGGACATCGCTGACCAGCGCAGTGACCAACCCCACTAAGGACACGCGCCAGAGTCATTAAATCATTTAACGCTGGTCAAGCTGGTCATTGGATGAGCCTGTCGGAAGGACTTATGAGGGGAAAGTGCTGACGTGCTAATGGTCAGTATTGGACTCAACTTTGCTCGCGGCACACCACGCGACCATCAGATAAGCAATCGCCATTTGTAAGCTGATTCTATCTTCAGCTGCTTTGAGTTTTTGGTTCACCCTTCGTACTTAGTTGTTGACCCAAAAGTTATCGTGCGAAATTCTTGAGAAATGTCCGTTAATTTGAGAACATGTTCGAGTTCAAGTTTAGGCTGAACAAAATGGCTGACCTCCAAGAACTCTTTTAATGCTAAACAGGACAATGTCATAAATAGGATACCCGGATGCAGACTAAATAGGAATTTTGTATGCGCGACCGCAACCGAACCCTTTGAGCAACCACTGTCCTGCTGTCCTCATGCACTCGCTGCCACCCCAGAACCTGGGACAAAAGCAACTGTCAGGATACATCAGGCAACTGGCCGCATTCGCGATGCTGCAGCCGCTGTCATATTATTAGTTTGACCAGATCTCGCAATGGACCGTCGCATGGCTGTTTACTGCAAGGGGTTCGCCCTTTTTTCTTGCTCAAATTTTCTTCGCGGCCTTTTCCAAAAATGAATGCCAGTGTCCAAACCGGTTTCTCGGCTTTGTGATTACTTTTATACGGATTCGCGGTCCGGTTTTTGGGCAATGAACTCGTCTCTATGGGTTGCCTTAACCCTTTTCGGTGTAAGGATGCTCAAAGCGAATATAATTGGCGCGCTCACCCAATTGTGTTACCAAGAAGGTCAGGGTTTAGATGGGAAATCTCTTGCTCAAGATTTATTTTCCCATCTTCAAAGTAAAATATCTAAACAACCGTTATAAATTACCGCCGGGCTGCTGAATCTGTATCCAAGCCAAAAAAGGGCCATTATTCAGAGCTATTGGCCGGCTCAATTTGTTCTTAGTGCTTTGCCACGCGTTGAAAGGATGACCCCAATAAATGACCATTTAACTCCTTGAGACAAACCTGTCTGGCGGCTTGACCAGCAAGGACAACTGATGCGTGTGCCCGAAAGACTTAAAGGATAAACACACACACCTCGGCAATTGGGCACGATGTCAAGTTCGTGCCTGGGACATGCCCTCAATGCCCACACCCTGAAGATAATCTGTGTCCTAGCGCGTGTCCTTTTATCATAATTAAGATCCTATTAGAATTCAGAATTTCAACAGTGCGGACAAATGGAACCTTTTTGCGCCTTCGTCAAGGGTCAACGCAGTTGACCAAGCAAAATCCTCAATGAATTGCAGTGCATAAATTGCCATAAGTACTGAGGATTATATTGAAATACCATTCTGGATTTTGTGAAATTGAGAATTTTCCTTTCTTTTTTCGGGGGTTAGCGTTGATGCAATACATCTGCGACCAAACGCAACTCAAAACAAAACATCCTTAAAAAGGGAAGTAAAAGGCAAAATATCGACGCATTTAGGATAAACACTCGACTTTCTGAGGGTAGCACTTCGAATATTCAAACTTTGTTCACATTTTAGCATAAATTGTGGAAAAGGACAAAGAATGCCACAGGCAATTGTCGTAATTAGTCAGATAGGTTTTAAATGTTTTCAACGATTTTTCTCACGCTGATGGCATCGTCGATAAGCATAAAACATCCTTTTGACATGCTCAACAATCTTTGTTTGCTATATAACGAGACTGGTGCTCCTTTGTATCCCATATTTTAGTCGCTCAATTGGCAGTTAGCCATGAAAAATTATTCGGTTACAGATAGCCAGATTCAAACTTTAACTACCCGCTTGGCCTTTTGCTTATACACGTCTTTCAATTATGGCAACAGTTGGTAAATCCAATTTAGTCCCAATTCGCCAAACCAGTGGTAAACCAACAGAGCTCAATCCCAATGCTTGGTATTCGGAATCAATCGATGGCTGCAGTTCGACATGCGGTCTTCGCCAATCAATTTGTTGGTGAACGGATTTCAATTGCGCTCCTTTTATGCATATCCTTCAGCTAATTTGCATATATTTCCCAAATGAGGCGCGCGTGCGCCTCTCACTGGGAAACCTCCTCCTCTTCCACGTCACAGGTCCATTTGCATAACAGTGACTGTCGCAGGATATGTTGGATGGCTGGCAGGCATCTCACCAGCTTTAAAATTATACAAATATTTTTTAAAATTTGTTTTGGGTATCAGGTTTGCATTGCAAAAATCGAACTAATTTATTAATGCTGAACTTTGACAGCCAAATAATTTATTATAAATATTTGCCTCATTTCAACGAGATTCCAATTTGATTGATGATCCTTAAGAATTAGTCAAAGTTGCTGAGAGATTCATTAAGGATGACTTAAGTGACGATTGCAACAACTTTCTCACGGATTTTCTTATTGAACGCTCAACATTCCAAGGAACTTAAAGATTTTTTTGCGCCTTAAAAAAAAGGACAATATTAATATTAATGATAATGTAATGTAACTTTTTTTAAAGGAAAATGTTTGAAAAATGTGCTGAAATTTGAGATTTGATTGAAGAAGGTAAAAAGGGAAAGTCGAAAGGATAATTAAAGGGTTGCAGTTGGATACATTTAACGACTTCCAATTTTTGCAATACTCGAACTCTTCCAAAAGGCTTTCTGATTTTTATTAGTGTTATATACTGAAAAAATCCCCTAAAACTTAAGATCCAACTAATCAATGATATTTTTATGTTTTTAAATGTAATTGATCTAGCAAAAGAGAATTCTGCATTCGATTACTTTCAGCTTTAACCTTTTTCTTATCTTACTTTGGTCTTTTGTCGATCATCTTCAGCTGCCTTTTCGAAGCATTTGTTGAGACGTCGAAAATACGCATTTTGCGAGACGTTTGTCCTTAATTCATCTTTCTTACGACGCAATCCTTTCAGTCACGCAAAACCAACACACATACAAACGTGTCCTTACAAAAGGATTAGGCTGCATGCTTAGACAAATATGTTGTTATGAGTTTGGCATCCAATTGAGGGAGGATTGGTTTACTCTTCCATTTCTTTTTCCTAGTCAATTTCTATGCATATTTCTTTTATTGTGGAAAAATCTTCGGATCTGTTTTGGCAGTTGCGCAATGGGGCATATAACGCCGACACAACGATCCTGTAAAACAGGATATCATGATTGAAGGATATTATACAATTTGGACAAAAATGTGATTTCCATTAAATATCTGTCTTAATCTAAATTATTTAGTTCTTATATGGTTTGATTTTCATATGGTGTGAAAAAGATATGAATTATGATTCTTGTTCTTTGAGTCTCATATTATATAAAACTGGTTACTAAACTTACAGTCTACTGAAAAGCAACATTATCAGAGAATGTTTTATTCTCAACGCATTGATTCTGGTCACTTTGTTTAGTATTTTGCTCATCATTTAGGCATAAGAATTAAGGATGACAGCGTCGCTGTCAAGGAATACTACCGTTATGGCGATTGCAGTTTCAATTCTAAAGTAAAGGAGCATAAGAACACTTTTGCCACATTTTACAGCAGCCGGCTAAAGTCGAATTATGATAAAACGTAATGGATCAATTGGCTCTATCAATGAATTAGGGGTTGGTACATCCTTGCGATTTTATTTTAGGTGGCCCGAAATATTCTTCCAATTTTCACACTAATTTATTGAAATTGTTAATGTAAATACAGAGAAATGTTCATCAATAAGTATTGTAACAGCCTGCTGGCCAAGATGTCAACCATGAGAGTTCATCTCGCAATCAAACTAAATACCAACACGTGCAACGAAATATGAACCAAGTCTTTTCTTGATTTATGACGCATGGACAACTTTCTTTTCAATATCATGAGTTAAGTTAATGATCACTTATCAGGAAATTGCCAACCCCTTTCGATTATAAAAAGTTTCAGATTTCTAGGCAGAGAAAAATCATCAAAAAACGATTCAGTTTTATGAAAAATCCTTTCACGGAAATAAATGACATGCCTTGGTAATGAAGTGCGCGGCTGCTCTGAAAGTCGTCGTACCTAAAAATATCCTGCCTGTACCAAAGGGTTGCATAGTTTTCCCTTGCGCGTTAAGGTTTTGTGGTTATCTGAGCAAAATGGTTTGCAGTTTTTCATCAAAATGCATTAATTTTGCGAATAATGCGTTTTCTTATAGAATGATCCTGATGCTATTTCCGTGACATTTGATATTGCCAAATTGCATAAACAAGCTAGCGAAATTAAAAACTTGTGAATTGCCTGCTTTGATATTTGCCAAGGGTTGCACTTTTCATTTCATTATGCTTCTGAAATTTTTGCAATATTGAGATTTAATTACCTAACATCGAAAATAGTCCCGTTTATTTAATTTTTAGTTAGAGAAACTTCATAAATGCCTAAAAAAGAAAAAACAATTAAGAAAGCAAATTTCCCTTGTCTTGCACCCAAATGTGAGAAGGCCTTCAGGTGCACTCTATTCTGATGACAGGCACATGGACTGCAGAGTAAAACAAACTCTGCCAGCGCATATTTTTATTCACAAGATCGAAATGACTGGCTACAAACACGTGCACAAACATACATGCACACAATCGTAGGTAACGGGGCTCTGCAAAATACACACAAAAACATATTGATGCTCGCGGCGAATATCATGCCATCTCTTTCTCACACATGCGCTCGTATATTTATACATACAGAAAATACTTGCGGCTGCTGAAAGGAATAAGAATATATTTTCGACTATAACTTGAGTGATTCTTCTCCGATCTTTTATGAAATTTAGGCAATTGATCAATATTGTGCATATGCATTGTATGTTTTAATTGGATTCTGCTCTTAAAATTGTGGTATTTATTGCTATCGGAAATCGCAATGTATCGATATTCGAGAAACGGTCATACAGACAGACGGACATGATTATATCGACTCGTTTGATCCTGATCAAGAATATATGTACTTTATGGGTTCGGAGATACTTCTTTTTACCTGTTACATACATTTGCACAAAAGCTCTATACCCTTTTAATCCATTTTTAATGGATTCAGGGTATAAAAAATGCAGCCAAACGTAGATAAAGAGCACGCAATTTTCTCTTTTCCATTCAACTCAAGATTTATTCCTGTCTCTCTATTTCTCTCTTCAGTTTGTCAAATTTTGCGAGCAAAGAGATGAAAGGTCAGTTAAATTTTTTACACGCAACGCTCTGTTGTGTGTCGTAAGCAATTTAACAGACAGTCAACTAACGGCGCCCAGCAACCGTATTCTTTGTCCTTTTTGTGCACCTACCCTTTCCATTATTTTCATCCAGAGTTATGGTCGTGACCATGACAACAACACTGGCGAAACCATTGGCAAAGTGTAGCATTTATTATACATTTTAAATCACAAGTTTAAAATGAATAGAAAAGAAAAAATTAAATGGGAATGCTGGTGTAGAAAGAAAAACTAGAATATAAACTTTAATCAGCTTCAAATTTCAGTACCAATTTTAATACTTTTAATACTGATATATATGATATAAAATATAGATAGATATGGCACATGTTCTTATACACCTGCTCCTATTTTAATAGGATATAGGGATAAATGCTGAGAGAGAGATGCGAACCTTAAAGAAGAGTGCACTGACCTTTGGCCGGTCCTTAATCATCCAACAAAAATAAAATACCCTGTACTCAATTATCTTAGACATTAAAACGTTTCTGTAGATGAGGAGACGATTTGGGGTACCTTCTGGGCACAGCATTTGCCAGTTTACGTTTAATTGTTTTCACAAATTTTCAGAGCATTCAAACAACAAACACGATGCAGGATAAAGTGTTGGCAACATGCCAGCGTTTAGGGTGGTCACTTAAGGGCTTAACTTTGCTGGACACGCGGCGCATAAGCAAAAAATTAATTTACATAAATGCACAATGAAATTTAATTTCCAGTAACAGAAAAAAGGTAGTAAAAATTTTGCCAACTTTGTTGTGGTCAAGGGAAATCAAAAAGCGATTTGGCTGAACACATTAGTGTGTGCCCACAATTATGCATTTCAAATGTTGGCATGGTACGTACATAATACCTAAGAAATCCAAGATGCTATTTCTTGAACCCATTTCTTGTCTTGTAACACTAAACAGCCATCGATCAAGAGCGGACGCATTTCCGCAAATATAGCGAGGAAATTCCCACAGTGCGAAAATCGCCATCTGTGATCGGAAAAATATACGAGATATCGAATAACTGCCATCAAAGGGTGCAAATAAAATTGAAACAGCAAAAAGTCCTTGGTCCTGCTGCTTGGGTTGAAATGCGTCATGTATTTTGATGTCACTTTTGCACATAGAGTCACCCCTCCTATGAAATTAGCACAGTGTAGTCATCGTCTTTAATCCTCAATCCACATTCTTTACCCTGATCGGGTTCACAGTAAATTACGGACAGACGTGAAATGTAAACAATAGGAAACGGTTTATCAACGCCTTGACGATCTTCGGCAATCCTTGCTTTTTTCCTATGACAATCATAAAGATTTTTGCCTGAACACTGAAGCGATTTTTCATTGACCCGACGCGGGGTTGATTTAATCAGTCATTGCCTTGGGGTTATCTTTTCTTTATGTTGAACCAGTGATTCCATAAGCAAGGGCCTCTGGCCTGGCATTGGTTCTGTGGGTCATTGTCACATTAAGAATTTATTGAATGCGAGTGCCAATAATTATACAGTTTAATATGACAAGAGAAAAAAAACAAATAGAAATTTGAAATGTAGAGGACATCTGTGACCCTACATAATAGTAGTGTACAAAATAAGTTGTAATTGTATTTGTTTTTATCTCAGTGCTTTTACATAAAATTTCAAATGAAAAACTTTTTTAATTTGAGTACACATAAGGGCTGACCTGTTACTCGTCAACCAAAAACAAACAAAGTTAAAAATTCAGACAAAGTTCAGTGCAAAGCAATTTGATGCCTGATTTGTTTGCATGCTGACCCAAAATAATAAAGCTACACTGCAACACTTTTGCTACCCCAAATTAAATCTACGCTGAGAGGCGTTAAGCCTGGAGCCAAAATCGACCCCTGGGCAGCGGTGTCCACCCCTTTGGAGTTGCGTGCTTATTCAGGCAGGCAAAGGAGTTGACCAGTCTAATATTTTTTCAATGTTGAATCGGTTTTGAATTTTGAGTACCCCTACTTGACCCTTAATGCGTGGACGTGTGGACGTGCCAGTTATAAGTCATTTTAACTGTCATTAGGAAAAATAAATAAAAGTACTTGATATACAATACCTTTCGAGTAGAGTCGACCCACATTCCAAGGCGTTAAGTAGATGAAAATACCCTAAAAGATTTGCTCCCTTTACGAAAGTTTTGTTGTGCCATAGAATTTCGAGAACGCTGCATAACAAATATTGGAGAGGAAGTAGTCATAGCATAAATTCGTTATTGAACCTTTAGAACATAAATCAAAAGATAATGACGATCATGTGCCACAAATTTATTACACACCTATAAAGCTGGAGAAGGTAGAAAAACTAAATTGCAATGAAATTCGCGCACCTAGCAAAAAAAAATCGAAAACTCCAGAGATGCGACAGACGAAGAACAATTTACCGATATCTATTTTGAGGCATCTGAAACTGTAATTGAGCAGTCCCTGAAGTCTTAAAAGGGGTATCATTGTCTCAACATGCGAAATAGTTCGTTCGAACTGCCGTTTCCGCTGTGACATGATCCCGTTAAAATCTATCTTTGTAAGTATGCTTATATGTGTGCCCGTGAGAAACAAATAAGTTTGTATGTCGAGACAATGATACCGTTTTAGATTTTCAACGAAGGTATCGTAGTATATTGGTTTTGTGCAATGTCCGTTGAATGTCCGTCCGTCTGTCTATCTATCTGTCCGTCTGTACGAACGCAACTTTTTTCGACAGCCTTGGATGAAACTTGGAACATATACTGGTATGTTAGACAAAATGTGAAAATCTGAGTGCTACGCCTACTAGGTGGCTAGGAAATCGATACTTATATCACATAATTATAGTAACATTTTTCTCTTCCGCAAGATACGTAGAGAGTATTAGTAATTGTGACCAAGAAGTCTTCCTACATTTCAGTTTTGCAACAAATCTGCTGGTTGTATATGTTGGTATATCTAATTGATCACTTTGAAAACAGCTAAGAAGTTCGCAACTTTAATCTGAAATCAAGCTTCAGTGCATACTACCGCTTAAAGTTTTATAAATAAACAGAAAGAAGTTTATTCATAGTATTTATTTTTATTCACTGCGCGTTTAACAAATTTTGCGGCCAATATTTAGGCATATCGACGATACAAAAATCTATCGATTAAATATCGATTGCTTTACTGCATGGACAGAAAATGTATGGCAGCCCTCGCACTAGGTCTGTAAAGCGACGTCACAAACAAGAAAATAAATTGCTTAAAAATGAAATGCGCGGTGCACAATTGCACAAATAAGTTCAAGTCAAAACAAAAACACTCCGAACAGTTGAGCTTCTTTAGCTTTCCGAAAAACCCAGACATTTTGAAAAAATGGATTGCGTTTTGCCGCAAAAGCAGCAGGGATAAACTAAAGGCAACGGCAAAGAGTGTCATTTGCAATGAGCACTTTAAAGAGGACGATATCCAAGGAGCATTACAATTTCAAATGGGTTTGTTTTACTCTTAACAAATCTGCGAAACGTACGCACAATTTTAACTGAGATTTCTACGCAGGTTTATGCTCAAAACGAACACTGAGACCAGGTGCCGTGCCGTGCATCAACAACAACGATATAAGTGCGGTCGAACGAGAGCGATGTGAAAAGAAGAAGAACAAAAAGTTGGTTGCTGAACTGCTCGAGGAGGCGTCAGCGCGGGAGGCGGCCGAAGCAAGCGGGGCAATTGTAATCGCTCCGAATTTTATCAGAAACACCGGCATTAACTCTGTCCCCGATTTTGTTAGTGCGACAGGCAATGCATTCGTTCCATTTACACCCACGCCCATTGAACACGATCCCCTCGCCGAGGAGTTGGACTGCAATGGTCAGGATCAAAGGATTATTGAACAAAAGAGATGTCGCACCTGCCATGCACAATTCGTATTCGATGAAAACTCGAAAGATCTGTGTGACACGCAAAACGCTGTGATGTTGTACCATATCGAAGTTATTACCGGAATCTGGGTTAGCCACAGATGAAAACAGCTTCATATCTAAATAAATCATTTTAACAAGTATCATTTGCATTGCAGATTCAGTGCAAAGATGGAGTGTCGGCCGTAATGTGTTCAAGCTGCGTTGCCAACCTGCGCACAGCAATTGCATTTCGGGAAGCATGCATTCGAACGGAACTGCAGCTTGCTGCAGGAGTCAATGATGTAATTCCAGCAGTTATCAACGAGAGCATCTCAGAAGATTGGGATGAGCAGGCGGACGGACATCAAGAGCAAGATATGCTTGCAAAAGATGAGTTTGTCTCAGTGTTTGCGGCAGATGAAACAGGCAACCAAACAACTGTCATTGAGCCTTTGAGCCAACAAATGATACAGGCAGTGGGTCCACAGGCCGCAGATCCAAATAGTATAGCCTTGGGTGCGCAAATCTATGAAGACCTTTTAAATGAATACAAGGGTAAGGAGAAGACACCGCGTCCAAGGAAGAAAAGTGGAGTAGTTGCAATGCAGAAGCCAGCACCAAGGCAAAGGAACCGAAAGCCTCGCGAGCCAAAAGCCATACGAACGAAACGCACGAAAGAGGAAAAAAATCGGATACGTCGTGAACAGATCAGAGCGATGCCTCTCAATTATGTGTGCGATCAGTGCGGCGCATCCTTTCGCGTCAGATGCAATTTAACCATACACATGTTGCGCCACACGCGCACAAAGAACTACACATGCCCCGAGTGCCCAAAGAAATTTTATGATTCCTATATGCGAAACATTCACTTGCGTGTGCGGCACAGAGGCGAGCTACCATTTACGTGCAATTTTTGTAAAAAAGCCTTTGGTTCGTCCAATACTCGCTATCTGCACGAAAAGTAGGTTTACCATTGTAAGACATAATCAAATTTAATTGATATATATATCGGTATTACAGGAATGTGCATGGAGCATCGCCGCGCATTCATCGCAACGAGAACCGTTTGAACAAGAAACTCGAATTGAAAGACGGAGATCAGCAATCGCAGGAAAGCCAGAACCAAAAGGCAGCAGTTCGTCACTTTTGTACGTATTGTGACAAGAGCTATGCGACAAAATATGCACTAAATTGGCATATTAATCAGCACATCGGCGTCAAGCCATTTAAGTGCAAGGTCTGCGATATGAGATTTCCCGATCCGCAGGCGAAAAAGAAGCACGAAATGAAACATGACAGTAAACGACCCTATGAGTGCGACATTTGTCTCAAGGGTTTCTATGTGCGCTGCAAGCTGAAGGAGCATGAACGAATCCATACGGGTGAACGTCCTTATAGGTGGGTGCAATCCACTATTCACCAAACAATAATAACATAACCAAAAAACAAATATATTTTGCTTGTAGGTGTGACATTTGCAACGCCTTGTTTCGATACAAGTTCAATTTGTATTCGCATCAATTTAGTAAAATGCACAAGGAAAATGTGCAAAAGTTGACAAAGATCGAAATTATGGACGACTCAAATTAAATGGAAACGGAAGACTCTCAGTTGTTTTAAGCTAATATTAGAAGCACAGCTAATCTGCAAATTCATTTTATTAAAGCAAGTCTCAAAGTCACAAAATCGTGTTCTCATTATCTCTTGCGTCCTTGTTCAGCGATTTCTTTTGCTTGGATTGGAACTTTTTGGTTTTTGATCGCGCATTCGCAATATGATTGGAGGAATTCATATGCTGCGTTAGGTTGCCGGCCCGCAGGAACCAAAGATCACAGACATCACAGCTGAGCAAAAAAACAAAATTATATACTTAAGTCACTTTAAATAATAAAAAATAACACATACTGAAAGGTGCGTTCGCCTCTTTTGATGAGCTCCGTTTTTGACTGCGGCCCTCGACCCTTCTTGCAAGCCTCACTGTAAATAAATAGAAGTACCACTGTTGACTCTAATGTCCATAATGTTGAAACCCATCTAACTAACAACCACATTTAACCCACCGTTCGTGTCGCACACGTGAGCTCTTTGTACTATATTGGAGTCCACAGAAGGTGCACTCGTAGGGACCTTCTGTATGCTTGAGCTGATGCCGTCGCAGCAGATGCAGCGTGTAGCACTTCTCATTGCACTCCGTGCACTCGTAATTTTTGGTGCCGGTGTGCCGCAACAGGTGCACGTTGAGATTGCTGCCGTCCTTGAATTGGCGACCACAGTGCTCACAAATGCAGGGACGAGCCGAGGCCCATTGTCGCTCGCGATCCACAATGCGTTTCGGCTGTTGCTCATCGGTCAGCTTGATATACATAGTTCTCTTTCCCACACGCATCGTGTAGTTGCGCTTGGTTTTTCTACAAGGGACTTCAACGATTGAGTCCTGCTGGATCTTTCTGACATTGGAGGCATCATCAGTGGGTGGCTCCTCATCAAAAGATAAACGGTCAAAGCCATCGGAATCTGGTTGATCTTCGTAATAAGAGTTGCTCATTGGATCGATATCATCACCATCATCGCCGCTCCGATTACCATGTGTGGTGGTTGATGGCTCTACCTTAATATCAGCTGCCCCAAGCTCATCCGGCTCTTCAATTCGAAGCGGGTCGTTGCTCTTCCCCTTATCTGACGCAGCGGGCGAGATTCCATTGCTTGAGCTCAGTTTGCTTTTACGTCTAGTGAGGAACGCCTCAATTCTTGTGCAGCGTTTCCGAAAGGAGTTGATCTTCTTCAGCAGAATTTGACACTCTTCGCAGATATAGGTGGGAAACCCGGCAGCGTTCTCCACCTGAATGAAAGAATACATTTGCATATCACAATTTGAGATGCCTAAGTCCATTGTGTTTGTACCCAGCAATTTGTTATTGTGCGCACGCTGTGCAAAAGACGACGGCCGATTGGACGGAAAATGTTGATGCAACTTTCTGCATTAACTGTTTTGCCGCAGGTTCGGCAAAAATCCTCCATTTCAATGAGAACCCAGCCAAAACTCTTTTAATTTGTTGACAACGCAACCGTATCACGAAAACTATAAAATACGCATAAAAATGCATAAAAATACCAAAAACAAACAAAGAAATATATATATAAATACTGTTTTATTTGAAATTAGCGCATAAATTATTTATTTACGAAAATTACAAAGTTAGAGGTACCCAATATTTTGATATTTAATAATTTTAACATAAATTTACTCATTTAGCAAAATATATTATAATGAACAGAAATCATTTGTGTGACGTGTTCTATAGAAAAGCTGAAATATATTAACATGTTAAAGGATTGAAAATAGTTTGATTGGACAGGAAGAACTTCTTTAACTGGTGATTAATGGAGTAACGGGTACCAAAGATAGTTGGTCTGTGTGAAATCATTTAAATCTTATAGAAACTGAGTTGCTATTGGCAATGTGAACATCAAGTTGAATCAAATAATCACATGAGCGATTTAATATTAAGGTCTCAAGGATTATTTTTGTCTCTTAATACTAAAGGTTTTTTTTGTTAATACAAGCTAATTTTTGTTCTCTCTGTAATTATTTCGAATTCACTTTATAAGCCGACGTTTGTTTCTCTCGAAGCGTGTTGTTTGGAACGCAAATGGGCCTTCAAATGAGTATTTCTTTGAAACGATTTGTCGCATATGGAGCAGCTAAAATATTAACAAATGTGATTAGAACCAAATCGTAGCATGATTCCAGTATAAATACTTACTAATATGGCCGAACGCCGTTGTGAGTTAAATCATGTCGCTTGAGACCAGATGCAGAAATAAATGATTTACCGCAATATTCACAAGTATATGGACGTGTATTCGTATGCGAACTGAGACAGGAAATACAATATATAAATAAAATTGTACACTTCGCAATGATAACATGAAATAAACACTTGCCGTTCATGCATTACACGCGTGGTGCTGCTGTTAAATGTTTTATCGCAGTATTTGCAGGCATATGGCCGCTCGCCCTGATGCACGATACGCTCGTGCAGTTGAAGCAGATGCTCCGTGTAGTAGAGTTTGCTACACTGTTTGCATTTGAAGTTTTTGACACCGGAGTGTCTCAGAAGATGCAGTTTGAAGTTACTCTGATCATTAAAGTGCCTCCCACACTGATCGCAGACATAGTCACCACGTCGTCGTTGCCGCCTGCGTTCGACGATCTCCTCCTCTGTCAAATTCTTCCAACTGGTATAGGTTTTCTTGACTCTGTGGATTGTGTTGCAGTCGTGTCCAGCCACATCCGAGGTGCTCTCAATTGACAACTTCTGTTTGCATTTCTTTCTGTTTGGACTTCTATTCAGAAGGTTGGTGAAATTTGTGGGAACAGAGGTGGCTGTAAATAAGTCCATGCAGTTGTCATCATTGTCGGAGAAATCATGAAAATCTTCGAGTGTCCCTTGACTATCGCTGCTGTATGTGCATATGCTGTGCATTTCGTTTTGCACGCTATTAATCAAAGAGCCGACATCTTGACTAGTGTCTTCATTAAGATCAGATTCCATATCAGTTGGATTGTCGTTGTCTTCCTCAAATTTAATCAACTCTTCGTCTTCAACATCGCTGACTTCATTTTCCTCAAGTTTGTCAATTGCAATGGGCAATTCGTCGTAGTCAGCGACATGTTCCTGTTTCGCTTCATCACCATAGCCAATGTCTGAGTATTCCTCCTTCACCGGCTGTTCCAAATGGGAGCTGGAATTAAGCAGTTCCTCTTGAGTCTTGGTGCAGCGGTCGCGGAATTCTTTCATGCGGTATGCGGCTACTTTTAAGTCGAGCAAGCAGCAAGCGCATATGTGGGATGGTAGATCTGGACGCCTTTCAAGCTGTACACAAAATTATCATAATTATGAATATGCACCACGTACAAATAGAGACAACCTTACCGTGGTTCCAGTTACCAATTTAATGCTCATTAGGATTTCAGAGTTCTCGATTTCAAATATATTCTTGGCGTTCATGTTGTAGATGACGCTTGCACAGGTACGACATTGCAGCGTCATTTTTAGAGAGGCCAATTAAACATAATCAGACTTAAATTTCAACAATTTGTTGTTTTTTCAAGCAAAAATCAGCTGTGTGTCAGCAGCTGAAATTCGTTGTGATTGGTTTTTGGCGAAGAAGAAGCAAGCATTTGGATATAAAACAGAATTGCAATTTGAAACTTATCTACCTGAATAGGAGTATAATGAAGTTATGCAAAAGTAGATTAGAAACAATCCGATATAGTCATGTCCGTCTGTCTGTGCTAATCACAGAGACTACAAGAACTGGATATAATATATAAGAACAAAGGCAATCATAAATTGAAGGCTCAATTTAAATTTGTTAATGCTCTTAAGCGTGTAAATTCTTAAATTTGTACTCTTCTATTTACAATAAAGATTTGAATTTACAAATACATTAAAACTAAATAATTGAATTACAAACAATGACTAATATATTTCAGTTTGTCGGATCGCGTCGCTCGGCTGAAGTGCTTTAACAGTCTGCTGATGGGTCATTGTGCCCATGTGCTGCTCCAGTTGGTGTTTGCGGGAGAATGTCTTATTGCACGGAATGCATCTAAAAAGATTCAATTAATAAATATATGTTTTATAATGCAATGTTGTATGATAATGCTAATGGCCCTCGACTCATTACAGCACACAAAAAGAAACATATTATTTTAAGCAAACAAAAATCTAAAACATGAAACGAATTTCATCCTTGCATGTGTTGTGAGCGTTAATCAGATGACATTAGTTGACGAAAATGGATATACGTACAAAAAGGGTTTTTCCCCAGTGTGTGTCAGCATATGATTCTTAAGGACATTCGAATAAGAGAAAGACTTGCCACAAGTGCCACAGGTAAAAGGACGTTCGTTTGTGTGGGTTCTGCCAAAATAAATAAACACAGCTCAGTATTATTAATGGTTGTAACAAGTAAGTAATTAAACGGAACCTTTCATGGCGGATATTCGAACTTCGATCGGCAAAGGAGCGGGAACAGTATTTGCACGTAAATGGCTTTTCGCCCGTATGCACTCGGATGTGTCGATTCAGCTCAGAGGGTCCTGCGAACGTTTTAGCGCAGATCCTGGAAAACATTTATGGTATAAAATGATTTATTTATTTGTGCAGCTAACAAACAACATACTCGCATTCAAAGGGCTTCTCGGACATGTGACGCCGCATGTGAATATTGAGCGCTGCACGCTTCGAGTAGATATTGCCGCATATTTCGCACATGATGTTTGTAGTGGTCTCCTCAGTCGATTTACTAGCAGCCGTGGCAGCATTTGTTTGATTTGCAGTCACATGCTTAAGCACAGAATGCGTCGGATTACGTGGTCGTCCCCGTCCACGTTTGCCATGCCTGGATTTACGTACCTTTGGCTTTCGCAATCGTTCTGTGGGATCGTAGTCACTGTCGCTGGCATTTCCCAGCAATATGTTCGTCTCATCCAACTCTCCGGCTTCCTCAAAATCATCATCGTAGCCCGTGTTAATCTCATCCGCCTGCTCATTGGCATCTTCTAATTGCTCTTCCAGTATGGTATCGAATTCAATATCATCGTCGGGATCGATAAACTCGTTCGTTGTCTCGTAGATGTACTCCACAGTGTCGCTTTCGATTTGGGTGTGATCGTCAGTTGGCTCCAATTTCAGTTCAGCCTTAAAGAACTCAAGTATATAATCAAATTAATATATACGACATTTGCAGAGTTCAATGATGATCTACCTTCACTACGCTATTGGCAAACGTTCGTTCGCTCTCCTGGCACAATTCCCGAAATTTATAGGCGCTGGTTAAGTCACCGACACACCTGCAGCAGAGAAGGCTTGGCATGTCCTCCAGCGGTGGCATCTAAATATTGAAAATAATTATAAATGGCAACGAATTGATGAATGTATTTTTATTTATATGATTAATTACCTTAATGCTGCCGATTTCCTCGATTTTGCGAACAAGGGGACACTGAACATCCTGGTCGTCATAGAGTGGTGTCATGTTATCAGCGTTTATGTCTTCCGTTAAACATATTCGACATATTAAATACTCTGGCATGCTGTGATCTAGTCTGCAAACTACTTATCAATAATAACAATAATATATTTGTACAGCGTCTTTAAATTATTTGCAGCTCCCCCTAGCTATTTTTTTTTATTTATTTGACATAAGGCCAGTGTGACCGCTTGCCGATAGTACTGAATTTTTTTTCGTGTTCTAATTAGGTATTTTTTACTGTGAATGGCAATTGTGCACTTGTTCCGTATGAGAACAAAGTTCCGCAAAATATTATTAAATTTAAAATACTTTTTCAATTTCCGGAAATGCAATTAAAACTCTCTTTTTACGTATATACTTAAAATTAATTAAATATTAAATAAGCATAAACAAACATAAAACTATTTATTTATTATGTTTGATCAATCAGTAAAAATATCCTGAATTCCCTTGAATTTATAAAGTTTTTCAATTTTCAGTTCTAAACACAGCTTACGCTCTACAAATAACACGATTTACTAATATTAAAAAGTGTTCCTTAATTTACAAGAATTTTGTTATTAGGTTCTAATCATTCAAATGGTTTAGCATATAGCTGCTGGAACTGTTCCTGCATCTGGGACTCAATTTCTGCTTATGTTCCTTCAGCTGAGAGAGTACTGTGATTGATTTTGAACAAATACAGATAGCAGCAAAGATTGAACATAGTTTGACTGGGAATTACTCACGTGAAAGTCTTTTCGCCAGGATGCACAAAGCTGTGATCCTTGCACACTTTTTGCCACACTCAAGAGCTTAAACAGTCCCAACTGTATGAGGAAACCTTTGATAATTCGTACACCTGGCTATGGATCGTCTCCTCATTAGTCTCCTCCTGCTATTCGTACACTTGGGACATCAAAATGGTTTGGGGCCTCTTCGATAAGACCAGACGCTCATCCTGCGCATGATGGATGAGATGGACGGGGTGATCAATCGCTATACGAAAACTAACCGGCGAGATACACTGGTTCTTTAACCACTTTGGCCAGGCTTTGAAGCCACTGCCTCCGCTAAGGGATTATGATTCTTCCCTTCCGGCTTTTGGTGACTACCGGACTCTTTTGGTTTTGTTTTCAGATCCACTTTGAATCCCACCATTTGCGGAGAAAAGATGTCCGTCTGCACAGGTATCCGCACAATGAGATACGTCTTATTAATATCGGAGATAGTCAGGTATTCCGCAGTTGCATCGTAGATATCAGGCGGTGTAGTCTGTTTCATATGTGGGTTAACAAGCTGCTCCAACCTCTACCAGAATCGTGTGATGTTTGCCTTGCATTGTAGAAGACGTGCCTTGGGAGCATTTAGAGTTGCAGCCACTCTGTACTCAACGATCAAAGAGATGTGATCGGAGTTAAGCTCAATCCGCTCGTATATACAAAGACAGTCAGACCGGATTCCAACATACACAGCAAAGTCATTTGCTGTCGGCCTATGGTTGCCGGTCGAATTGTTCGTTGCGCCGCCCGTAAAAGGTACTTGGTTGGAGTCTCTCACGCGATTGCTGCAGTGAAGATTTGATGATCACTGCTACTCCGCCACGCCGAGTAGCCCGTAGTGTGACCTGGCGTTTCGCAGAGCGACATGACGTCAATTCGATGGCGATGTATAAGCAAGTCCAACTCAACAATCGCGGATCTTGCCAGCAGCGCCTAGGTTGTGGTAGTCATCGTAAACTGCTTTATTACGAGTAAACACACTCGATGGATAAATTGGGGAGCCAGGCACCATGCCTGCGCCCAACTTTTCCATGTCAACTGATTCGACATCTGCGACAACTGCTCTCGCACAAGCACCAGCCAATGTAGACCGCACTGCATCAAGATCAATTTCATCTTCAGATATCGCAATTTTGCTCGTTTTGTTGGAGTTGCTGTAGTTGAAATCTTTGTTGGTCACACGCACAAGTGCCAATGCAACGTTTCAAGCGTACCGAGCTGCGCGCGTTGTTCGTGTAAGCACTGAAGAAAGTTCAGCGCGTCCCTGACGGAAAAGTCCATGGGATGTGATGAGAAGCTTGAATTCGACGTAATCTCTCAACGGTGCGGACAACTAGCAAGACAAGTGAGAAAGCTAAAATGAGACTTCATATAAGTTTTCCATGAAATAAATTAGTATTGAAGTTGTAACATTTTTAATCATTTCTACCTATTCTACCCCAAGCAGAAGTTGGAAACCTGATCGTGACTTCAACTCTCCGGATTGCAGTATAAGTCAATTGAATTAAATTCGCATTCTGGTACTTCTTGAGGAGTGTTGTTGTTGAGTTTGTCTTTGTGGATTTATTTCGCGCCAACGCGTCTTTACATTGCGAAGAATTTACAGCAACTGACTTTTGGAATACAGAATTGTTAAACACAAAACATGTGTGACCATAGCAATGATATTAATCGACGTAGCGATATTATTCGTTGCCGTTAAAATTCAAACGTATTTCAACAAGGAGAACAGAAGACTTCGTACATAATTCTGAGGATAACAGAAATCAGACTGCTAGACACCTGCGGCTTATCTGACAGTAACCGGTATTTTATCTCAGCAAGAATAGAGCTTATTAAATGCCAATCAGTTCGTAAGTTATCCTATCTCGTCGCTTACTTTTCACACATGTTTTTTATATATTACCAGTGTGTATAGTCCGATCTTGATGAAATTTCATACATTATGTCACATATTATTGATTAGATGTATAAATTTCATCAATATCGCACAATACACACAGATTTTAATAAACAATAATAATATATATTTAAAATTGTGACTTTAAATCTAGTTCTGAGAATGTTCAAAATGTTCTTTATTCCCTGCTGCATGGCGAATCTATATCATATTACTATTCTGTAGAAGTGTCGGTATTTATTAGCTACATTTTGGAACAGTGCTTTCGCTATTGCTCCTGAGGTGTACATTAATCTTAAGTTAGATTCTGTTTTGATGGACGTCCTCTCTGCTTTCAGAGATTTTGCAGTGGCCTGAGTAGTTAGTTAGTTAAAGGCAAATAAATGAATAAAATGTACGTCATTAAAGTTTTTCGAACAATGTTGTGCTAATATATTTAATTTTCGATTTTATTCAAGTAAATAAATAAAATTATAGTTTATTTTAAAGTTCTTTTTCCTTTGACAACAGTTGGTCGATTTCGAATGAATCCCTTGCGCCTCTTCAAGTTCTGAAAAAGTGAATATTGGAATATGATTTTTCTTTAATATTTGATATTTAATATTATGATATTACCTTTCTGGATATAAAGTTCGTTGGTGGAATGAGCCTATCTTTTACCTTTAAAGACGGACGATTGAACTCATGCGGCTTTTTAACCCTGTAGATTCGAACCAGCCAGTGCTCTGTGGTATACGCTTCTTCCAAGTATGTCAAATCAAAATCTTTATGGCCGATTACAGCATTACGGGTCCGATCATATCCAGAAGGACCCCTATTAAAAAATATAAAAATTTAAAAGGAGTTAAATCTATTTTGCTAAAAGTCGAATAATAGACTTATTTCACATATTACACATTATTGATATTATTTTACATTCCCACATACTTAGGAAAAATACTTATTTTTTAAATTATAATAATTCGACAATCGGTACAATCAATAAAATTCGACTAGGAGATGCTGAGACCTAAGACTATACTGTTTTATACATTCAAGCGTATTTATAGCAATGCGGACAAAACCAAGATCTGCAATACCTTTAGATTTATCGACACATAAATTTGGAAAGGAATTAAGCAAAACTCAACAAATCAGTTGCGCAGGTTCAGGAATGAACATCCCGCAAATAATAATGATTAAATAAATTATTGATATAATGCATTCATGCTCATATGATCACATCAATTCACATGAAGAAAAGAACTGCTCTCTATCAGAAAGTTCTTCGAAATTCGGTATTTACATTAAATTTACACTAATGTCGATTACCTTTTTTCTTTATCTACCTTTGAATGGGATGAACAGCAAACTGCCGCCCAAATTTTATGACTAGTTGAAAAAATGGGGAAGATTCTGTGAGTGCCGTGTGCGAGGAATACCTAAGACGAACTTCAACGGAGATATTCAATAAATTACATTAAAACTCTTTAATTGTGTAAAGTTATTGGCTTTAACAACCTGTGGCGTTGACTGTTAAATATGTTTAAAATTTAGGATTCTAACTCTAGAACAGTAAGAGTGACTGGGAAATATATTACATTCTTCGAAGAAGCTAGTTTGTAATCTGCATTTCAAATATGGAAAATTATATCCTCAGTTGTGGGAGATATTGTTTTTTATATAGGCATCGATTTTTCTCTGAGGGCGCAGACCTGAACGCGTATAATGAATCTGAATTTCAATTTAAAATATTGAAATTCTGGATAGTTAGAATTGCAGCTGACCAAATATGTATATTTCAATCAATTTCAAAAAAATATATATTAATAAAAGTCTACATCAATATGTAGGTAAGCTAATATAAGTATTCCAGTTAAGACCCCAAAGTGAAAATAGCTGAAATAGTTGTTGTATCTTATCTTGATAACCCTTGTAATTGGGAGACCATCTGCAAGATCCACATTCAAGAATAGGACGCACAAGTGAAATATAGAGTTTTAGATCAAATTTTCTAGCATAGGGCTGAAAGAAAACCCAGGACACCAAAATCTGGATTAGTGGCAAAAACAATTTGCTTGTCAACTTAAGGATCTAAAAGGATACCCAAATTATCAACACATTCAAAACGATCAAGAGCCTTCAACTTAGATTACCACTGAAACCCAAAATATTGCTGGCAACCGTAAAGAGAACTCTAACGTAGAAAACTTGGCAGAGAGATAGCCTGTACAGCCTTAGTCTTACCTGTAGTCCAGTTTCAAGTCTCCAAAGCGATAGTAGCTCAACTTGTACATGAGACAGTTAAGCAGGGCAGGAGCCCCCTCGGCGTCTACTCTAAATTCACCACGGTCCGTAAAGAAATCTGATTCTTTAATATCTTTTGGATGTTCTCCTTCAGCAATTCGCACCATCCAGAGGAACTTATTGATATCATCACCCGAATAGCCAATGACTCCTCCAAATATAACTAATACGTAGTCCACATCCAGAGACGTCATGATTCCATACGATTTCTCTTCAGTTGATGACATTGCCTTGCCGACTAAAGCTATATGGCTATTATTCCATGTATTATTATCAACTAGCGTTGTTCGGTTGGCCATCCCGGCTATTTGGTATCCGTAATCCCACCACGACATTATTCGAGAATCATCGGCAGTGTTTTGAGACAGCCAGTAATAAGCCTCCCTAAAATCATCCAATATGTTTCGGGAACTGAAAAAACAAATTGTTTTTTTGAAAACCAATCTCAAGATTGCCACGAAGGAGATTAAACAAAATCAAAATATTCTTTTCGAATTGGGATAATTGCTTAAATAAAAAAAATATTACTTACCCATCCTGGCTATTGTGGAAAGCAAGAACGATTGAGGGACTGGAATACGCGTTACTTGTGACCCATGTGCAATGCACGGCAAACATCATTAAAATCATCAGAACCGCCAAAATGACAATGCTCTTCAAATTGGAGCTCATGCCACCCTCATGTATGGTATCATGTTTAGTGCGATGCCTCAATTTGCCGGCCTGTAAATATCAGATGTTTATATTATAAGACATAAAAATATGTACTCGTGACAAAGGTAACATATACAAAGAGATCCGAATTACCAAAGCACATATAAAAATAAGCATATAATATCATAACATATCAGAAAGCTGCATCGATCATGATAGATCACCGCTCCAAAAAAAAGCCAGCAGCAGCATGATAAGCAATAAACGGCGAAGCAAAACGATCGACTTCATTCTTATCTTTTCGCAGTACCGATCTAATCGGCCTTCAATCTCCAAAGAGCTTGGATGGTCGCCTAAGCTGTAGAGTCGATCAAGTATAATACAATGAATAAGTAATGCTGTGATGCATTTGACGAATATATTTTATGCCAAATGCGATAAAACAGATGTTGAATAAGAAAAGAGTTTGACTTGCATTAGTTTTTCTCTTCAAAAGTTTCAAAAATATAATTATCAACTCTAAGAAACTGTTGGTGAGTATCATGACCGCTGCTGAAAGCCATTTTAAAGTCAGGAATGGCATCCATTAAAGATGAATTTACAGTATCTTCAAAAATATAAATAAATACTAAAATATGTAATAGGTGCAATTTTTATCAGCGAATATGGGGGACATTTTTTCCCACTGAAAGTTTCCACATTACAATTACAATTCATGAATTTTTGACTGAGTTTGTTCCACAGGCTTTGACATTGGTTTGATGTTAACTATGGTAGATATAACCAGCAGACAAAGCAGAAGCGGAGTATGAGTAAGGATCATATGAGCATTTTGAGCCTGTGTGCAAAGGATGCAAAATCAAGAGTTTATTTTTGGGAGTGATTATTGCAGCTCTCTGATGTATCTATATTAATATATTAAGAATGCATCAGTTCAAAAGTTAGTAATTACCTTATCGTATAAGCTTTTCTTCTCCAGTGACTCATCGAGGTCATCCGTTTCCGAGACGGAGTTCATAACATTTCCGGTTCGCTTCGATGCATCCTCCTGCAGGTAGACGTCCAATAGTCCGGAGAAGGCGACACCAGCAAGCATGCACACAACTGGCGTTAGGGTCAACATCAGTCGGACCATGACGCCGGCAAAGTAGACAGCACTTATGGCGTAGAGCACAACAAATACACGCTCATCGTTGATTTGCTTGATGCTATACCAGAGACCAACGGGGAAGGCGCAGATCAAGATGTGCAGGTCAAAGAAGAAAGAGAACCAGGTGGTGGGCTGATGCTCCGAAACGGACGCAATAATAGGTATGTGAATCTTTGCATAACCTGTATCCCAAAGCGAATAAAATCGTCCACTCCACGGCGCGACGACGCCCATCATGGTCAACCCAACGACAGCGACAAAGACAATGGCCGCCGACAGCAGGCCGCCAACAATGAACAGTTTCTTGAACTCATTCCGGGATAGCACGGATTGCAAGTGCCGCAGCACGGCGACAGCCATCAGCAGCACAAAGACACCCATCGCAGCCATGTGCTCACTTGTGCGTATCGGCTGGAATCCCACGAAGGGTATTTGCATCGAGAACAGCAGACCCAGGATGTAGAAGGTGCTGTAGCTGGTCAGCAATCGGGGCGAGTAACGGCCCATTATGAGCAGGACAAACACATGCAGTGGTATCAGATTAATGATAAACACATATCCGCCCCACGCGGACACCATGTAAAAATAGGAAAGCGCTGCACCCGCTGACCAGAATACCGAACCCGTCTTCACGGAGCGCACCCAGAGGAAGTAGGTGAATTGCAGGGCAAAGATGGCGATGCCTTCATTGTCGTAGGAGCCAGCCACAGAGCGACTAATATAGCCCGGCACAATGGCAATAAAGCTAGCGGCAAAAAGTCCAGCGCCCGGTGACCAAAGCTCCTTCGTGAGCAGATACGTCGAGATTGAAGTGAGTCCACTGAAGACGGGAGCCAAAAATACGCAGATATCTCGAATGTGCACCGGAATATTCAAAATATGCAAGATGTAATGGATGCTTCCCGAGGTGATCATAAGGCCGGGGTAAACAGTGCCGCCGACAATGCGGCCGAGTGGATACCAGGCGCGCTCATCGAACCAATTGAGAAACTTGTACCAGCCATGCTGCACCATGTAAGCAGTCGCGCGATAGTTGAACCATGGATCGAATTCGTGGATGATAGACTCGAATCGGATGACGGCAAAGAGGCGTGACGAGAAGCCGGCGAGCCATGCAATGAGCAGGACTGCAAACGTTATCAGGCTGCTGTAGCCAGCAACCTTACTATTTAGTATCCTTGAGCCCCGATTCATTTTAAATGTCTCACACCTTTAATTTTAACACAACTGGGGGCAACTGAGACACGTAGCCTAAAAAAAAATATTACCGGCGATTACAGTGTGGCCATCACACGACATTTGCTATCGTGCATGAAGGGTTGTACACGTTACGATTGCAGTCACATGACTTTCACAAAGCAAACGTTAGCGATATTCCTCTATGAAAAACTCGAAAAATATTTTGGAAGTTTATTTTTCTCATGTAATAGTTTTTAATTGTTATCAACATTTGTAAAGAGAATTTTATTCATTTAGAGTGAAAAAAAAATTCATATTCAAAATAGCTAATTTATTTCTTACTTCCATTTTAATATATGAAATACATATATAAGGAATATATAAATATATTAAATAAATAAATACGTATTATATATCATAATAATAAAAATAATAATAAAGTCAAACTAAAATTAAATTCAAATAGTTTTTTAAATGGGAAAACTCAAGACTGTGCGACATAGCACAACAAATTCCAGAACGAATCAAATATTCGTAAATAGTTCGATCAAACTGTACCTTTATACGGATTTTGAATTTGAAATTAAGATGTTGATCAAATATGCCTCAATAATAATATAACATGAGAATACATACATCAGATATATATACATATAAAATATTATAATATTATATATAAAATATCAAATAAGCTCGTATCTTTTTTTCTTCTGCAACAATTACTTTTTTTTTTAAATGACTTCGTATATTCTAGCACTAGAATATATAATATAGCTATAGAATATCGGACTTTGGATAGCACCTAAAATGTTCAATTTTTAGGTTTTCGAAAAAAGTTTCATTTTCAATTTGTTTTAAATAGAATGCACATCACTGAAACAGCTGTTTTAGTTGTTGTGCTAAATTTGTACATCCAAAATAACTAAAGTATTCGAGCGTCAGTATCGAATCCATTAATTAATCCATAACTATTGACTTTCTTAAAAACAGAGGATTTGCAGCTATTTTTTTTGTGGCAAACCTATCGGTCCCCTAAGGCATGGTTGCATCTTAAAAGGCAGTTTGTTTTACTTCACAAGCCAGTAAAGACTCTTTGATATGTTGTAACGGGAGAGACGGTTCCTCCAATTCTCAACTTCTTGATAAAATTGACATAAATTGATTTAATCGGAGACAATTCAATAAGTTTAGGATTGCAAGTATTGGAAGAGCTTTCATTGAGGATCCTTTTTAAGAAGAGGCTTAGACACTAGAACCTTTACATAATATCAATACAGTTTGACTTGGATTACTTTTTATTCAAGAATACAATTACAAACTCTGCAATACTGTTGGAGGCTATCATGGCCGTTGCAGAAAACCATTTGAAGGTCAGGAATGGCATCCATTAAGGATAACATAAGTGTATCCTAAAATAAATAAAAAAATACCTGATAGGTGGAATTTTTACCAGCGAATATGGAAACGAATTTCGCCCGCAGAAAGTTTCCGCTCAATTCAAAATAGGGGAAAATATTATTAAAATGACAAATATCAATAAAAGTACAACGATATTTAAACATTTTTAAATTGCCCATCGAATTATTCAATTTACAAGTTATAAGTTCTTCATTGGTGCTTTACCATTTCTATATTTAACAAATTTATCCTTAAACTAAAACATTTTGCATTTAATTTCTAAATTTGAATTTAGACTGCACAAATAAATTGTATTCTATTTATGAACACTTTTAATTCTCCAATCTAATAAATCGTCAACACTGCATTCTTCTTCAGAGCTAGACGCAACATCGACGAACTCCTGTGGTCTTTTTTCAAAGCGTTGCTTTTTGAAAATGCAGTTCTTTCTGTCGTTGATTTTGATGAATCTCTTCCAGTTTTCAATTTGTTCGTCTATCTCCTTTAAATGTCTCTTATTATTTAAGCTATCCTGCTCTTCCGATACTATATTATTCGATATTGTAGCAGCTTCTCTGATTTCACGTTGAAATTTAATCCATTCCGTTTCCAAATCACGATCGCTTCCAGCCACAGTCACAGATTTCTCCTGATCAAAGAACTTATCGGGTAATACCTGAGGTGTATTTAATTGTACTACTGGAGGTGCATCCTCAGAACTTCCACCAGTTTGCAGCTTAACGTCATTGTTTTGTGCAATGCTCTCTGAGGCAACAGGTTTGGCTTTTGGCGGTATTTGCTCAGAGCTTGTTGTACTCAAAGTATCTGATTTTTTCGTATCTGAATCTATTCGCTGTCGTTTGACGAGTTCCAAATTTTGTTTGTGTTGCTTTGAGTTCAAGTGCACTTTCCATATACTCGGTTTAATGGGGATCCTGCAAATAACGCAGGACAATTGACCTGAAGAATCATACGTATAATATCTGTTAAGAAAACCAACACAATAAGTTAAATTCTTCCTTAATCTAAATGAGATTAATAGCCTGAGCAATATAAGTGGTGAAACGATGCCGAACAATAACAAATCAAACAAAAACATAGCTGTGATTATAATGTGATAACTTTATAACGTTATTTAAAAAGGATATTTGGCAATGGGGGAGTCCACTTTTATGAATTTGGATTTTTCTTCCGTCTTTCTTCGACTCTTGCCATTAAGTTTTAATAATTGTTTATTTTTGTCCATATTTCTGTATTTTATATTATTATTGACAAGTTAGAGATGAGCGATTCGGTCAGTGTGACAACAATTGAAAATATCGATATTTTCCCTTCGGATTTGGCTATTTTTAATCGACAACAGCTGGAAACTGTACTCCGATACCGGCTTGTTTATACGGCTGTTGCATACAAATTTATTTTTATTTCTTAGTCATTTTTAATGGCATACAAACTTAAAGCAAAATAAAGTGAAAGGAATTTCCCGGACAGCAATTTTAAATGATTATAAGCAAATATGTGAAAAAATGTCTAAATTTTAATCATCTTTTGCCTTGCAGATTATTTCAGTTATTAATTCGGGGATATTGTTCTGAAAGTCGGAAAAGTGTTTTTACTTACCTTTGTTATGGTTCCGCTATTTTTAAATTTAATATTATTTATTTTGTCATGTATTATTAATTTATATAATAACACATCTAATATTGGCATCAAATAGACTAATAAGCGGATGCATACAAAATAAAAGTAAAAAATCTAAAAATGGCTATTTATTTTTGTATTCTGAATATAAATTAACACGTCATAATTTATATCCATTGCAATAATCAGCATGCAATGAGAAATTTAATTGTTTTCGAAGTCGTCTACCAAAAAAAGCCTTGTTGAATGGATGACATAGCTATTTTTGTCTCGTGATTTTCAGAAATCGTCCAAAATCAGCCAATTAAAAAGTCCTAAAATTAATTTTATTCCATGAAAATCTAAATACATTTATCGTAAATGCTTCATTTATGCAAAACCTTTCAGGTTTTGTATAATTAATTATGAAATTTGTTGACAATGTTTGACAAAAACAAAGTTCTATTGGGTAACATTTGTATGTGTGTGCATAAGTGTGAACATACTTTTTTCTGTTTACTGTTTTCTGTACGAATGCATTACTATCTCACGTGATTGCTCTTGACTTAGTTAAAGGTGATAATTACCAGCCATTTTAAAATCAGTTTACAACAAAAGGTTTACTTTGCGACATGGCGCTGAAATTTGCTGCAAATTTAAACTTCCTTTTCACTGAAAATGCTGCAGCTATATCGGAGAGAATTCGATTAGCGCATCGGCATGGTTTCCAGGCGGTCGAAATACCATATCCTAGTGGCGAACTTCAGGAAGTCAAGCAGGCCATCAGTGATACTGGAATATTAATCAGTCTGATGAACATTGCATTGGGTGAGTCTCAATTTACAAACATATATTTGTACACATGTATGTGCGTATCAGTGTTGGTAACTGTCGAAAAATAATCACTCATAAATTAGAATACGAGAAAAACAACGATAAAATATCTTAATCAAAAGACTAAAAATTCTTTTAAAAAATTATTGTTTAACTTGTTTTTATTATTATATTATTTATTTAGTATTAATCGATGCATATTTTTATGACCTTGCAGAGGGTATTTTATCGTGATTAAGAAGTATATATGTATGTATATTCTAAATAAGCATTGCAGTTCGAGTAGATATAGCCAATAATAGTTTGTCTGTTTCTTTGCGAGTTAGTTTCTTAATTGTAAAGTTATTTTCATAAATCTTAAAAGATTTAAGTATTTTTTGAACAGTTAGTAAATAATACTGAACTAGGATCTATTTTTGGCTTGGTTTCCCACTTTTAAATCGGATGCGATCGAGCTACCGCTTTTAAAAGTAAAGTACATTTGTTATTTGAAAAAGCAGCAGTTCGTTTTTGAATTTATTTTAAATAAATATTTGAGAGCGTGTGTACAATGTGCTATGGTATTTGATTAAGAATTTTAATAAATAACATTAAATAAGCCATAGGCCAATCAGTTTCCGTTCCACAAGCCTCGAAGCACGCAAGCGAAAATAAATATAATTTGAATCACCAATTAAAGAATTAAAATTAAAGGTTTTTATGATGAGTTGAATTGAAAACAATTTGGTTTTGTTGTGCTTTGACAAACTCAAAATGTTTATTATTTATTACAATTGAACATTTAGCAAGAAAATGAATGTAATAAAGTTAATTAAAATCTAATTTCAGATGGCACAAGGGAAGAGTTAAAGTTCGGATCTACAAGCATTCCAGGGGAGGAAAATCTCTTTAAAACGCAATTGGATACATCAATCGCATATGCGAAAACGATTAATTGCAAAAAGTGAGTGTAATTAAAAAATATTCAAAAATTCTATTCTATGTCTGAAGATACTTGATGAATCCTTATTTTCCGTATGCAATGAGAAGTTGGGCTCTATTTCTGACCACGAATAGAGTCGAAGTTCTTCTTGCTTACTGATTTGAACCCCATTAAATACCAAGAGCTCCATATCCCTTAAAAAAAGATCAGCAGTGCGTTATAGGTGAAGTGTGACGATCTGTGCCCTCAGGACAGTGTTATCATTTGGACGATCTGCACTAGCCGCTTCTTGGTATTGGCCATGCCTGGCGATGTATATTTTTGATAATTATTTTTGATAACCTGAAGAATTTTGCAGCACTGGCCTTTTTGCTTTTGAACACTCTTACTTATTTGTTAACAATTTGTAACACTAATGACAATAATTACCGGATTATTTAGAAGGTATTTTTATTTCTTTCCAGAATTCACTTGATGGCAGGCACAGTTAATACCAAACTGGAAGCTGAACATTTTAAAACGTATGTCTCAAACTTAAAGAAAGCATCTGAGGAATTGCAATTGAACGACATAATTGGAGTAATAGAGCCAATAAATAAATATGCCGTTCCATCCTACTTTATGAACTCTTACGACAAAGGTAGGTTCAAATAGAGTTCTAACTTCTTGTTACAAGAATGAACGTTTAAATCCGAGTAGCATAAATTTGTATTCTTAGTTTGCAATTGATATCTTTGACAAAAAAATCACTTTTAACAAATATTTTTTTACAGCATCAAATGTTTTGAGGGAAATCAACAGCGATAATATAAAACTAATGGTGGACGTATACCATCTTCAACACATATGTGGAAACTTTACTAAGACCTTGGAAGAGAATAAAAATGTAATTGGTCATTTTCAAATTGCTCAAGTACCAAATCGAAATGAACCAGATACGGCAGGTGAAATAAATTACGACTATGTTTTTGAAACACTGAAAACGTTTGGCTATAATGATTGGATTGGATGTGAATACAAGCCAAAAACGACGACCGTCGAAGGGTTGAATTGGATTTCGAAATACAATGTTAAATCTTAAATATATACAAATATGCATTTTGAAAATTGTTCATGGTTATTTTTGAAAAAACCCATAAGACAATATTTTTTCTAAAATACAAAAAATATTCTTAACTTCTGTATGAACTAAGTGAAAACTGAATTTTAAGGAATAAAGATTGCAGTTGATCAACTGATTTCTAAAGTAATTTTCAACTTTTGTATAAATAAAAGTGTATTCATTATTATTATTAATAAGGTTGTTGTGCACTACGACCAGTTAGATCAGTTGTGCACTAGCTATTCCAGCGTTTAAAGGAAAAACTATATTAAGCTAATGAGTCTGAAAATTGGGTAGGTGAAATCTTTATGCTCTGGCTTGGCTTATGACCAGTGAAAGGCTGCTAATTAGTTTGCGCCATAGGGACGGAATACGTTGCCCATTTTAGTCTTACTTTCGTATATATGTATATACATATATATATATCCATTTCTTTTTTCGGTTTGGTTGTTCTATTATATTTATATTGGGAGATCAGACGTTCATGGGCACTTTTTTCTTTCGGCAAGTGGGAAGCTTCCGTCAAAGACGTCAACATTGTATAGAAAACTTTTCTTATACATCGCTCTAGTTCAGATGGATATCTATGCCAACCTGAAGTTTTCCCAAAGGCGGGCCTATTGAAATTAAGGTTACGAGATCTACAAAAGAGACTCCAGCTGTCATGGCAACTGCGGTTTCTTTTTTCACGTTTTCCTCCTCTCTCTGACGCTTAGAATGTTCTTTTTGCAATATTGAATATATTTTGTATCCTAGATAAATTATTTATTTTACATTTTAATTTTGCCTCTTTAATTTTTAAACGTTATCTTTTTTTATATTCAATTGTAATTTGATGTATTTTAAAATTATTAACTTGGAGCTGTAAATATATAAAACAGATATAACAATTTAAGTCTAACTACCAAGCTTCAGTGATTTTTGTAAAATCGAAGAGTTTGACAAGTTGTACAAGCAATGTCTTTAACCTTTAACTTTTTATAGTAAAGTAATAAACATTTTTATCGGCTAAATACTAAAAAATAGTTCAAATGACACCTTTATAGTTTTCGTTGTGTTCTATTCTACTGTTTCAAAAATCTGCAACCTATTTGTGGATGAGCTATTCGATAACGGTCGCAAAATATATCGATTGCTAATAGATGTTTATTGAACAAACGGGATCGGGAGCGTCACAGCTTGCATATGTATATTAAATGTTCGGCCATTATTCCGTGTAAATGTTGTGAGAGTGATAAAAAAGTTGCATTGAAAAGATGATGTTCTCAAAGGCATTCACATTAAATTAGTAAATATTTGATGCACTTGCTGTATTAGTTGAACTCCTAATTACATTAAGTTTCAATTGGCGTGCGATAGTCGTTTTTTATTATATTTTTAGTTCAGCAGAAGTGTGAAGTGTGTTTTAGCAAAATTAAAATTATAATCAGAAGAACATAGCATTCCCTTGTGTGCGGCAGGAAGCAACGAGTCGAGTATGTTTAGTATTAGTGAATTGTGCTGCATGTTTTGCTGCCCACCCTGCCCCGGACCGATTGCTGCCAAACTCGCTTTCCAGCCACCTGAGCCGACCTACAAACTGACGCCAGCTGATGACACAAATATCAAATACAATTTACAGCTCTACGATCGTGCCGAATGGCAATACTCGGAACGTGAAAAATCCAAAATCGAAGCGTTCTTCACACGAACATCGCGTGGCAATTTGATAACGTGCACTTATGTCCGTTGCAGCAAAAATGCAAAATATACTCTTCTATTTTCACATGGAAATGCTGTCGATTTGGGTCAGATGAGCAGCTTTTATTTGACTCTCGGCTCACAGATCAATTGCAATATATTTGGCTATGATTATTCGGGTTATGGGATGAGCGGTGGGAAACCCTCGGAAAAAAATCTCTACGCAGATATTGAAGCTGCTTGGCAAGCAATGCGGACAAGGTAATTACTTTTTTAATACGCATAAAATAAACAATACTTATGCGATTGGGTCTTTGTCTTTAAAGGTTAAACATTAGTCCAGAAACCATTATTTTATATGGCCAAAGTATTGGAACTGTTCCAACAGTTGATCTCGCCTCTCGTCACGAAGTTGGCGCAGTTATTCTTCATTCGCCGTTGATGTCGGGTCTGAGAGTCGTATTTAGGAATACGAAAAGAACCTGGTTTTTTGACGCTTTCCCAAGGTAAATGAGACAAAAAACAAATAAATTATTATCTAAAATTGCATTATTTACGAAACACGCAGTATTGATAAGGTCGCTAAAGTAAAGTCGCCGGTTTTGGTTATTCACGGAACGGATGACGAGGTCATTGACTTTTCTCACGGAATTGGTATTTACGAGCGGTGTCCGAAGACTGTGGAGCCCTTTTGGGTAGAGGTAATTTTGTGCTAAATATTTACTTAATATATACTCTATTCCAGAAGGTGGAACTTAATATATATTTCCTTAATTCTGAAGTAGTTTATTTCTTTATATATCTCAAACGCTCGCTCGTTGGAGTTGTTTAACACGTTGGTATTATTTTTAGAATTCGTTGATGTCTTGCTTTTGTTTTATCGTTATTGCTTAATTTATTTGTTATCGATCTTTAGTTACATTGTACGATTACATTGAAATCCAGCTGCGAGACGCAACGTGTCTATTTATTGCATTGTGTCATTTGCTCATTGCTATATGTTTACTTTGGTTACACCAATAATAATTTGTCCTTCAAATATCACCCAATAAAACTTTTCTCGCAAAAGCCTCAGTTTTATGCTAAGCTCGCCCAGAAAATGCTGCAATTTCATATATCTTATAATTTCACAATTTTGAG
The DNA here is from genome assembly GCA_035041375.1 of Drosophila conformis. NCBI lineage: Eukaryota > Metazoa > Arthropoda > Insecta > Diptera > Drosophilidae > Drosophila > Drosophila conformis. The sequence goes on from JAWNLE010000865.1 coordinate 387,287, forward strand.
AAAAAAAAGAAGAAAAAAATCTGCCACCCAAATTGCGAAAACTTATAATTACTCTTAAGCTAGATATATTACTGATTGATCTTTTTAATATAAGCAAATTCCGCAGTAGAAGTTTGTCCTCCGCATCTGAGGCACCATCTGTTGGGTTTCTCAAATTTTGACTCTACATCTTACCCATTCCCCTGTCAACATCCAAGGGGGCTAGATTTGAAGCAGAGATCAACCTAATAGAACCGGATTGGCCTCTATGGCAAAGAACACAATAAGCCATCAACTGGGAATCGAATAAAGTCATCTGCGACAATTCAGCTGATCAGAGGCATCAGGTCTCAGACAAAGCATATATTTCGTAGGCATATTTAATCAGAAAAGATTTAAACAATTAATAATCATGGGAGCAATTATATATGTAAAAATACTCATCGGTCTCCAGACACGGCTAGCTAATCGGCTAGGTATAACAATTAGCAGAATCTGTTGATTTTGGACAAGGAGGATAATTCTGCAGATATATCTTAGCGATATGTCGCGTCTTCGCAAGCAAAAGATGTAGTATCCTAGGCATACATGTTATCAACCTGAGGGACTTGGAAACCCTCAACCCGGTAAAAATGCTTGAATAATAATAATAAATCCCTTCAGTTAGCAGTTGCTTTGCATTGATTTGATTTGCTCGCTTTATAGCCAAGTGATTGCAAGGATATGAGCCTGTCGCCCGTGGATTCTACCAAGTATATTTTAAATCCTCCCGATATAAAATGCAAATATCACGGTGCTCAGATATCTTTCTGCCATTTCTACTTGCCTTAGCAAAGCCTAATCTGGCCTTCAGTTTTCACTTCAGTTTCAGACATGTAATTTGAAATTTAATAAAATCTATCTTTCTATCTTTTTTTACAGGGAGCTGGTCATAATGATGTTGAACTGCATCCCCAATACTATGAGCGGTTGAGAAAATTTCTGTCCGTGGAACTGATTAAATGACAATTAAAGATCAATGTCGAGGGATGTGCTTTTAATAATACTTCAGAAGGAGCAACTAGTTCCAATCCTTTGGCAGGCAGCTTGAAACTCACTCAAAAACCTCAGACGACATCAACATCAACAACAACAGAACATGAATCTAATAACAAAAATAAAAAACCTGATGAAAACGATGGTTAGTAGCACAAGAATAAAAAAAGAAAACTAAAAATTACAAATATTTATGTTAGTATATTTTTTATTTTAATATTATTGATGACTTGTAATAGATAGTTAAATAAATCATACAATACTATTTAAGTCAGATATTTAAAAAAAAAACCCCCCAAAATTTAAAATGTTTGCCAAATTTTAAAATTAAATGGCTTATCATTGTAATAAATTTGGAAAACGATTGCTGATGATCTCTTTTAGAGGTTGAGCAGATGATTTGCGAATCGTCTTTCCTCGCTGTTCATCTGTCATTGCTCTAGTGTCAAAGAATGACTTAATCTAGTAAAAATATTTTTAACTTCGATTAGTTTTTTAATTTGCAGAAACAAGTTAAATGTAAAACTCGAAATTTGTCAAAATTTTATTAAAACGATTCTTAGTTAAAAACACAGATCTCCAGTAAATATGTGCAATTTTAGAAACGATTTATGACTTTTTTGGCCAACTTTAGAAGTTATCGATAACATACATAAAAACACATATCGATAAATATAAATCTAATATTTATCAAATCTTTACAGGTCTTTCAGCATCCAGTTCGACATCAATTAAAGATCTGGCCGAAAAGTTTCTCTAGCAAAAAAAAATGGGCCTAACCTCCTCGGCCCAAAAAAAGTATTCTTTACAACTATCAAACAACAGCAGTTATTCAAAGCGACATGAAAGTATTGAAAGCAGCCGAAACCAACCTGAAAATAGCTCTCCGCAATACAATATTATAAAATCCGATGAGATGATTGTGGCCACATTTAAGCAAATAAATAATCCTGCTCCCACACTCCCCATACACTCTCCTCATTCACCTGTGCATTCGAATTCAAATTCCACTATACAGCAAAATAAACTTTCTGGTCGGTATATAAATAATAAAATAGTTCAACAAAAGTCTGCTAACAAATTACTTAGTGCTAAACAATTGACTGAACACAAAACACCACATTTCAGTGTAAATGAAAATGCAAATGCAAATGCGAATGCGAAGGAAAGATCACCATCAATCACTACTCACTCAAGTATAACATGTAGTTGTATCAAATCACCCAAGTACGATAAGACATTTACCCAAAAGGAAACCAAATGTGTTGACTTCAAAAACGTTTCGGCAACAAATTTTATAGTTAAGGATCAGAAGTCGCCGAAACAGAAAAGAAATACGCATCAGCAGCATCTACTCAATATAACACCATCAACACAATCAACAAAAAAAACATCAACTAGTGATTTCAATTTGAAAATAATTGTACCAACTGTTGCATCCGATGTTAACCATCAACAGCAGCAACAACAACAATTGAGGCCTTTCTTCGGAATTGAAGACAATCATAATGCCAGTCATCAGTTCACAATCAAAACAAGTAAATCGGAACAGACTTCGCCAAACATGATGGGCGGCATTAATCAAAGGAAGTCGAGTTCTTCACATGGCAGCAATAAAAGAAGTACTGATTCCTTGCACTATGTTTCATCAATGGATCCGTGGATAAAGAAAAAGGATGATTTGCAAATTAATAGTTTCAGCGAGGCTGACTGGGAAATCGCGGCGGATCCTTGGATTAAACGTCCAATAGATTCGCTTGGAACAGATAAATCAGCACATTCTATGGAAAGAACACTAGAAAATGCTTCTACAAAAGATGACTTTTTGGTGGAGACAACAAGCAAACGATCTTATTTGAAACCAAATATGCACAAACAGAAATTGTACAGAAATGAAGAGTCCATACTGTCTGCGCCACCATCTCCCCATTTAATTACCAATTCAAATAATAGTTGCACCATCAATCACTTGCCGCAACAAAAGAATTTGCCAACGAAGTCTGCCAGTTTTTCACCGGCTCGTGGCAAACAATTTCTAAATCCATTCGAGGACACATTCACCTATAGCAATATCAAAACACTTTCCGTTCCATCCGATTATGATGACGATCAGTCCAAGCCCAATAAAAATCTAACTGTGAACAATTGCAATAAATTACAGAATAGGCATAGCTTTTCCTCAATATCGAAGCAGTCGCGCGAGGAGCTCCAGTTAAACATTCGTCGTCTATCCGAGCAGATGGCCCAAACAAATCTTGTACAATTCTCATTGGACGATTGCAATGTAAATAATACGGTAGATGATACAGAAAGTTTCTACCAGGAAATACCCGCGTCGACGACAGAATTGCACACAATGGAGAAGACAGGTTATAAGACGATATTGAAATTCAAGGAAAGTTTTCAAACATTCAAGCACAACAATCCCAAAGTTTCCACAGTTCTGGGAAAGACAAAAGTCTACATTAGACATCAAAAGCCGAAACCAATGCCAGAAACCACCTGTTAAAAAACTATTGTTCAACATTCAAATAACAACAAAACAAAAAACAAAAAACATATGAAAGTAAAGCAAAAGAAAATTGAGAACTTGGATATTCGTGTCCTTATATTCGAATCAAAATAAGTTACATAAGTATACACGCAAATGAATGAATGAGAAGCAAGCAAGTTTATCAAACATTTTTTATTTGAGCCTGCAAGTAAATATGCATTTATATTAAACAATAGGAATGCTCTTCTACATTCCCAAAAAAAAAATAATAATAAATAAAATACAAACGTGTTGTTTTTAAGTTGTAGGCTGAAATATATTTGCAAACAAAATGTTCTAATGTATTATTTTATTGTATTAATATAATTTCGTGTAAATCACTTAAATTGATTGTAATAAAATCATATATACATATATATAATTATAAAATTCACTTTTCGTAGATTTTTATTAGCATCGTTTTGTTTCTTCGGAATGCGAATGCGTTGGGATTTATCGCTTGACTTTTTTTTTTAATCATTTTTAACCTTAGTACCGAGACTTTATATAGCTGTTCAAAGTACAAGTCGAAGTGTAATGCCAGATATCTGCCTTCCAAATGTGAAAATTATTTATAAATTAACAGCAGTCAGAAATGTGGCAGTTTTAACAGAGCAGTTGAAAGTTAACATGCTTGCTAACAGTTTGACATTCGTTTTATTATCACTAGTTCACTATGTACGCAAACAAATAGAGCGCATAGGGGAGAAGCGGATTATTACCGTTACTAATTATTTGCATACTATTATGAACAACTTCATATTTGTAATGCCATTAATATTGTAGTGAGTTTTCTCTTAAGTAGAGGCATACGCTGTTATTCATTTTATTAATCAGTCTTAGCACAACAGTTGGAGTTAACATAGCATGTTATTAGTTGATATTTCTGCCACATTTATGTTACTGTTTTAACGGCATATTCGCAAGCATATAGACCATTTAGGGAGATCGAATGTCATCTGCTCTAGAAAGCTTGACTAAATAAAACAATCATATTATTTGGAAGCTTGTTTATTGGTTGGCTATTGCAGTAAGTGCTACTGTTAAGCCGGTGCATATGTTGTTCTTTTTTAACAGATAACTATGTTAACTATAATGGAGTTAACATACATATTTAAGGTTTGACATTCGACTTACATTATAACGTTTTTTTTCTGTTAGGTAGGTGCATGCCCTGTTAACACTAAACAGACACCTGCTTGGTGCTGCTAACCATCTTACAGCAGTTTTAACTAACATTCACAGTTAATATACATATCTGCTACTTGACATTTATCTAGCATTAAAGGAAGCTAAACAAAGTTCAAATTCGCAAAATTATAAATTTCATATTAGAGTAACTACAATCAATGAATAAATGGGATTTTATTGAGCGTTCGGCGCTTTAATTGCTAATACGGATAATAGCGTAAAAGGAAATAGTCGCTCATTGCGATTTTTATCTCATATTCTTTGATATTAAGGCTTTAGCCGTGTTTTCAAATCGATAAAAAAAATTGGCTTGCAAAATTGAAATATACTTCGTTTGTGGAACTTGAAAACAAAGGAGTCTGTTGTCTCGCAACTTAATTCAACTTAACTTAAAATTAATTGATAATGAAAAACTCCATAAAAAAAATAGGTCGGGCAATATTTCGCGGGGGGAAATTTGACGGCATTTGCGGATTTAGTTCAAAATGCTTTTTAAAATGTTATATATTTATATATACTTAAAAATTGAAAATGGCGAATTGATTTTAAGCAATTTTAAACTGGTTAATGGAATGGAAAATTGACCTTAGAGCTAAATACATGTTTATATATGTATTTGGTAGCTGGTGTGTGTATATACAGTACATGTATATGTGCGCTGATCATTGTTTATAAAGTCGAAATCGGATCGACACTTTAGTGTCGTGGTGATCCGTAGGGTAGCAGTGGTGCAGACTGTGGTGCATTGGAGCCTTCGTTTGGCTCCATTTTATAATTGTTCATCATCTCGTGCGGTATTCCATCCATATTAGCTGCACCGGATAGCGAGGGAATACCTGGTATGGGCCAAGCATATGGATTCTGGCCAACCCTGATGGCGGCAAGGAACATCGAATGTGTCATCGGCGCCTGTACCTGTCCTTGTTCTTGTTGTTGAGATGCTGTTGGAGGCGTCGGATAAAAGTTGAACTTATCGCCTTGAATGTTGGGCGATGGCGTCGGCAACATTATTGCATGCTAAAGCTGCTGTTTATCATTGCCTAGATCAGGCAGCTGCTCCGGCCGTACCCCAGTGCTCACATTCTCCTCAGTGCTGGACACAGCACCTGCTGCTTCAGGCGATGGTGGCGGTGTAGACGAGGAGTTGGCTACCAATGCCAAACTTTCTACGTTGCGCTCCTTGAGTGGTGCCACTTGCAATTGGTCAGTGGTATTGTATTGCTGTTGGTTGTTCGATTGGTTGTGATTGATGCCGTCGCTATATATGCGCATCTGCTCGTTGGGATTGGGAGCAGTTTGCATCTCCGACATGCGCGTATGCATATTGGAGCTCGTTTTGTATAAGTAGTGCTGTGCACTCAACTGGGGCTCGCTGCAGCGCGTTGCGATTGTGCTGGAGACGCTGCTGGTGGTGCAGTGGTTGCTGCTGCTATTTCTGCTGTTGGGCGGGTCCAGCATCAGCGGCGCCAGTGGTGGTGACGGCTGCGGTGGCCCAATCATATATGGTGTTGTCGCAAATGTCGGCAGCGGCAGCGGTTGCGCATAGCCGTCATAGTGCATGAACATGCCGTCCGCTGAAGGCTGTGGCAGCAGCAGTCCCGGATAGACACCCGCCTGATATGCCTCGGTCATGTGCATTTGCAGAGGCGTGCCCAGCCACGGGGACATAGAATGACCATGACCCATTGACCCAGCCACAGCCACAGCCAACTGAGCCGTTCCTGGCTGCTGTTGCTGCGGATGTGTCAGCGCTGCTGCTATTCCGGCTTCCATTGATTGGGGCGGCGGTGGCGACTGCTGCATTAAATGCTGTGCATGCTGCTCCCACTGTACGGCCTGGTCAACTCTCTCGGATTCATGCTGCGCAGAGTTAGGATGCTGTCCGTTGTACAACGTTTGACAGCCATAGTAGTTGCCCAGCTGCTCAGAATTGCTGGCCTCAAGGCAGTTGACGCTGCACTGCTTGGTCTTCTTAAAGTCCTTGCGCTTATCATTCCAGTTATCAAGCTCAATATTGCGATAAATATAAGGATCCAGTCCTTTGGCCACCTTATATGAAAAAGGCGGGATGTGATCGTCCAGCAGCTGACGCACACAAGAGGTCAAGGGATTGGGACACACATACAGCAACTTCAAGCTCTTTTCCAGTGTTTTTAAGTTATTCGACGCCATATCAAAGGCGCACGACGTGGATGAGCGTGACGAAGACGCTGCTGCTGCTGTAGTGTAGTCCGGCACATTATTGTTGTGAAAACAGCACAGCTTGCAGTCCTTCAGTATGCACTTGGTATCCTCGGGCATATCCAGATGAAAGGTGCGCCCATCGCGACAGTTAATGCTCTTAATGTAGCCCCTCGGGTCCATCGCCACCTGATATTTGCCCCAATCGAAGGTATGCGGATGCAGCATTGTCTCAACGGCATAACTGACATCGGGCTGCTTGAAGAGCATCTTGTAAAGCAATTTAAAGCTTATTGCCTGGCAAATGGCCTCATCTTGAATGTCGCTCAATTTGTAGACGGAATCGAATTGATCATTGTTGTAAAACACCTGAAATTTGTCCCGGTAGCTCTTGTTATACGTAATAAATGTGCCCAAATTGTATGGCTCCATGAAGACAACGTTGCGACGATACATCCAGCAAATGGCGCGCAGCTCCACTAAGGTGCCATATGTCTCGGGCTTAGCCAAATCCACCAAATAACTATCAAAATCGCCTTGCACTTCCTTTTCGAAAACGCGGCGCTTGCGTGTCATAAAGCGCACGCACTCCAATCGGACCTCATAGTGCAGCATTTGGGTGTCGTACATCTGCTCGGCTATAACTCGGAAAAGGCATGATGCATCCCTGGCCGTTGGCTTACGGTATATGGAATGTCTCACGAGAAATTTTTCGTATCCATCAGTAGTCGAACGCTTAAACTGCATGGCCATGTTTCACTTTTGAGCAATGTACACAAATATTTAAAAAAAAAACGAAGAACGAGTGTTTTTCCTTTTTTATTCCTTCCCCGGAACTTCAGATGTATGTATGTATACTGGAATGTATGGCAATTTCGCGCGCTTTATTTATTTATTTTTATTTTATTGAGCCAGAACATTTATTTTTTCACTTGGGTATTTGAGAAATTGCTTGAGCCGAGGTATATAAATATACATGGTAATATATATATTTAATAATAATACACTTTCAAATTTGATGCCAAACAGCTTTTAGGTTTAGTGTATTGAGATCTATTTGAATTTTCACTGGCGAACAAGTTTTGCATACAAGGTTGTGCTATTTGCTCTGGGAGACACAGCCTCCAATAACAGTCATATAATTTATTTAAAAAGATCCCATTATCGCTTTAATATATTGACAAATATTCACATATGTCTTCATTTTATTTTATGTTTACGCAGAAATTTTTTAATCAACTGACTGCTGCTAATACTGATGTTGATGTTGTCTGTGTGAACAGCGTCCCACTAATTCCCAATAATTTCCGGCTCTCAGCCTCTTATGCTTTAAATAGCTAAATTGGCATCACTTGCGTGCGTACAGCATTCGATAATTTATCGAATCCGTGACTAGCTACTATCGGTTAGTGTGGCTTGTATGTGTTCCATTCATATGTATGTATTGTAAATATACAGATTTGGAAAAAACGAGGAATTGTTAAACAATTTGTAAATACTCCAATTTAATATGGGAGTACCCGCATTCTTTCGATGGCTGAGCAAAAAGTATCCGTGCGTCATTATCGAATGTAATGAGAACAAGGTATAGTTAATTGTTAACGACCATAAACACGCTTTACATTAACCGGAAAAAATTCAGCAAGTAGATCCGGACACTGGAAAGAATATCTACGAGGATGCTACGTTGCCGAATCCCAATGGAGTCGAGTTTGATAACCTCTATCTTGATATGAATGGCATAATACATCCCTGTACCCATCCCGAGGACAAACCGGCACCCAAAAATGAGGAGGAAATGATGATTGCTATTTTCGAGTGCATTGATCGACTTTTCGGCATTGTTCGTCCCAGAAAACTTCTCTATATGGCCATCGATGGCGTTGCGCCCAGAGCGAAAATGAATCAACAAAGATCCCGAAGGTTTCGGGCTGCAAAAGAAGCAACCGAAAAGCGTTTGGAAATTGAGCGCATTCGAGACGAACTTTTAACACGAGGTAAGCAGTAAGTGTGTATGTGTGTGTGTATATGCATGCATGTGTATGTGTTTGTTACATATCCCAGCAGCGAAAAGAAGCCATTACGAATTCAATACGTGAACTATACCAAAGTAATCACTACATGCTGAATTATCTGTAATGCAGTGGTAAATGGAATACTATTCGATTTCATATACCAAGATATATTATTATAATTCAAAATGTATTTATAGATATGTGTTCAAAGAAAGTATATATACAATTTGATGATGGATATATATTTTATTATTCAATATACGAGTTGCATAGCCCATAAAAACACTGCGAATCCTAAGTGGTTAGATAGTAAAAGAGATAAGAAAAGAAAGGTTAGTGCTTTACTTAAAAGCTGCCGCATACAAGAGCGTTACTAGATAATGAATTACAATGTTTGCTAGGGGATTGTTTGATAGGGGTCATCCACTAGTTCGCTGCTAGGTGTTTATGTTTATACAGTTTCCATAACACACAAAAATCATAAATTATCTACGACGAGAAAGAACGGATAAATATACTTTAATCACCTTATCTTTCTGTGGAAGCTATTAAATATAGTAATCAGATATTGATGATTTTTTGCTGGAAGCATTGAGACTAATAACTTGTAAGATATCTTGGTAAATACAAAAAGTCACTATTTAAAACATTATTTCTTAAAACTCTAGGATATAGTAATTCGATCCTGCCGACTGTGATATTTTTGCGCACACAATCGAATTCCCTTTAAGTTATAGACCATATAGATATGGTTTTATCGAACCGGCTAGTGATGCTGATATGAAGTATATGTAATTAATTAATATAATTAGTAACGACAAAATTATAGCTACCGTCCGTTGACAATTATACATATAAAAAATGTTAGGAAAGTGTTTTGACAAAAGAACAATTTTTTTCGAAATAGACCCTTGAAACTTGGAACTTATCACGCCCAACTCCGCCGCCCACAGGCCCACAACCCTAAAAATGTTAGAGGTATATCTTCCGCAGGTTTGTAGTTAGAGCCAAGTCTTATAGGTATATTTCTGGTAGCCGCCTTTAAGAACCGATAAAAATGATTATAGCCACGCCCATATCTGCGCCCATAATCGCCAAAGTCAATATTTTGGAAAGTGTAAATCGATAAATCCGTACATCTCTAATAATTTGAAAGATGGAGTCACCAAACGTAGAAGGTAACTTGCTGGTAGCCTCTTTTAAAGACTGGCATATACATTTTTAGACCACGCCCTCATCAGCCGTCTCCAAGAACTTCGACCTTAGAAATCTGAAATGCGCATTTGTTTTTTCAGGCTGCAAACTACCGCCGGAAAAGGAGAAGGGCGAACATTTCGACTCGAACTGTATTACGCCCGGAACACCTTTCATGGACAGGTTAAGTAAATGCCTGCATTACTATGTACATGATCGCCTGAACAATGACCCGGCTTGGAAAGGAATCAAAATTATATTATCCGATGCCAACGTGCCCGGAGAAGGAGAACACAAAATAATGGACTACATACGGAAGCAGCGTGCACAGCCGGATCATGATCCCAACACTCACCATGTGCTTTGTGGGGCTGATGCAGATCTGATAATGCTTGGTCTGGCGACTCACGAGCCGAACTTTACCATAATTCGTGAGGAGTTTCTGCCTAACAAGCCACGACCATGTGACGTTTGCAATCAATTCGGTCACGAAATGGACAAGTGTGTTGGACTAAGTGCCGTTGGCTCCAATAATATAAATAGTCCACCCGATGTTCCAATTGGAGCCGAAGTGAAATTCATATTTGTCCGATTGAGTGTGTTGCGAGAATATCTGAGAAAAACTCTCGAAATGCCCAATTTACCGTTTCGCTATGACTTTGAGAGAGCTCTAGACGATTGGGTATTCATGTGTTTCTTTGTGGGCAACGATTTCCTACCTCATCTACCCAGTTTGGAGATCCGAGAGGGAGCCGTCGATCGATTGGTTGAATTGTACAAGAAATGCGTTTATAAAACCAAAGGATATTTAACCGACTCGGGTGACGTCAATTTGGACAGGGTTCAATTAATCATGACGGACTTGGGCAACGTAGAGGATCAAATATTCAAGGATAGACAACGAAGGGAACAGCAATACAAGGCCAGGCAAAAACGGGAAAATCACAAGGCTATGGAACAGAGCCCTTTTGGACCGATGGCAGTTGGACGAAATAACGCCGCTGTAGATCAGATCACGAATTATAAACAGAAAGCAGCTGCTGTACGAATGGGATCGAATGATTCTCAGGCCACCAAACGTTCGAGTGGAGATGCAAATTTAGATGAAGATGAGGAGGAGAATAACGATGAGGTGCGACTTTGGGAGGATGGATTCAAAAACAGATATTACGAATCGAAATTTGATGTGGGTTTGGTCAATCTTCAATTTCGTTATGCTGTCGCACTGCAATATGTCCGGGGACTCTGTTGGGTTCTCAAATATTACTATCAAGGCTGTGCTTCCTGGAATTGGTATTTTCCCTACCATTATGCGCCTTTTGCTTCCGATTTTGTAAACATACAAGGCCTGTCGACGACATTCGAAAAAGGCACAAAGCCGGTAAGTTTACAGAAAATAATAATTTTCCTTATACTTGGATAAATTTGTGTTTTTTTTTAAATTAAATTAATTTTTTAATTCGTTTATTTTAGTTCAATCCTTTGGAACAGCTAATGGGTGTTTTTCCAGCAGCCAGCAGCTCGCATGTTCCGGAACCATGGGCACAGCTAATGTCCAGACCCGTAAGTAATAAACCTCAACGATTTTTAAAGATTTTTAATCTTTTATTTACTGTGATATCATATAAAACATATATATTCTTTTTTTCAGGACTCCACCATAATTGATTTCTATCCAGAAGATTTCAAAATTGATCTTAACGGCAAAAAGTTTGCTTGGCAAGGAGTTGCTCTGCTACCATTTGTTGATGAAAATAGGCTTTTTAAGGCACTCGGACCTCTCCACATCCAGTTAACCGACGAGGAAGGTAAGTTTTATTTTTTGAACGTATTCACAAGAAATATACAACTTTTTAAACTTTATAGTTTTTGGAAATTATGGAAGTGTCAATTTTTGGCAGCTTCTTACTGACTATTCCCCGTTTTATAGTCAGTTATCAAAAGCTGAGGTTTTAACATTTTCTAGCGACGCCCTGTTTGTAGAATCTTTAATCTATATTTTCTTTCGCAACATACTCAATGGATTTCGATTTGGAAGAGGACGATTGCCAATAGACAACTTCAAAACATATACATTTTGTTATTCTAATATCGACGAATACAATTTAACCCTGTGGATTTCAAATCCACGTCTCAAATCCGACAAAGTGATAGATTTTTCATTATCGTTAACTTTTTTCAATCTGTGTAAAGACACTTAAGATACTACCGATGTATAAGTGCCGCGATCTGATGGGAGTATGGTAACAAATTCTCATTTCTGCATATATTGTTTAGCATTTGCTTTCGTAATGCCAGAAGGTGTCACGTCGATGTTAACCATCCATGTACTTATGGGGTGTTCCGGGTTACGAGGTGCATCAATGATTTAGGGATTTAGCCTGAAGCAGTTGTCAATTTTGGCGAATGCTTAAGTATTCTGTTCTTATCAGTTTCCCATATCGTATAAATAAACGTATGCGAATTATATTTGGTTAAATTTAATTTATTCATTTAATTATTAATTTAATTATTAATATTCTTTTTTATATTTATACTTATATTTGTGTTTCCTTTTCTTTTTTTTTAGTACAACGTAACAAAAGAGGGGATAATAATTTGTACATAAGTAAATGTAGTCCTCACTTCAAGACTATAAATAAACTCTACGAAACCGGCGGCAAATCCCAATTGAAAAACAGTCCTTCGTCATTCGATGGAATGAGTGGGACAATTTCGTATTCAGAGCTCAACACAGCGTTAAACGGGTACGTACGTCAAAAACGTAGGATAATGATTAAATCATATCTTAGTGAGATCTTTTAACAATATATGCATATATTTATATATATTAAGTAAATAACAAATATTTTTCGTTTGTAGAATGCATCAAAGATTTCTTCACGAAAGTAATTTTCACATTGATCAGCGTATTTAGTATTTGTTTTTCTTAGTTATATTTTGATATTATTCTCAAGATCAGCAGTAGAACTGTGAACGATCTCATATAATCGACAGAATTTCTAAAGCTCGAGCATTTTATATAAAATACACAAATTAGAAATATTATATTGTAGACCCACCAATGAGATGAACACATTTTTGATTTTTGATTTATAAGCACATTTTTCACCACAAATACATTCGAACGGCGCTTACATGATTTTAGGTGACGTGCAAGTTATTCTGCTACTTTGCGAGCGGATCCCTGATTTCCCTTTTTCCCAATATTTGGCACCGCATTTTATTATTATAATTGGGGATAGTTAGCACTGCGACCTGTAAGGTCTATTGTGCACCGCATTACAAAAAAGAATCGCGCACAAGATTGCTTTTATCAATTCTCACCTTTTGAACTACCTTGAATGCTGTCCGTAAAAGGTCCTCCACAAGAGTAAATGGTCGCTATTCCGTAAATATTGCTTCACAGAAGAAGAACAGCTTATTTGGGGGAAAAAATTGAATTAAAGAATTATTGCCTGCGACTGTTGGACTTGCACCTGTATAAAACCAATTGAATCAATAATCAAACAATTTTTAAATATATTAAATCCCAGTTGTAGCAGAGTTAAACATTCTTGGTATATATTTGGGAGCGTTCATAATAGAGAGGCACTTATGGAGTGCAGACTAGTCATGCCTCGCTATAGTTAAGGCTTAAGTTGAGAAATATGTCAGACTGACTTAAAGGCGACTTTTGCATTAGAGTGAAGTCTGGCCAACAATGGAGTTTTAATGTTTAGCTTGATTGAAATAATATAAGCCACTTCAGCACAATATATTATATTTTACTTAATACACTTTATGTTGGAGCTGTGAAAACTGTACTACAACAAATCAAAATATTGATTACTTTGCCCACGTTTTGCATGCTGCAAGTGCGCCATAGAATTTGAAGATTTCAATTACAAATGGATTTACCCAATATAATATATTTATTTGAAAGATATCATTTGAAATGCATTAAAAAATTGACTAACTATTAACAAGTAATTGTCAGCAGCATATTTAACATTTAGCTTGGGTGGTATATGAACATCATGGATATATATATACTATACTTTGTCATAAAATTAGCTTGCTTTATAATTAGTTGCACACACACAACGGTGCCACTGTGGCATACTTCATTAAATTATTTACTCACAAAAGTGTTTATTTGTTTCTTTGTAATTTTAGCCATTTGAAGTCGCCAATACCTGGTTTGCCGGACATTATGAATAATGAAGTTGTAACAACTGTTTTCATGGACCCACAGTACGATGAGAACTATATCTTTTTAGCTAAAAGGCTGCCCAACGCCGTGGATCCTCCACAAGTTATACAAGCGAACAGTCATAAAAATGGACCTGTTATCGGTAAAACAAATTATTATTTAACAATATATTATTCAATGTATTATTCAATCAAATGTAAACATATTTTTTGGCTGTGCTATCAGTTCTCTTTTTTTATGTTCAGCTAAAAAATACTATGGACGTAACCGAAAGTCTATTAAATTGCCACATTTAGCAACTATTCTTTTTATATTTATCTATGTTATAGGTAGCTACTATGTATCCAAACATTTCTGTTCTGTTCTCATCTTATACACTAGCTTAGGTTAGGTGTTAAAGGTTGCCAGTTTTGGCCCGTTGTGATACCGATATCATTAAAGGAAGTTTCTGTCAAATTTCAAGTTGTATATTTGTTTTCTGAATTTTCCCCGCGTCAGGGAATGCCTGGATAAGAAAAATAAAACCGAAGTACCACCGTCATTGTGTACTCAAGCAAAGTTTATTCGAGACTAAATCAGTTGCTTAACATACTTCTGTTGCTTAACATAATTGTGCTGCTTAACATAATTAGTAGGCATTAATGAGGGACTTAACATATGTAGGGATGCACGGATGCATTGAATGTAAATTAACATAATTTGCAACACAAAATATGCAGAGCTCAAATAATAAAGTCAAAACATCTTCAGTAAACTGTATAAGTTTTTCTTTTTTTTCAAAATTAAAAACAATATATTTTTCTTCTGACTTAGGATTCGGAAACAGTTCGCAAAGGGCTTACATTCCTCCTGGCGGTCAACGGTTATTAACATCCAGCATGAGAACGCAAAGATTCGACAATGGATATCAAAATAATGGAAGAAACGTTGGAAATTACAATTATCCCCCACCCCAAGGTAAATTGAAAACAATGCAGAATATCACTTAGTAAAACACTCTAAACTAATGGGATTATTTTCATATATTCCAGGCAACTATTCAAATCAAAACTACAATAGGCCGTACAATCAAAGGTACCAGGATAATAATTATCAGCCACGTAATAATTATAATGGGCCAAGACATGCTCCATACCGACACCCAAATAGAGGAAATAATTCGCAGCACTCAAATTATCGGCGATTTTAAACGTTCATACAATTTAAATTGTAATATATATTGCCATCATTTATATAAATCTATTCAACTATTTTGTATCTCAACAAACATTTATTACAGACATTTTATATAACGCTGATAAATAAACATTTTAATATCGGTGCAAAAACTATTCAAACCTTTATTTATTTTTATTTCCTTGTACAGGTTATTTTAATTTGATCACGACTTTATCAAATATAGTCGAGCCCTTTTGTAACTCAATCCGTTTATTGCAACTAAATTTTCGACCGATCGGAGAAGTTCTTTGCAGTGTTTCCTGACTGGATGACTGTTTGTAGCGGCCCAGACTTTCATTCAGATTTTGTGGTTGGGGCAATGATATCCGTTTTTCTTCTCAACTGTAGCACACCAAAAAAGACACTTTTTTCTTCTTTCATTTGATATATTCAACTTGTTTCTTACATGTTGCTTGCAAAATAGTTAAGTATAAATATCGCTTATGTTACTAAAGGGTGGTGAATTTGGAAAGAGAGTTGCGGAAGGTGAGATCGGCAGTTCGCTGTTTATGGCCTACTTTTAGGCATGAACGCTTGCAGTATTGCAATTAATTACAGACTCTGTCATTGGCTGCAGGAACCGGATTGACGGCTCACGGAGGTTGTAGTGCGTGCTCGGCCGTTTGAAGATGATGCGAATGATGGCGATCGGTTGCTGATTGCCCTGGACTCGCGGAAGTGGAGCAACGTTTGGCGGTCGCGGTCGCACACCTTACAAGACTCGCTGCTGCGACATGAGCGCCCGGAATGCTCGTGGGCAAGACAGTTCGGGCAATATTTGTTCACCAAGACTGCCCGAAGACGCTTCTCTGCATTTAGCTTCAAGAAGCGTTGGCATCGCTTTAGAGCGTGAGTTCCTCGACAGATTTACAGACAAACCTTACAGGAATGGATAGTCGATTTGACCAGGACTTTGAGGTTCGTAATCCAGTATCGTGATCGAATAAGGCGCATCATCAACTGATTCCCTCCATGAAGGCAAATTGAGCCAGAAGACGGGAGAAAGGACGAGCGTAAGGAATGATGATCGGATGTTTCTCGTCATATCTTAAAGACTCAGATGCTCTTACACGATCTCAAGCTTGCATAATCCCTTTTTGGTCAATAAACGGATTAAAGTTGCGTATGCTGCTTGATGTTGGACCTGTCCTTTTGTCAAGCAAGCAGTTGATTTCCTTTGAATACTCTTTGCGCTGAGTATGTGAAATCAGTAAAAGCTGAGTTTCAGCCAGCTCCTTGCTGCTGAGCTCGCTTGGGACTGGGAAGGGTATGCCTTTGCAACGCTTAATGAAGTGAAATGCACAACAAGCCATAACTCGGAGCGCCTTATCTAGTCTTGAAAATCATTCGAGAAGGTTTTCTATTGGTGGAAACCTGGAATGGTTGCATTTGACACTACGTTGTTCAACGTCCGTCTCATTCTGGTCCATGCCATCACAGAATGGAGGCACGCCTCTGCTGGCCAGGTCAGCTGGATTATGTTCGGACCGAACATGAGACCACTTGGCGGCGTAGACAGATTCTGTGATCTTAGCCACCGTGTGAGCCACAAAAGTTTTACATTGTGGTTTATTTAACCAAGCTAACATCGTTTGTCAAAGATGAATTGGCAACTATAGTATTTGCCTCACCACTAGTTTTGGCATTTAGAGGCAAGAGCTTTTCCACCGGGATAGTCTAAATAGAAGGCTGTGAAAAGGTCTCTCTACTAAAAACTTCAGTGTCTGTGGCTGTGGTCTACTTGCAGCAGAAGTTTGTGCGATTTGCCCACAAAGTTGAGCTACACCGCTCTATCGCCACTGCTTTCTCCTTAAACTGCAGTTTTGGAGCACAACTCATACTCCTTTTCGATCTTTTCCCATAGGGATCGTATTTGGTCACAGCGGATTTCGAATGTACAAACTGTGGCAGGAGTTGTGGATGGCATGTTGATAAAGTCTCATAGTGGCTAAGTCTATCGGAAATATCAATAAAATCACTCAAGTTGCACAATTTGTTTACTTGTTATTGTTAAGTTTGTATATATTTTAATGTATTTTGTTGTTGGTGCCCCTGCTGCTGGTTGTTTTGTTTTGTTTTCTTCACATCTTAGTCGAGTCCATCGTCAACGTAGTCCGACGACTTCTACTTGACCTTTGGTTCGCTGCTGTTGGGTGGCTTGACGCCGCCGTCGGCATCGCAGAAGGCACAAGCATCAGCATCATCGTGATCGACGCCGGGGAAGCCGCCAAAGAACAAGTTCTTGATTAGATTGAATATCTTCGGACCTTCGTCTTGGCGCGCCTTGCACCGCGCACACTTGCGATCCTTGATTTTGCGCTCGGCCTGCTTGCGCTCCACAATGATGCGATGCTGTTCGATCTTCTTGGCATTGGGTGCGACCTCGCGCAGCGACACATCCACACTGCCAGCACCGGGAAAGCCGGCATCACCCGGAAAACCGCCAACACCTGGGAAACCGCTACCACCGGGAAAGCCGCCAACACCCGGAAAACCGCCAGCAGCAATAAAAACGCCAGCACCCGGAAATCCGCCAGCACCGGGGAAGCCACCAGCACCCGGAAAACCGCCAGCACCCGGAAAACCGCCAGCACCGGGGAAGCCACCAGCACCCGGAAAACCTCCAGCAGCAGGAAAACCGACAGCACCGGGAAAGCCGCCACCAAAAGCAGTACTTAGTTTCACCTGATGTTTGCGCGCCTTGCACCGCGCACACTGGCGATCCTTGATTTTGCGCTCGGCCTGCTTGCGCTCCACAATGATGCGATGCTGTTCGATCTTCTTGGCATTGGGTGCGACCTCGCGCAGCGACACATCCACACCGCCAGCACCGGGAAAGCCGGCATCACCCGGAAAACCGCCAGCACCGGGGAAACTGCCAACACCTGGGAAACCGCTACCACCGGGAAAGCCGCCCGCACCGGGAAAGCCGCCAACACCCGGAAAACCGCCAGCACCAGAGACGACGCCAGCACCCGGAAAGCCGGTAGCACCCGGAAAACCGCCAGCACCGGGGAAGCCACCAGCACCCGGAAAACCTCCAGCAGCAGGAAAACCGACAGCACCGGGAAAGCCGCCACCAAAAGCAGTACTTAGTTTCACCTGATGTTTGCGCGCCTTGCACCGCGCACACTGGCGATCCTTGATTTTGCGCTCGGCCTGCTTGCGCTCCACAATGATGCGATGCTGTTCGATCTTCTTGGCATTGGGTCCGACCTCGCGCAACGACACATCCACACCGCCAGCACCGGGAAAGCCGCCAGCACCCGGAAAACCGCCAGCAGGAATAAAAACGCCAGCACCCGGAAATCCGCCAGCACCGGGGAAGCCACCAGCACCCGGAAAACCGCCATCACCAGAGACGACGCCAGCACCCGGAAAGCCGGTAGCACCCGGAAAACCGCCAGCACCCGGAAAGCCGGTAGCACCCGGAAAACCGCCAGCACCGGGGAAGCCACCAGCACCCGGAAAACCGCCAGCAGCAGGAAAACCGACAGCACCGGGAAAGCCGCCACCAAAAGAAGTACTTAGTTTCACCTGATGTTTGCGCGCCTTGCACCGCGCACACTGGCGATCCTTGATTTTGCGCTCGGCCTGCTTGCGCTCCACCTCGATGCAATGCTGTTCGATCTTATTGGCCCTGGCTGTGAGCTTGCACCGCAACTCATCTAACTCCTCACGGCTGAGCTCTGTCTCGTAACGCAATTCGTTCACATCGTCACGAAAATCGTCAACCTTGGCACGCAAATCGGCAGTCTGATCGATTTCCTCGTCGTTGGGTGACTTTTCCGAATCGCTGTCGGCTTTAATAACGCCTTCCATATCCAGTTCGACATCGGACTCTGGCTCCGAGGTGTTTGCATCTTCCTCGCTTTCATTTGAAGCAACTGGATCAGCGCCTGGTGCCGACTTGGCCGAGTTTTCTTTATCGCCCGAATGGCCGCCAAAGGGGCACTTGCTGCCAGTTTCCGGCATCTTGAAATCACTTTCGGGCACTTTGTCTCCGAACATCTTGATGAAATTCTTCACAAACTGTAATTGGGGCAGATTCAGCACCGTCAGATTTGTATTGACAAATTCAATGAAGTTTGTAGCGTGGCAAACTTTCCTCCAGGGTTTGTGTTTGGGGGGATGATATCCGTTTATTAATCGGAACATGTGGAATCGTAACACTCGGACATCGAGTTATCGATTAGCCTATAGATTTTTCTTTCGACGTTGTTTGTCAACCAGATTGAGACATATAGGAATGGAAAGTAATCAAAAATTTGTGTGTGTTATTTCGAATTTTTGTCTTAGTTAAACACAAAGTGTCCAAAAATTAGATCCATTTTTAAAGCAATTTCACAGCAAAAAAGAAATCACTTTGACAGATTGTTGGCAGCTAACCAGTCAGTCTCGCAACGATGTGCATAACAAGTGCCGCGAATTTGTGCTACCTGAAATAGGCGTTAACACAGCGCTCTGAATTAACAAACTCATTTGACGCTAACGGAAAGTAGTTGTCTGCCCATGTGGAAGAAATTAACTCGACGTCTCAGCTATCAAAGTACGGTAGCTCAAAATCGTGAGGGCGCCCGATTGATTGTTCGCCGTCTTCAAAAAACTGTTCTGCATTATTGCAATTAATTGCGGACTCTTTCATTGGCTGCAGGAACCGGATTGAAGGCTCACGGAGGTTGTAGTGCGTGCTCGGTTGTTCGAAGATGATGCGACTGATGGCGATCGGTTGCTGATTGCCCTGGACTCGCGGAAGTGGAGCAACGTTTGGCGGTCGCGGTCGCACACCTTACAAGAGTCGCTGCTGCGACATGAGCGCCCGGAATGCTCGTGGGCAAGACAGTTCGGGCAATATTTGTTCACCAAGACTGCCCGAAGACGCTTCTCTGCATTTAGCTTCAAGAAGCGTTGGCATCGCTTTAGAGCGTGAGTTCCTCGACAGATTTACAGACAAACCTTACAGGAATGGATAGTCGATTTGACCAGGACTTTGAGGTTCGTAATCCAGTATCGTGATCGAATAAGGCGCATCATCAACTGATTCCCTCCATGAAGGCAAATTGAGCCAGAAGACGGGAGAAAGGACGAGCGTAAGGAATGATGATCGGATGTTTCTCGTCATATCTTAAAGACTCAGATGCTCTTACACGATCTCAAGCTTGCATAATCCCTTTTTGGTCAATAAACGGATTAAAGTTGCGTATGCTGCTTGATGTTGGAACTGTCCTTTTGTCAAGCAAGCAGTTGATTTCCTTTGAATACTCTTTGCGCTGAGTATGTGAAATCAGTAAAAGCTGAGTTTCAGCCAGCTCCTTGCTGCTGAGCTCGCTTGGGACTGGGAAGGGTATGCCTTTGCAACGCTTAATGAAGTGAAATGCACAACAAGCCATAACTCGGAGCGCCTTATCTAGTCTTGAAAATCATTCGAGAAGGTTTTCTATTGGTGGAAACCTGGAATGGTTGCATTTGACACTACGTTGTTCAACGTCCGTCTCATTCTGGTCCATGCCATCACAGAATGGAGGCACGCCTCTGCTGGCCAGGTCAGCTGGATTATGTTCGGACCGAACATGAGACCACTTGGCGGCGTAGACAGATTCTGTGATCTTAGCCACCGTGTGAGCCACAAAAGTTTTACATTGTGGTTTATTTAACCAAGCTAACATCGTTTGTCAAAGATGAATTGGCAACTATAGTATTTGCCTCACCACTAGTTTTGGCATTTAGAGGCAAGAGCTTTTCCACCGGGATAGTCTAAATAGAAGGCTGTGAAAAGGTCTCTCTACTAAAAACTTCAGTGTCTGTGGCTGTGGTCTACTTGCAGCAGAAGTTTGTGCGATTTGCCCACAAAGTTGAGCTACACCGCTCTATCGCCACTGCTTTCTCCTTAAACTGCAGTTTTGGAGCACAACTCATACTCCTTTTCGATCTTTTCCCATAGGGATCGTATTTGGTCACAGCGGATTTCGAATGTACAAACTGTGGCAGGAGTTGTGGATGGCATGTTGATAAAGTCTCATAGTGGCTAAGTCTATCGGAAATATCAATAAAATCACTCAAGTTGCACAATTTGTTTACTTGTTATTGTTAAGTTTGTATATATTTTAATGTATTTTGTTGTTGGTGCCCCTGCTGCTGGTTGTTTTGTTTTGTTTTCTTCACATCTTAGTCGAGTCCATCGTCAACGTAGTCCGACGACTTCTACTTGACCTTTGGTTCGCTGCTGTTGGGTGGCTTGACGCCGCCGTCGGCATCGCAGAAGGCACAAGCATCAGCATCATCGTGATCGACGCCGGGGAAGCCGCCAAAGAACAAGTTCTTGATTAGATTGAATATCTTCGGACCTTCGTCTTGGCGCGCCTTGCACCGCGCACACTGGCGATCCTTGATTTTGCGCTCGGCCTGCTTGCGCTCCACAATGATGCGATGCTGTTCGATCTTCTTGGCATTGGGTGCGACCTCGCGCAGCGACACATCCACACTGCCAGCACCGGGAAAGCCGGCATCACCCGGAAAACCGCCAGCACCGGGAAAACCGCCAACACCTGGGAAACCGCTACCACCGGGAAAGCCGCCAACACCCGGAAAACCGCCAGCAGCAATAAAAACGCCAGCACCCGGAAATCCGCCAGCACCGGGGAAGCCACCAGCACCCGGAAAACCGCCAGCACCCGGAAAACCGCCAGCACCGGGGAAGCCACCAGCACCCGGAAAACCTCCAGCAGCAGGAAAACCGACAGCACCGGGAAAGCCGCCACCAAAAGCAGTACTTAGTTTCACCTGATGTTTGCGCGCCTTGCACCGCGCACACTGGCGATCCTTGATTTTGCGCTCGGCCTGCTTGCGCTCCACAATGATGCGATGCTGTTCGATCTTCTTGGCATTGGGTGCGACCTCGCGCAGCGACACATCCACACCGCCAGCACCGGGAAAGCCGGCATCACCCGGAAAACCGCCAGCACCGGGGAAACTGCCAACACCTGGGAAACCGCTACCACCGGGAAAGCCGCCCGCACCGGGAAAGCCGCCAACACCCGGAAAACCGCCAGCACCAGAGACGACGCCAGCACCCGGAAAGCCGGTAGCACCCGGAAAACCGCCAGCACCGGGGAAGCCACCAGCACCCGGAAAACCTCCAGCAGCAGGAAAACCGACAGCACCGGGAAAGCCGCCACCAAAAGCAGTACTTAGTTTCACCTGATGTTTGCGCGCCTTGCACCGCGCACACTGGCGATCCTTGATTTTGCGCTCGGCCTGCTTGCGCTCCACAATGATGCGATGCTGTTCGATCTTCTTGGCATTGGGTCCGACCTCGCGCAACGACACATCCACACCGCCAGCACCGGGAAAGCCGCCAGCACCCGGAAAACCGCCAGCAGGAATAAAAACGCCAGCACCCGGAAATCCGCCAGCACCGGGGAAGCCACCAGCACCCGGAAAACCGCCATCACCAGAGACGACGCCAGCACCCGGAAAGCCGGTAGCACCCGGAAAACCGCCAGCACCGGGGAAGCCACCAGCACCCGGAAAACCGCCAGCAGCAGGAAAACCGACAGCACCGGGAAAGCCGCCACCAAAAGAAGTACTTAGTTTCACCTGATGTTTGCGCGCCTTGCACCGCGCACACTGGCGATCCTTGATTTTGCGCTCGGCCTGCTTGCGCTCCACCTCGATGCAATGCTGTTCGATCTTATTGGCCCTGGCTGTGAGCTTGCACCGCAACTCATCTAACTCCTCACGGCTGAGCTCTGTCTCGTAACGCAATTCGTTCACATCGTCACGAAAATCGTCAACCTTGGCACGCAAATCGGCAGTCTGATCGATTTCCTCGTCGTTGGGTGACTTTTCCGAATCGCTGTCGGCTTTAATAACGCCTTCCATATCCAGTTCGACATCGGACTCTGGCTCCGAGGTGTTTGCATCTTCCTCGCTTTCATTTGCAACTGGATCAGCGCCTGGTGCCGACTTGGCCGAGTTTTCTTTATCGCCCGAATGGCCGCCAAAGGGGCACTTGCTGCCAGTTTCCGGCATCTTGAAATCACTTTCGGGCACTTTGTCTCCGAACATCTTTATGAAATTCTTCACAAACTGTAATTGGTGCAGATTCAGTACCGTCAGATTTGTATTGACAAATTCAATGAAGTTTGTAGCGTGGCAAACTTTCCTCCAGGGTTTGTGTTTGGGGGGATGATATCCGTTTATTAATCGGAACATGTGGAATCGTAACACTCGGACATCGAGTTATCGATTAGCCTATAGATTTTTCTTTCGACGTTGTTTGTCAACCAGATTGAGACATATAGGAATGGAAAGTAATCAAAAATTTGTGTGTTATTTCGAATTTTTGTCTTAGTTAAACACAAAGTGTCCAAAAATTAGATCCATTTTTAAAGCAATTTCACAGCAAAAAAGAAATCACTTTGACAGATTGTTGGCAGCTAACCAGTCAGTCTCGCAACGATGTGCATAACAAGTGCCGCGAATTTGTGCTACCTGAAATAGGCGTTAACACAGCGCTCTGAATTAACAAATTCATTTGACGCTAACGGAAAGTAGTTGTCTGCCCATGTGGAAGAAATTAACTCGACGTCTCAGCTATCAAAGTACGGTAGCTCAAAATCGTGAGGGCGCCCGATTGATTGTTCGCCGTCTTCAAAAAACTGTTCTGCATTATTGCAATTAATTGCGGACTCTTTCATTGGCTGCAGGAACCGGATTGAAGGCTCACGGAGGTTGTAGTGCGTGCTCGGTTGTTCGAAGATGATGCGACTGATGGCGATCGGTTGCTGATTGCCATGGACTCGCGGAAGTGGAGCAACGTTTGGCGGTCGCGGTCACACACCTTACAAGAGTCGCTGCTGCGACATGAGCGCCCGGAATGCTCGTGGGCTAGACAGTTCGGGCAATATTTGTTCACCAAGACTGCCCGAAGACGCAATGCAGAGAAATTTAGCTTCAAGAAGCGTTGGCATCGCTTGAGAACGTGAATTCCTCGACAGACTCGGCATGAAATGAAACATGCAAGGATATGCAACAAATAATAGGAACTGAAAGTTATTTGCATTTTGCGAACTTAGTGTCGACAGGAAGAAGGATCAGTTTGGCGACTGGTCTTTTGACGACCCCGCGGATTGTAAGCACATCTACCACACGCACCATACCATCGGAACCAGGATAGGACTATAGAATTCGACGCAGTCGCATTCATTGGTCAGAATGTTATCCTCTTTAATGATTACCAAATCGCTACTTTGGAGGTTTCTAGTCGGAAATTACAATTTGTTACTTTTATGCAACCTCTTCTAAAATTCGTCTTTCCAACGACGGTTGGCGCTCTCTTTGATTTCTGGTTCAGAAATAGAGAGAAGAGGGCCACCTATGAGGAAGTGGGTCTGTCGGATCTTCGGGCATTGGGCTAATAGGCCTCTTCAAATGTGTACTTAAGTGAAGAGGTGGATTTGTAAAAAAGACCCTTAAAGCTTTCCGGCTTCCCATAGACCATGTAGACTGCTAAGATGTTTGAAGTGCCTGGAAAAGTTTTGATGAGTATACTTAGTGGTGAGAAGCGATCTTGTAGCTTCCAGGAAGTCACGACTAAGTATCTTGGAGGCGCCCACGAACGTTTTTCCGTTATAGGAATGCATTTTCTGAGGACAGACACGTCTTGCTATAAAGCGAGCAAAAGCCGCCAGGAACGAGGCTTTGAGATGGATTGCCTTCGTAGTGAAACATACGAAGACGCAGACATAACCTTTTGTGATGAGGCGTAAAGTAGCGCGAGAAAGTCAATCTTCCCATTGGTAGATCTTCCATGAGTTGGGTTTGCAGTTTCTTTCGATGTAGTAGGCAAACCTTACAGGAGTGGATAGTCGATTTGACCAGGACTTTGAGCCTCTAAATCCAGAATCGTGATCGATTAAGGCGCATCATCAATTGATGAAGGGATATTTCATGGGTAAATTGAGCAAGAAGACGGGTGAAAGGACAAGCGTAAGGAATGATGATCGGATGTTTCTCTTCATATCTTAAAGATTCAGATGCTCTTACACGACCGCAAGCTTGCATAATCCCTTTTTGGTTAATAAACGGATTAAGGTTGCGTATGCTGCTTTATGTTGGAACTGTCCTTTTATCAAGCAAGCAGTTGATTTTCTTTGAATACTTTATGTGAAATCAGTAAAAGCTGAGTTTCAGCAAGCTCCTTGCTGCTGAGCTCGCTTGGGACTGGGAAGGGTATCCCTTTGCAACGCTTAATGCTTAACAAGCCATAACTCGGAGCGCCCTATCTAGTCTTGAAAATCATTCGAGAAGGTTTTCTATTGGTGGAAACCTGGAATGGTTGCATTTGACACTACGTTGTTCAACGTCCGTCTCATTCTGGTCCATGCCATCACGGAATGTCGATTGCAATGTCCTTTGGAGGCACGCCTCTGCTGGCCAGGTCAGCTGGATTATGTTCGGACCGAATATGAGACCACAAAGGTTTTACATTGTGGTTTATTTAACCAAGCTAACACAATCGTTGAATCTGCTCAGAAATATGATTCGAAACGATCGGTGGGCATTTGTGGAAGGAGAGCAGAAGTTAATTAATTTATGCGCACATATGTAGATTGCAGCACCGTATGCACGCTGGGAAGCATCACAGAAACCATGGTACTGCAATTTTGCTTTTGGATGGAACTGTACCCACCTTGGAATGCGGATGTTTTGGAGATCCGGATAACTAGTGAGGAACTCTTGCAAAATTGATAAAAGATCATTTGGCAAGGGCTCGTCCCAGTCAAGTTCTTTGAGCCAAATTTGTTTCATGAAGATCTTCGCTCCGATAATGAAAGGGGCTTTTTGATTTGTGAAAGGACTTCTCTTTGCGGGTAGGTCTTTGTTGGACTTGCGGGCTTGTGCTTGGCTTCATGTCCTCAATAGCTTCTAAGGTGCGGTGTCGCTCCAATAGAAACGAATTGAGCTCAAGCCATGTCGGGATTTCTGATTTATTGTGTTTGGATTGCTCCCCTAACGATAATGTGAGTTTTGGGAGTTTCGAGGAACAAAGGAAGACCAGGAAACAATCCCAGTTGTCAGTTTTGACCTTGGCTAATTCTAGCGCGGTCAAGCACCCTTGCTCTGGTGGTCCTTGAGAACACTTCCAGTTTCATGGGATATGGATCGAAGATTGATTGAGTGGACTGTTAACGAGCAATCTTCTATTCTCAAAACTTTCAGTCAGGTTTTGCCACGATGACATCGTTTGTCAAAGAGGATTTGGCAACTATAGTATTTGCCTCACCACTGGTTTTGGCATTTAGGTGCAAGAGCTTTTCCACCGGCATAGACTGGGATTGTCTATATAGAAGGCTGTGAAAAGGTCTCTCTACTAAAAACTTCAGTGTCTGTGGCTGTGGTCTACTTGTGCTTGTGCGATTTGCTCACTAAGTTGAGCTACACCGCTCTATCGCCACTGCTTTCTCCTTAAACTGCAGCTGTGGAGCACAGCTCATACTCCTTTTCGACGTTCCCATAGGGATCGTATTTGGTCACAGCGGATTTCGAATGTACAAACTGTGGCAGGAGTTGTGGATGGCATGTTGATAAAGTCTCATAGTGGCTAAGTCTATCGGAAATATCAATAAAATCACTCAAGTTGCACAATTTGTTTACTTGTTATTGTTAAGTTTGTATATATTTTAATGTATTTTGTTGTTGGTGCCCCCCCTGCTGCTGGTTGTTTTTTGTTTTCTTCACATCTTAATCGAGTCCATCGTCAACGTAGTCCGACGACTTCTTGATCTTTGGTTCGCTGCTGTTGGGTGGCTTGACGCCGCCGTCGGCATCGCAGAAGGCACAAGCATCAGCATCATCGTGATCGACGCCGGGGAAGCCGCCAAGGAACAAGTTCTTGATTAGATTGAATATCTTCGGACCTTCGTCTTGGATATCAAATCGACCAAATCAAAGCCTGCAGGTATGCCCCCACAGCCAGCACCTGGGAAACCGCCACCACCAGGAAAACCGCCAGCACCCGGAAAACCGCCAGCAGCAGGAAAGCCGCCACCAGCAGCAGCATTTCGTTTCTCCTGCTGTTTGCGCGCCTTGCTTTTGCGCTCGGCCTGCATGCGCTCCACCTCGATGCAATACTGTTCGATCTTATTGGCCCTGGCTGTGAGCTTGCACCGCAACTCATCTAACTCCTCACGGCTGAGCTCTGTCTCGTAACGCAATTCGTTCACATCGTCACGCAAATCGTGAACCTTGGCACGCAAATCGGCAGTCTGATCGATTTCCTCGTCGTTGGGTGACTTTTCCGAATCGCTGTCGGCTTTAATAACGCCTTCCATATCCAGTTCGACATCGGACTCTGGCTCCGAGGTGTTTGCATCTTCCTCGCTTTCATTTGAAGCAACTGGATCAGCGCCTGGTGCCGACTTGGCCGAGTTTTCTTTATCGCCCGAATGGCCGCCAAAGGGGCACTTGCTGCCAGTTTCCGGCATCTTGAAATCACTTTCGGGCACTTTGTCTCCGAACATCTTGATGAAATTCTTCACAAACTGTAATTGGGGCAGATTCAGCACCGTCAGATTTGTATTGACAAATTCAATGAAGTTTGTAGCGTGGCAAACTTTCCTCCAGGGTTTGTGTTTGGGGGGATGATATCCGTTTATTAATCGGAACATGTGGAATCGTAACACTCGGACATCGAGTTATCGATTAGCCTATAGATTTTTCTTTCGACGTTGTTTGTCAACCAGATTGAGACATATAGGAATGGAAAGTAATCAAAAATTTGTGTGTGTTATTTCGAATTTTTGTCTTAGTTAAACACAAAGTGTCCAAAAATTAGATCCATTTTTAAAGCAATTTCACAGCAAAAAAAAATTACTTTGACAGATTGTTGGCAGCTAACCAGCCAGTCTCGCAGCGATGTGCATAACAAGTGCCGCGAATTTGCGCTATCTGAAATAGGCGTTAACACAGCGCTTTGAATTAACAAATTCATTTGACGCTAACGGAAAGCAGTTGTCTGCCCATGTGGAAGAAATTAACTCGACGTCTCAGCTATCAAAGTACGGTAGCTCAAAATCGTGAGGGCGCCCGATTTATTGTTCGCCGTCTTCAAAAAACTGTTTTGCAAACATTGCTAGATCCCAACTTCAATATGTCTGAAACGACATTTAAGCCAAAGCCAAAGCCAAAGCCATCCGAGCAAGAGCCGCCGCTAATTGATAGGCAGTTCACAGCGCACAGAAGCAGCAAACAGGATAGCAATTGTCGCACCTGCAACGATTTCAAGTCCTGGTCCAAGCAACAGCGTCTCATCTCCAACACGCAGGCAGCAAAGGTAAATGCGAAAACGCTCTCTGTTTGCTCTCTTTATACTCAGGTACCGTAGGGATTAAGAGTGTATCGGTGAATTGGTCTGTCCGTCTGTCTGTTTGTATGAGCGCAACTTTTTATGACGCTCATAAAGCAAGACCCTTTAAGACTAAGTTAATCGATAATAATCGATCGTTGCAAATCTCCAATAATTTTAAAGATAGACTCACCAAACTTGGAAGGCAGCTTGCTGGTAACCTCCTCCAAAGATCGGCATATACATTTTCAATTTAATTTGCATGTTGGCGTTTTATGGCTAGGAAAAACATATGGCTGCCAATGAGAAGCTTAATGTTCAGGTAGCAGCGCCGAGGGAAGACTGCCCCCTGGACAAGGTGAGTCTGGGCATATCCACTTGGAGTCTACTGCACACAATGGCAGCATTTTATTCGGACAATCCCACGGACACTGAGAAGCGGGATATGCGACAATTCTTTGATGTCCTCTCACGCTTGTATCCATGCGAGTATTGTGCCAAGGACTTTCGTTCAGAGTATGTGTGCTTATTAAATATCAAATCTCTAACTATGATTTTAACTATTTTATTTTTTTTTTAGAATTGAGGTGAATCCAGTTAATGTGAATTCACAAAAGGATCTGGCGATGTGGCTGTGCAAGTTCCATAATCGAGTGAATGACAAGCTCGGTAAACCACTGTTCAATTGCAGCAAAGTAAATGAGAGGTGGCGTGACGGCTGGCGTGATGGATCCTGTGATTAGGTACTTGCAGTTAGCTATAACTCAAGTCCAACCCATTCTTTGCCTAAGCGCTGTTTGTAAAATTTAAATCATATATGTTGTACCTATTCGGAAAACTTATTTACTTGTAACACTATAACGATGTTGACTTTATTCCTGTCTTCGTTATTGTAATTTTCACATGTTTTAAAAGTTGATCCAACGATTTATATTGGATAACAAAATTCATCAATTTCTGTACGTATTATAGTTCCACTATTTGATTTAGAATTGTATAATTTCTGTTCTGTTTTGGTACGAAAGTCTAAAAAAACATTCATCATTAAAAATTAACGTATATAAATAGAAAAAATGGAAAATTATTTCATGAACATTTTGTATCCTGGTGATGTATTATCCAAAATTTAAATAAATGTGTGCTTAGGACTTCAAAATGTGGTGTTTTCCATATGAGTTTGAGGCCTATCAGACGAAATTTGGAAATACAAAACCAACCTCGAATTATAATTTTTTTTTAAATTTTGTTGAATGTTGTTTTGAAAATGAGTTTGAAGCTAATTGATTTTCAATTTCTTAAATGCAAAAATGACGTAATTAATACTTAAGTAGGTGACGCTATGAAAATAAGTTTGTAGACAATGGCTCGAAAACTGAACATTCTCGAATAAATATGAAGTCCCCCATTAAAAAACAAATAAGAACGTATATTTGAGGCATGCCGGATATTATTTGGCTTTTGCTTTTCTTTAATTAAATTGCAAACCGTAAAAAAAACAAATGGAAAACCAATTACGTAAATGTTACATTCAATGGCGCATTCCAAACATTCACAATGTTTACACAATGACAACTGACGTTTTTCGCATTGTCAATCAGTTGTCACACTAGCATTGACTAACAACCTGATGCCACTATCAACATTCTTGGATGTCTACAGTACGTTAACTGTACATTTCCCGTAAGGGATTACTTTGAAAATGACGTTGCGAATGTTTGAATGTTTGTTCCTTGTTTTTTCAATGATGCCAAAAAATAGCTTGCGCTTATCTTAAATAATTAATTTATATATTTTATATTAATATTGAAGTGAAAATCGAAATCAAAGCATTTTTATTTAAGCCTGTTGAATAATTAATTAAATTAATTCTCAAAAGTTAAACCGATTAATCGTTTTATTTTATTATTAGCAACAATGTTTTTATCAGATCAATTTATTTATTTTTCAATGACATTAGAATTATTGTGGGAAGTATTTGTTGAATGTGAAATAGTTATATTTTGATGGATGAATAATAATTATGAGTAGTGACTAACAGAGCTTGCTCAAGATTGGGTTTTTTTGTTGCAAAGTATATTAGGTTCAAAAGAAAATTAAAGAAATACATAAAATAATATTATAAATATGTTTGAATCTACATCAATTTATTTGCATAATGTCAACTAAAATCAGTCGACACAAGAAGTAATAGATTCAATTAAATGAAAAATAAAACTCAAAATCAAAATTAAATTTAAAAAATATATTAAATTGCTGCTTGAATTAGGCTCCATCACAAATACATGTGTGAATTATTCATCAAATTTGGTTCTTAATGATAGAAATGGAGGACTCTGAATAGATTTGATGAGAAAGTCTATTGAAATCATCGCAGCAAACTTGAAAACATTAATGCAGAGAACTCGTAGTAGAACTAGTAGTAGAGCTAGTAGTAGAACTAGTAGTAGAACTCGTAGTAGAATTAGTAGTAGAATTAGTAGTAGAACTAGTAGTAGAACTAGTAGTAGAACTAGTAGTAGAACTAGTAGTAGAATTAGTAGTATAATTAGTAGTATAATTAGTAGTAGAATTAGTAGTAGAACTAGTAGTAGAACTAGTAGTAGAACTAGTAGTAGAACTAGTAGTAGAGCTAGTAGTAGAACTAGTAGTAGAACTCGTAGTAGAATTAGTAGTAGAATTAGTAGTAGAACTAGTAGTAGAACTAGTAGTAGAACTAGTAGTAGAACTAGTAGTAGAATTAGTAGTATAATTAGTAGTATAATTAGTAGTAGAATTAGTAGTAGTAGAAGTAACGAGAAAGTCTAGAGGCAATAAAATACTAATTTGGCTAATCAGCACCGCTGAATCGATTTCACCATTTATTAGTTAAGGAGGAAAGGTTGAAGAGGAAGACAATTGGTATATCTTAAATGCTTGTTAAATGTTATGTTCCCACGTTAGCAATGGATTGCAACTATTTAAATATTCGCTGAAAGTATGACAACTTTTTTGTCATAGCACTACGAATAAATGTATTGATGCAATTCGGTTAAATTATATTTTAAAATATGACATTAATATTTTGGATCGTCATATTGTTAATATATTCAATATTGTTACCAGCTGTAATTTATCTAACGGTGTTTTTTCGATTTTGTTTTAATGCTTTGAAAAGGTGCTAAAAAATCTCTTTGGGCATATTCGGAAGGCTTTATTTATTTTTAGAATGTCAAATATGAGCAAAGATTAATTTTATTTCAATATACATATATATATATATATATATATTTACATATATGCCTATGAGCATGCACATACAGGTGTACATACATATACTAACGTCAAATTGTATTTGTGGCAGATGTTGGTTCGAATTAGGAGAGTTCGATTCTCTACCTAACATCAAATCGCCTCTTCTAACACATTTTTTTTTGCGGTTCAGTGCCGAATTAGAGGCGTGCCGCTGTGCTGTCGGCAAGTAAAAAGTGAGAAAATGTGCGCCCCTACGGCTCAAAGCCAATATATATCTCTAATTACATATCTTTACACCTCTGACATCAAACATAACAGTTTGCTCTTGAAATTTATGGCTTGGAAATTATGAGCAAAGGTAATCTTCTCGCCCCTGTGCGACAGGTGGTGCAACAGCAGGCCACCGACACAGTTTAAATGTGTAAACATATAAAAAGGTAAGAAGTGTAAATACTCGATCATTCAACACAAAGAATAGAATAATACCAATGTATATTTTACAATAAAAAGGTATAATTGGTGAACACATTATAGTGGCATGATTGGAAGCGACATGATTATTCTGTGATGCTGTCAAATTGACACTCTCGATAAGGCATAAAGTCCTCTTCCACATCATTAAGCATAAATCTTGTTCTGTATATATATTCTATCCAGATCTTTACAGTAATCTACTATACTATTTTATTTTTGCTATATATTCTAAAAGATATTAGCTAATTACTCAAAATGGTAGGAATCAAAATACATATGAAAGTAATTGTACTTCTATAACTAGCTTACATTTGAGTGTGGAAAGCCATATATTATATTATGTGTATATTTTATGTGTATTTTAATCCACCTAATATATATTTTAGGTCAGTTAAATATTAATTTGAATATGCATAAATTATAATTTTTATCTTTACTCAAATTTTATTTTCCGATTTTTATAATTTTTATTTTTACTTGGATTGTATTTTCCGATTTTTATACTAGTCATCATGAAATTGGAGACTCGAAAAAATAGCACCCGCATTAGTTAATTAATTAATAATTAGTAATTAATAATTGTAAAAACTGCAATGTCATTTTTATATTCTCTTCTCACAAATGAACTGTACAAAGAGGCATACATCCAGCTGAGCCATTACATTAAATGGAATACTTAAGGGTTATTCCTACACACAGATGACCTTCTTATGCGAATCATAGTTAGAAAGGGGAAATTACAATGGCTTATTAAGTACTTTTTCGCAGTCATGATTCTCCAGACATGTGCATATTGCAGCAAAAACTGAATTCCATAATTAGACCTATGGGCGCAAACCGCCCATTAGTCAGATACACAATTATATATGTAGACCTGAAGATTAAATCTCTCATGGACATAATTAATTCAATACTAAGCAAACAAGTTTACCTGCATCATCATTCCAAATCACTTGTTGAAGAGCACAAGTGATTTTACCCAGACCAGACTGCCTTCACTCTGCTCTATTCTTAGACGACCACTTACTGCCCCACTGCTGTGGCAAAGAACTCAATCTGAAGAACTTCACTTAAGTGCCAACCAGTTATTGCTGTTATTATCTATTATTTATTTAATGTCGAGTGACATTAGTTGGCACAGAATCAAAAATAAAATTTACAAAAAATTATAAATACTTATAGATTTTTTTGAATTTGTAGATGCTTGACTACAAATACTTGCAAGTCATTCATGAGAGTAAGAGTACAATTTACAATTTCCATATTTTAAGACTAATCAGTTAATAACAGTTGAACCCATTCCTCCAAAGAATAAGGTACACAAGTTAATTATGCTTACAATTGGATCAGTTATAAGAAACTTGAAAAATTCCGATAACAATGCATTTGATTTCCGTTTATTTATGATTTATACAATATTTTTTGAACAAATACGATTCTGTGAATAGTTGTGCATCACAGAAGCGACACGTTTCCGATTCAGTTGCATTGTGTTCTTGTTGCATGAAGTTCTCAACATGACTTGCAGTATTCAATGCAGCTCAAGTCGCCTAAGAAGTAGATTAATGTTTTGCTTACAAATAAGCAGGTATTCAAGTGCTAATGCACGTCAAATGTTTTGAAAGGTTTTATGAGTGGCGCCTATGTTAACAGGTTCATGATTTATCCAACAAAGCAACCCATACAAACCTCGGTGTGTGTGTATGCATTCATTGATCTTGAGCTCAATTAGAGCGTTTGCTGCATAAATACACTCAACAAATTCAAAAAGTGTGTTTTTTAAGCGGAAGGTTGAGTCTTTCTAAAAAAGTCTCATTCTCATTCTTTCTTCAGGGACTTTCCACTGAGATATGTGTCCTTAAGGGCGTGCAAAAACTGAACTCTAACCTAGCACTCGAGAGAGCAAATTTTATTACTATTTACTGAATTTCCGAAAGGATTTTTCTCCGATCTTAACTTTCACTTTTTAAATATATTTCTGCAAAATAGTATAAAGGTTTGTCTTACTTTAGCACATTTTTTCGAATATTTAGAAAATTGATCTAGTTTTTTGTGCAATAATCCTTTAGGATGATTTTCTGTATTTCTGAGACATTTTTTTCGAGTGTTACTTAAATATATTTCTGCTCACTTCAGAAGCATTCATAAAAATCGCTTGTTTTAGCCATTTGTACAACTCCGGAACTTCAGAGGTACAGGGTATCTGCCTCAAGGCGTTCATTTAGATTCTATAACTTTTATGTCATGTACTTAGTAAAACGGTTTATATGCTCTCGATAACTTGTGCAAATATATGTAATAAGCAAAAGTTTATATTTCTGACCCCAAATAGTAAATGGATTTATGTTCAAGCCGACGAAGTGAGTCGTTATTGCTATGGAAACCTCTCCGACCCCATAAAGTGTACACATATGTATGTATGTATGTATGTATGTATATTTTTATTGTCATCATCAACCACCATCAGAAAATAAAGTCATGCTCGATGTTAACTATGTTTACTTGTCTCTTACTTTTCGTACTCGGAAACCAAAGGTATTCACACGCATATGGGCGCATGTGTGGGCAGGGCGCAACTGCCCATTTATGGCCACGCCCAACTGCCACCCTCGTCCAATATGCCGTTGAAAACCTATTTCTTAAACTGATTTTGAGCTGAAGTCATCAAATTTATTGGTACGCTCTTGTCAAAATTTGTTGCATAAAAAAAGACTAAATATTCCACAATTTTATAGCTGGTGTTCTCCAAATTTATAAGGTTGATTATCCCAAGATTAGTGATGTATTTCCGGACCATATCTATCTTTCTCCCAAAAATATAATGAAAATCTATTTCTTACACAATTTTAGGGTTATCGTTGCTCTTTTTTCTATCTCTCAAAATTTTCTTCTGAGCTTACAGTTTCATCAAACTTATTTAAATATTACTATTATTATGATTGGGGAAAGTTGGCACTGCGACCTATGAGGTCTTTTGTGCCCACTTACTGAGCCTACAGCTCTTCCATCAATCCCAACTCCTGCACGAATGCCAGGATCTTTGTTGGGTTGAGGGTTTCTATGTCCTTGGGCCTCATGATATGCTGCCCTAGGATGCTGCATCTTTTCCTGGTTAAGGCGACGCATTCTGTTAGGATGTGCGTCGAGGATTCCTCCTCGTATCCGCAAAACCTGCATACGTTGCTGCTATAAATACCTAATTTGGTTGGATTACTTCTCATACTTATTTGAATAACAGTTGATTAAATTATTTTCGATAATTTTCAATAGTATTTATAATTATATAATCTAGCTTCTTTTGATTTATGTAACAGATTTTAAATAACTTACATTTTTCTCGTCCCTCTTGACCTACCCGTGACTTCTTCACACTTTCTCATAACCGTAGTACTTCTAAGTATTCTTTGCAGCCTTTTCAATTATTCTGTAAGGATTACAGTCAATTCAGAGTTTTTTATTTCTATAGTAGGGAACTCAATTCAAAACTTCTGGTCCCTGGCATAACAATTAGCACTTCTCTTATTGTTGATCTGATTGGGCATTTTCTAGGTTTTCAAAAATCCATGCTACAACTGTTGCACCAATTCTGCAATTATATACCCCAAGATATATGTTTTTCTTATTTTTTAAATTTAATTTAATTTGTTGTTGATTTAATTAATTACTATTATTAATTGATTACTATTAATTGACTTTAAATAATATAAATAAATATGTTTATTAAGTCAAGTTCGAATCCGCGCTCCTCGTCGTCTGCACAAGTTGTTAATGTTGTAAAATTGTTAAGGATATAGTTTAAATACTGCACCATATCTGCAGACATCAAAAAAAATTATTTCGAATTGAAATTTTTGATTGTAAAATAAGTTGAAGAAACTTTTTTGGTAAATTCCGTTTCCAATGTCAGAAATTGGTTTTTTGATTGAATTTTTATTTGGGTTTTTTTATACAATATAATATTTTTTATGCTGGAAAAATTGATAGATCTTTCTTAGTAGATTTGTTTGCTAATGAATTTAAGTGCATAAAATATATCTCAATCAGAGCTGTCAAGCGTGATGCAGTGTGTATTGATTGAGATACCAATATTTATCATTATTAACGTATATCAAAAAGAAACAGCCAACATTCAGGTAGTATCTAGACTCTATAATATACATATGTACATAAGTATATAGCATATATATATATATAGCATATATATATACGTATATAGCAAATATTTGCATGTAGATATGCCCGAACGCATTTAATAGATGGTTGCAACTAAATTTCGATGAGCTTAACAATAATCACAGTAATCACAAAGTCTATATGTAGACGTCTACATATATATATATATATATATTTGTGTATAAATAAATGGATGGGTTCATATTTTAATATATCTACTGGAGAGCTTGCCAAATACGCGCGATACATTTTTTCTAGCGTTGTACACAAGCACAAAAACTTTTAATTCTGAATATAAAATATTTTAAATAGTGTATTAATATTATTAATAATAAAAATATTAATAATAATAATAAATTTAACTATCAAAATGATATATTTTCATACTTGTCATTTAAATCATTTGACTAGTTTGCTTCAGAATGGCAGCACAGTCCATGATTGATGTTTTTTCTTAAACAATTTTATGCTAAATATACAATGTGTGTTTTTGAATGTGCATATATTAATATATTAGCAGAGAGACCCATGATAGGCCCTGAACCGTATTGTGGTGTAGGATGACACACAATACGGCTACAAATCAGGAATGAAGAAAGACAGATGCGGGAACGGAGCTGGGCAGAGACACCAGGACTCCGACAAGCCAGAAGTCTCCTAGATGGATATAATCAAAAGCGATTTAAGCAAATGATATCCATGGGAAAGAATATACTCAGAATGCTCACAGGCTGTAGGCTAAGAGGTATTTATAGCAGCAATGTATGCAGGTTTTGCGGATACGAGGAGGAATCCTCGACGCACATCCTAACAGAATGCGTCGCCTTAACCAGGAAAAGATGCAGCATCCTAGGGCAGCATATCATGAGGCCCAGGGACATAGAAACGCTCAACCCAACAAAGATCCTGGCATTCGTGCAGGAGTTGGGATTGATGGAAGAGCTGTAGGCTCAGTAAGTGGGCACAATAGACCTCATAGGTGGCATTGCTAACTTTTTCCCCAATCATAATAATAATAAACATATTAGCATACTCACAAATAGAATTCAATATTCCGATATGATTCTTATCGTAATATCGCTAAAAGTATTTGCAGCTTGCGTTTCTTTGATCGCTACTGTCCATGCCTCAGCAGCCTTTGCAAACGTGGCTTTTTGGCCACGATTCAACAACTTGTTTATTACCTTGTTGCTTTGCAAGTTGCCGCTAAATATACAGCAAAGAAAAATGCACATAATCGATTGTACGAATTTACTTCTATTGCCAGTTATGTACATATATACAAGTTAATGGCAAATCATCGAAATTAATGGTAAATCAGTACAGGCACGACTATTAATTTGATTAAGTACTAAAATTAGTTTGTTTCGATTATCAGACTCGCAAATGCCAAAAATGTCGACACAATGGTTGAAGGATGAAGGCATCCGAAATTTATTAGCTGTAAGAATATATAATTGATTTTAAAAACTATTTTTTGGGCATACATATTTTGTAATATCCAACACATTCCCCCTCAATCTTTCTCAATAAAATTTAAATGATTTTACTTAACAAATCCTTCGAAGAAATTTCAAGGGATTTATATTTAGATTGAATGTTAACGCTTAACAAAATATGTCTTTCCAAAAAATGAGAAAAGAATACTTATTTTAACTTTAATTTTTTAGACTTTACAATATTATTTAATTTTTGTACACCAAGCTTTTAAATGTGGAGTTGTTTAAAAATAAATATATATAATTTCGAGTTCAAATTAATTAATGTAGTTTTAGTCTTCAATATACATATGTAGTTTGATTTGTATTTACAGTTTTGCCTTGTTAATATATTATATATAACACAATTCTTAAGGGATCGATGTCTGAAAATATTTAGTTGCTATATAAGAAATGCTTTGTTGCTCACCGAAAATTATTCGAAATGAAAATCATAGTAGATCATTGTCAAGAAGATCTGCTAATCTTATTTTGAATCATCAAAAAAAATATTGACACTTTTGTCAGACTTTCCATTGTAACAAATGAACATGTTGCGAGAACAAAATCTGCCGATTTACATTTAAATTGACTATTCAAGAGATGTAGAAAGATATTGTGGTCGGAAGAATCCAAGATATCCAGTTGATGGGATGGCCAGTACAGAATCTGGAAATTCAACCCGATTTCGAATTTGTTTTGTAAATCCTGTTTCCAACCCAACCCATAAATTCTTTGGATATCGTTGTCTTGAAATATGCCAAAACTTGTGGGACTCCAAGCACCACCATTGTGAGGGGCTTATTTATTTCGTGTGCAATTAAATACTTACCCAAGATTAATATATTAATCCATCAAATCTTAAGAAATATCATTTTAATTTCAATATATTTTCACCACAATTATTTGTATATTTTCTTAATTGTAAATTTTCTAAATTTCGAGATTTTAATTTTTTCTGTTAACATGTTTATGGCCATCTCTCATTTTTTTTGTTTTCATATTATGCGTGTGCCCATACATAACATAATATATTTATCATTTTTTTATACTTCATTTAAGTTATTCTTAATTAATTTCCGCAAAACATATGTCTGCTCCTCCGATGTTGTGACCGCAACTGTAGATGATATTTAAAGTTGTGACAGTAATTGCAGTTGCTGGCAGCCAAGTTAATCGCCGAAGGCGCTGCAGTTGCCAATTACCAATTATTTGTATTTCTTTTGGCCAAAATCATGAGCTCAATCGAACCACAATTCAAATGCCGCCATCAAAATAACCAATGATTCTTTCTGTCCAATAACCTTTAAGAACCAAAAATTATCTTTAAATTTTATTTAAATGAACAAAACATGGAAATCAAGAAGTGAGAAGAAGATGGATATTAAGGAATCCCAAGGAACCGCTGGAAAACTATGTAATGAACAATGGTGAAGTTTATTGCTAAAGAGCATTCTGTCCAACTCCGACGAGCGGATAGGACGCAGATTATGATGTAGCCAACTGTTACACCTACAAACCGTAACATCTTAATCTTGGATTTTCCCCCTCCCATGATGTTATCAGTTATCAAAGGCGCACTTTGGCCTGCTCCGTCCTAAGGAATCTGGCAAATGGATTGTCATGAGAAGAAAGCTTCAATGACTCTTTGGCGGTCAATCCATTAACGGCCTCATTAAAAGTGGGAATTTGGAAGTCTCTTCTGATTATGGAATTTCACACCAACGGGGGGCTCCCAACGATTTTACGCATGATAATGTTTAACTTGAATCAAGCCAGGTAAGTCAATAAAGCAAGAGGAATAGTACTTGCTTCAAATACATATATTTTATAAACATATATATATATATTTATTTTATTATTTATATAAGTTGTAAGTTGAAAATTGAAATAAATTGTTGGCTGACAGAGAAAAGGACAAAAGGATTCCATCAAAGTTGTGTCAAGGCTTAACCGAAGCAGACAGACCGAATGAAATATGTTTATGTATTATGCACAAACATGCATAATGGTTGTAATGGAAAATGAGTTTTAAATTAAAAATTTAACGGTATTTGTATTTTACTTCCGATTGAGGTTTAAGTTGCAGTATTTACTTGGACGGGGTGCCAGCTCGCTTCGCTACTGACTCGCCCAAACAATGGATAATTGTAACAACTGTAAACTGTGTACCGCACCAAATGGCATTAAAGCGTTTATTTCCATGTCTGTGTGTGTTCACACACAGAATCGGAAATCCCGATTATTACAGGCAAATGTCAAAACGACTGGGTGGGTCGCCACTGTGTGTGTACAGTAAGTGTAACAATAAGGCGGTAAATACGAAAGAGATTTATGACTCCGGCTCACTCCTAGCTCAACCCCGAGCGAACAAATTTCCGCGTGTTGTGTTGAAACTGTTTACCGTGAAATTTGTTGTGATTGCGGTTGTGATTACATGATGTTGCCATAGAAGATATAATACAATTAATGAACCATAACTCATTGGCAATAAAAATATTACCAAAATGCATTTCCCACAAAAAGGAATTCCATGTTTAGCATCCACACAAATTAGAAACAACAATGTATTCCGGAAATTAAACAATTTTTAATTTGTCAAATTAATATTGTGCGTGTGGTGCATTCGTGATTTTATGATTGAATGATAAATGCAACTGGGTAGTTTATTTATGTTTGTTGCTCATATTTATATATACATATATATATATTAAACTGTTAAACAAAAGTGAACGGCTCTTTGAGTTATACCCAAGATTACTTACCCTTCACAGAGTATTAACTCATATACTGTGAAATGTTTCACACAAGAGTTCAATTTTCGACCGATTATGCATATGTCAACTATATGACCACTATGGTCCAATCTGACTTTCCAATATTCATCTATATAATTTAAAGAGTGGGGGACATGGTTGCAGGGTTCTTGCTATACCGTTTCGGCTAGTATTGCTGATCTTTTACACGGGGATTACCTTCTGCAAGGGTATAAATACCTACTGATTGATCAGATTAGAAGTATTAGATCTATAAGTCTGCTTGCTAAGACATCGCAAAATGTGCAAAAGGCGACAAGTAAATCATAATCATCATAATTAAAAAAAAGTCGAGAAACTAGACGTAAATAATCCACATTTGTTTTGAAATTCATTGATTAGTTCCTCCGTTTCCAAAGTATCTTTGGAAATATCGGTTGCTGATAGTAAAACAATCCACTATTTTAAAGATATAGCAGTCTAAAGTTAAAACTTGACATACTTTGAAAGTTGTTAATGAAATCGTTTATGACTATTTATATTATGTAAGGATAACATCTTAATGAGTTCTCTTCTCTAGAGAGTTCTTAATTGTTTTGCTTTGGTATAGGAAGTAAGCTTAAGTATACAAAACATCTGTGAACTTGACTATCAGCGCGATAATCTGCAAATAAATCAATCTTGCAAATAAGTAAGCTGAAATATTTGTAAGATCTTTATATACATTAATCAGACAGTGAACAGCCTCGCAGGATTTGTGGATTAAAGCAAGATTAATCAATCAAATCGTAATTATATGTTTTTTACAATAAGTCAAGTCAAAACATCAGCTCTTTGATTTTGAGAGTCGCTCAGCGTAATCGGCTGAAGGGTATCGGTTAGCAGTTAAAAGTTATCTGAACGATCTAAGTAGCTACAACTAAATTTAGTAACCGGAATATCAGCAACTGGAACGCTTTTAACTGGGCACATTAGGAAAACAGCCTTACAAGAACCTTAAGGCTGGATATGTGAGAAGTCATTATAGGAATACTAACAAAGCTTTTTAAAAATAAAGGAACATTACGTGTGGAGTTATTTAAGCGAATTGTTTCAAAATCGTGGCAAATTATAGTTATAATTAAAGGAAGTATCATCATTTTATCTTAAGGTTGTATACGTTCCAGAGCTGTCTGACAGTATAATCATAGAGCTGCTTTAGGAGCAATTGGTTGGAAGATCGGCGGATATAATACAATTAAAAAAATGTCGGAAAAAAACACATAATATAAATAATATTATCTTCAACTATATAATATCAGAATAAAATTTAAAATTATAAAAAGTCAGAGGCAGTATCTTTTCGATCTTGTATTTTGTATTTTAAGTATTTTTTTTTTTAATCTTCAGGAATTTAAATTAAAGTTTTAATGGTATTCTTCCTAGATACCCCATCAATGTTTGATGTTAAAAGTTATTGTCGGAACTGAAAATGGTCAGTGATATTCAACCCACAATGTATAAATAAAATTAGCAAAAATTCGAATCTCGGCGTAAATTACCGGCGTATGTTGGGTTTAGTTCAAATATATTGTCGCCATGGAATAAAAATAGCAGCATTGTCAGGTTATATCAGTAATATAGAGAATATGCGACACAATTCTCCGGAAGCGCAAAATGTCTAACAAACATGATCTCATGAGGAGGATTTGTGCAAAATCACTCTGCAAATCCCCCAAATGGGTTACTTATCAGCAGGGGAGCCGCAAATAATGCTTAGAATATCTTAAATGTACTTCATAAGCTGGATCAAATAAGCTATGACGTAAATTGGTGGATTTTTTCTGCGATTGGTCTTGAAATAATCAATAAATAAGAATCAAGTTGTTTCGTGGAAGTTTAAACGCAAAAATTCAACGTTTCAATTTTATTGATATTTTTTTTTGTTGAAAAGAAATACAATTTGTTACTTTTGTACTTATTTAAGGTTTCTGTGTCTGATTAGTAAATATTATATTTAGTTTTCAATATTGTTTTGTACAAAGTCTGGCCATTCCGGTCCATTCGTTTCAGAAAACAACTTCATAGATGGAGAATCGAAAATTTCAATATAGTTCAATATACATATCTGAGTCAGAAATTGCGTAGGGTCTAATATGTCCTGATATACCACCAAATTGTTGGCTTATCAAAATCTAATCGAATCTAACCGAATCATTTCCAAATGTTATTAAAATGATATCAGAGTATTTTAGACCGACATAAAAGCATACAAATACAGTTATATTACAGACTTCGATGGTATTAATAAATATGTATATCATTCAAAAATTGCTCCTATGTTTAGAATTTTTCATGGGGGACAAAAAATGTAATATTTTCGAGACATAATCGGATTATGAATATTCTGAAATTTGAAACTCATAAATGAAATTTAGATGTGCGCAGGGTATATAATGTTCGACGTTGCGCACAGATCCCTTCATTCTGGTTATTGTTCAATTATTGTCAATGTATATATGTAATTAATTTGATAATATGCTTGACTAAAATTCATTTTCTCATTGTTAAAATACAATTCCAAAGAACCGCCCAACAACAAATAAATGAGTGCATGCCATACGACGACCAATCAAATCGACCATTTATTTTGGGCAAATGAGAGGCGAGCAAAGGTAGATAGATATTTCAGCGCCGAGCAGCATGTTGCTGTCCCTGTTTAATTTTACACCATGCACATAGTGTTGGTGCTGCTGTCAAGTTGCTTCTGTGCATCTCTTTTCCACCAAGTTACTCTCTCTCTCTCTCTCTCTGTGCGCTCAGAGACTGCGAGAGAGAGAGAGAGAGAGAGAGAGACGCTCTCTCTCCTATTAACACCACACTCGTTGTGTACTTTTCTTGGTCTACAGAACGTTGCATTGCTTTTGCTCACTTTTGGATGATGAGTACCTCGTTATCTCTACGAACACTTGAATTACTTAGCAATTGAATTTGTTTGTATTTACAATAAAGAAAAGAGACAAAAACCAAAATGTACATATGCACATACTTGTACATATAAACGCTAACAATGTAATTTTATACTTAGCTCAACTATTAAATAGAAGATAATTTACGAGCATGTATTTTTAATTACAAGCTAAATTGTTTATACATAATTAGCAGTATCATTAATATAAATGATTCACTAGATTAGAAATGGCATATAAGAACATTCTATAAATACATATATATATGTATACATATGCACATATGTAAGCATTCTATGAGAAGTTGACTTTGGGCTGTATTTGTAAGCTGCTCAGCTCAGGTCGGCTCAACTAAAGTTTGCTCTCAGCCATCCAAATTAACTAACAAGATTATGAAAACGTAAAATCAGTAAATCGCTAAAGTGGATGTAATTTTCTTTTTCAACACCTCGCGTTCATATTGGGTCGTCAGCTGCCGGGCGGCTGGCTCTTTTGTCGATTGTGGAGTGTAGTCAGTCCAGTCAGTCCACTCAGTCCGTCAGTCAGTCAGTCAGTCGTTTATTGTAGTCGCTGCTGCTAAGCCATGTGTCTGTAGACACTCCCAACTACTATACTATCGTCTTGTTTGCCAAAGTGTGTGTGTGTGTGTGTGGATTTGTGTGTGTAGTGT
The DNA here is from genome assembly GCA_035041375.1 of Drosophila conformis. Taxonomy (NCBI): domain Eukaryota; kingdom Metazoa; phylum Arthropoda; class Insecta; order Diptera; family Drosophilidae; genus Drosophila; species Drosophila conformis. Next base: position 431,906 of record JAWNLE010000865.1, read on the forward strand.
GGTCTGCCATGGTATCGTATCGTATGATATGGTATGGTATGGTATGGTTTGGTTTGGTTTGGTTTGGTATGGTATGGTATAGTATGGTATGGTCTGGCCAAACTGGTTTGGCTCGTTTAGTAAATCTCTGACTCTTTTTCTCGGCTCTCGCTCTTTGAAGTTTTGCCGTTTTAGAGGGATGATACATTGGCATGGCGGTGATTGGGAGAGAGCACGGGGGCAATGATGTGAGTGATTATATTTTGATTGCATTGCTCACTGTGGTTGGTTGCTTGTTGTACTGCATTGCTCACTTAGTACAATAACCGACAGACAGAGCGACACAACGACAGACAGACAGACCGAACGAACGAACGAGCGAACAAATGAACGAACGAACGACAGACACGCCGTCTGTTAGTCTCCCGGTGTAAGAGTGATTTTGTTTTATGTGAGTCTGGTTCTTCCTTCGTTTGTTTTGCTTCGGGTCTGTCGTTATCTTCGCTTCACCCTCACTGCAGCCACAGTTGCCACTGCTGCTCACTGCTCAGCGCTGCTGCTCAGCACTGCTCACGTATTCGTATTCAGCTTTTGATGGTAATTCGCCAGACCGGTCAAACCCTGCTTGGAGAGCGCTTTTCGCTTTTCACATTCACACTCGCTGTTGTTTCTGTTTCTCTGTTGCTCTGCTATGCTCTGCTCAAGCTTATCAGAAGCGTAGTATTTGTGCGCCGATTACTGACGTGAGCTCGCGCGCTTATTTTTACCGTCGCCTGTGACACATTTGCTATGTTAAATCACCGACTATTTACATAACATTAATAGCAAACAAACAAACAAGCGAAACAAAAAACAAAAAAATAAAAAATTAATAATGTCGCTACTGTATACGCGTCTTTTGTGTTTACCAGCTTGAGTATAAGCAAAAGTTATAATTACTAAAATGGTGTTTGTCATCACAAGACATTCAATAATAATAATAATAATAATAACAATAATAATAATAATATTAACATAGAGAACACTGTTGATAACACAATACAACCGTATCGATATCAAAATCATCACAATACAAAAATAATGCCTAGGCCCTCACGTGAATCGTACGGTGATCAAAAGCCTCCATATTCATACATTTCGCTGACGGCAATGGCCATTTGGAGTTCCCCGGAAAAAATGCTACCTCTAAGCGATATATATAAATTTATAACCGACAGGTTTCCGTACTATCGAAAGAACACACAGCGCTGGCAAAACTCACTGAGACACAATCTCAGTTTCAACGATTGCTTCATCAAAGTGCCCCGTCGACCGGACAGACCCGGAAAGGGGGCCTATTGGGCACTGCACCCACAGGCGTTCGATATGTTCGAGAACGGGAGCTTGCTGCGACGAAGAAAACGCTTCAAATTGCATAAAAATGATAAGAACCTACTCAATGAGGAGCTAACCGCCTTGGCGAACATCAATCGATTTTTCTTCACGGCCCGTTCGGGGAGCACAATAACGCCAATGCCAACGTTGGACGTCAACAGTGCCACTATGAATGTGGTAGAGTCTACGGCGATTTTGTCACACCATGCCGCAAATCGTGTTTCACCCGCCGCCATGGTGCAACATTGCCCGTTGCCACATATGGCACACAGGCCTAGACAGAATGCCGAGAGCAACTTGACCGAAATGACATTGCTCAATCTGCGCTCGTCCACAAATAATAATGGAGCTCTCGAGCTGGAGCACGGCACAAATAGTTATCGGCCAAAGCGTTCGTTCACAATCGAAAGTCTTATCACGCCCGATAGGCAGCCGGATCAGGTATCCGAGGAGGATGAGGAAGACGACGATCGCACCGACATCGATGTGGTGGAGTGCGGCAATAACAACACATATGCTAATATATCCGATTACCCGCGAACATCATCGGCCGAGATGAGTCCATCGATAGCGCTGCCCGCCGCACATGCCGAGGATCAACGACAGCGCCCGCTACCTCCACTGCATACGATAACAGCCTCGGCACATTTACCGTTCCTGCATTATGCGGCTGGCGTCAATGTATCCGGCAATATTCAGGCGACCTCGGGAATTTCGTCCATGACATATGACTTGGCGATGGCGCACCCGCTCCTGATGATGTCGGCAGCACCAATTGGGAATATACACAGTAGCTATTGCAACACATTTTCGATAATACCACCGCCGCAAACATACCGAGGTCCCGAAACTCAGAATAGAATAAGCTCTGGTATGCGAACGATATAAACACATGCTTCCATTGGATGAAGCTATTCCTGTCCGTATAAGTGAGAATTCAATGCTGTTGATGTGTATGTACATAAACGTAGTTCCTTTCTTTATAAGAGTTAAAGCTTGATCAGTAAAAGCTAGCATATATATATATATAGACTATGTTCATAGACCCACTTAAACTTACATTTAGCCAAAGTGAACTTCAACTAATACGAGAAAATTTCAAATTATTTTCCAATCTTTATCGCGTAAATATTTATTTAAAATACAAATTTAATTAATTATCACATCTTTATTTTCGAAAATTGTCGAATTGTCGCTCTATCCATATATTCTGTACTAGTAAAATCCTAATTTAATTTGTATAAATAACTGTATATAGGTAGATGAATTATTGCGCAAAAATACTTTTTCCCTAAGTACATATGTATTGAAAGAAGATACGTAAAATAGATTGTGTCAACTTTGCAATGAATAATTTAGAAGAAAACGAAACAATTAATAAAAAACTGTAAAAGTATTAATAAAAAAACATAAGCACATTATTGCTTTAACAAGTATACTGTCAAAATTAACTGAATTGATTATTTCTACGGATAAGGCAAGGTCCTGAAACGATGTCTTCAAGCGGGTACTCATGATGTGGGCGGGAGGGTTTATCATTATTTGAGCCAAAAGAACCCGTTATTAATGAGTTAAATAGCATTATAGAGTTGTAACAGGTATTAGGACTCAGTTCCGACGCCATAAAGTATATACTTTCTCGACCAGCATCAAGCGACGAGCTGATCTAGCCATTTCCGCCTGCCTATCTTTCTATCAGTCTCTCTCTCTCTCTCTCTCTTTTCTTCGTTGACATTATTTCACTGACAACTTCCTCAATTTCCTAAATATCCATTAAAATTGATTACCGATAAACATGAAAGCCGCTTTTGGAATATGCCTTAAAGTGGTTAAACAAACCGTGATTTAACCAGGTCCAAACAGCTATAAGCTATAATTTTCGGTGTACATTTGTATTATATTTTAATCACAGTCTTCAAGCACCAAATTTACTTTTATGTCATGAGCGAAAACTTATTAATGTGTGTCTCTTATGAGCAACATTCATCTGGTTTAGATACTCGATCGAATTATATAAAAAAACATACTTATTGGAACCCTTTGCATTTGGTACGGATAGATATAGACAACAAGAGTTGTGTGATGTTTTTCTTGCCTCGATCATCCTTACACAAATAGTAGATTATATTGTTATTTTTAACACATGGCTTTTACAACTTGAAACGTACGATTTTGTATATCTGCCACGATTCCCGGCACTTTGTCCATCGATAAAATCTTGCGTTCTTTATACGATTAAACAAATATAAATTAAGTCAATCAATCAACGATCGATTACTAAAATGGGACAAACATATACTTAAGAGGCCAAAAATATAATTACTAGAATGGAGAAAAGCTTAAATTATAGCCCAGTTAATTGGCGATTGCGATGGCAATTATTTTAAGCCGTTTATTCAAAATTTAATTACCAAATTTATTTTTTTCTTATCTTCTGTATCATTTATGTTTTATGAAGAGATTTTTCGCTTCATGTTTGCATTGACTGAAAAAGTCAGCTTATGGGAACTGCAGCAATAACCATAATTAAGTTATCAAAATTTATTGTTAAAAAATGGCAAGGTATAAATAGTTTTTGAAAAAAGCATACACAAATGAAATTATTAACTTATGAACAAAATAGCAGCGAAGAACTTTGATTTTTAAGTATTAGTGAAAAATTTCAACTTTCCAAAGTAATATCTTAGGTGGGTGTAAAAAATTTGAATTTTGGGAAAATAATTAGACTGTTCGAAATATTTAAAATCAAATTCTTTGAATGATTTCTTATCGTAGGCATAATATTAATCATATAAAATAAGTCAAAATTAACTTCACAATTCATTTACAAGAATCAAAGGTTTTTTATTGGAACAAGGGACTTATAGTTTTTTTCATTTCCATAATCAAAGATATAAATATTTCGACCATTCTTCCATTCTTAATAATAGTAAGCCCGACAAATCCAAGACAGAACCTTATATACTCACAAAGTATGCAATTTATTGCTGAAGGTCTTAAATTAAATAAATTATGAAAATAAAATCAAAGTTTGCGATCGACTTGCCCAGAACTAATTTATAGTACTATAACTGTTTATCTGTCAAATTTGAAAATCAGTTATAATATACACAAGTTTTTTTTACTTAAATTAATTCTTCGTTTGTAGTCCCAGATGCGAAAAATATATTATCGCTTGGGCCCGCTAGGCGTATCGACTTGCTGTCGATTTAAATTCTAGTAAAGCTTGGTCTGAGCCAAAACTGGAATTCAGCGATTAAACCCAATAAATAGTTTTTTTTTATCGGTTAAGCCAGTGAACACTATAATGCATTACATAAGCTGAATTATATATTTTTTTCTTAATTTTCTTATTAAATGTGGGGGGCAGAGAGACCCATGATAGGCCCTGAACCGTATTGTGGTGTAGGAAGACACACAATACGGTTACAAATCAGGGATGAAGAAAGACAGATGCGGGAACGGAGCTGGGCAGAGACACCAGGAGTCCGATTTAAGCGATTTAAGCAAATGATATCCATGGGGAAGAATAGACTCAGAATTCTCACAGGCCTATTGACAGGACACTGTAGACTGAGAAGTCACCTAACCAAATTAGGTATTTATAGCAGCAACGTATGCAGGTTTTGCGGATACGAGGAGGAATCCTCGACGCACATCCTAGCAGATTGCGTCGCCCTAACCAGGAAAAGATGCCACATCCTAGGGCAGCATATAATGAGGCCAAGGGACATAGAAACCCTCAACCCAGCAATGATCCTGGCATTCGTGCAGGAGTTGGGATTGATGGAAGAGCTGGAGGCTCAGTAAGGGGGCACAATAGACCTTATAGGTCGCAGTGCTAACTATCCCCAATTATAATAGTATTAAATTTGCAAATGTCTAAACAAATTGGAGCTCAACTAAATTTAAATTAACACTTATTTATATATGATGATGCTTCAGTAAACCAACTTAATGACTTTTTTCCCCCCAATCATACGAATAATATCTTAACCTCGGATTGCAAAAAGTATGACAATAAACCATCTCAATATTTGAAACAATAATGCTTAATAAATATTTATTACAACTGCAAAATAAACTTTGAATGAATAAACAAACGATAATGCTTTCCAATTTGGAAACAAGAATGACAACTGAAACAAATCAAGGTGACATGTGTCGTATGACAACTTTTATATTCCAGTTCAGATTTTATATTCCGAGTATGGTAAAATGAATACCTGTCGCTATAAAGCCATTAAATCGGATGCAAAAGACAAATGGGCAATAGCTAATCTATTTAAAATAAACACACTCTTAAACAAATATAAAATATAAAAAGAACGTTTATCTTAGGCGAATCTGATTCTTAACTTTGAAAAAAAATTTATTATTTCTCACAAAACTATATGATATAGAGGTCCGATGTTGATGATTTGTGTCCTCAATTTTGTTCTTATAACTGGTTAAACTAATGATTTTATCGTGTTGTTCCCAATGTCATCTAGATGATATAGTGGACCAATCCGGTCGACTGCATTTATGCAGGAAATGATCAAAGGTTCATTAAGAAGCTTTGAATCTGAGACAGACGGCAGAAGGACATGGCTATATCGATCACCGATCAATAATACTTATACCTTATGGAGTCATCTCCTTCAGCACGTTTCACGCTGCATGACGCAAATTTAATACCTTCTTCAAGAGTATAAAACGAATATCAACAGAAGAGAACAAGTATTTAACTGGTCCCATCTAAATGTTTGGTTTTTTCGAAATGACTGTTGAACTTATCAAAATATTTGAGATTAAAAAAACCTGAACTTAATGAATGAACTTCCTTAAACGGAAAAATCCATCACGGGCTTATAGTCTTCTAATAATGCGTATTCAATTATGAGTTATAATTAAAAGTGAAGAGAAGTTGAATAAATTAAAAAGGGAATAAAATATTAAATAAAAATAAATAAAACTAGAATGGAAAATTTTAAATTTCGAAATCTCATTACGGGGCTGTCGTTTAAGACAATACTTATTAAATGTTGTGATAAAACCTTCAAACTATCCAATTTTAAGCTGTTTGGGTTTTTTTATATTCGCTGATCATTTAGATTTCGTACTTCTAAAAAAAGGATTTAAAAGTAATACATTTGAAAAATAGTTGACAAAAAAATTCCAACTGAACAGATTTTAATTAGTAACAGTAATATTTTGTGAATTCGGTCAGGGAATCCTTTTTGGTCAATTTTTTTTTATTGATAGCTATTTAGTATGGTCGATCCCGTCGCCTCCGACGCCATTAAAATCAGAAGCCAAAAGATGGATACATAGAAAATTTCACCAAGATAATCTAGAACTGAGAAACTAAGAGAATTTTGCGTATATAAGTCTGAAAAATTCGGAAAGACCGGCATGGCTATATCGATTCGGATGATGATGCTGATCAATAAGTAATTTTATGATGTCGTCTTCTGCAATGCGTCGCAAACTTGAAAACAATATTGTAATACCTTCTATAAAGGTATGGTTATTATAAGTAAGTTAAAACATTACCATTAACAAAATATAAGGGCATAAAAAACGCACATTTTTAAAATAATGTCATTATGTTTTACCGGTTAAAATGCCATTAAAAAATAAATGAGCATTTTTATTCCAATTTAAACGAACATTTTAACACGTTAGATGATTTGATCGTGCAGCTCTCTTTTTGGTTAAGTAGTAAGGAATATGGAATATATGTATGTGTATATCTAATGTCTACTACAAAGCGTTACAGATGTCGTGACAAAACTATAATACCGTCTGCAAGGGTATAAAAAGTAATCTATGTATGTATGTAGAGGAAACGTAAACGTTCCATGCTTAATATCTGCACCATAATTGACTTTTATAGCTGCACCCAACACCTTAGCGAAACAATGAGCAAGTTAGGTTAAACTCAAGAAGCCGTCAGCGATAACCAGCCTTATTCACCAAATTGCTTTAACCGAAAGACTTTCCGTCGCCACTCAGCAGAAATACACAGAGCCTCTTTCGATATTAATCTCATATGAACACATCCATACATACGCACATACAGATACTCTTCCCGGAGTGTCGTAATCCGATTTGGGTTTTGTTACGCTTGGTACAATGATGTTATCGAGTTGGGCTGATTCCATTATTAATGCATATCTAATATATATAAATATTTATGTAGTTTGTCCACTTTTACGACTCAAGCTACAATTACACAAAAAGATCTTGAAACAATTGATTTTAGCTACGATTTCTCAGCTTCTACTCTTAAGCTCTTTTTTGGTTGGCAGCATCCGCTAATCGGTCAGTCAACTAAGTTATTATATATATATCCATTTGTATATGGATTTGTAAGAACGATTATATATTTATAATTTTATTCATCCAGTGATAAGTAAGAGTATGCGACTTTCAGTGCAACGAAAAGTATTTTTTTATTTCTTTCGCTCTTCTACTTTGTTTTCAGCTTTCCTTAAACACCTCCCAATTTGGAGATGTTGGAAAAAAAAAGCCAGACTTCGCATGAGCGTTGTTTTGCCTCTTCTTCAAAACAGCCGAAATATGTTATTACTGCCTCGGTCCAATTATATGTGTTCATCTGCATCACACACACCGCAAAGAACGTTCTTAACGCTTAAAACCGGCCATACCATAAACAAACTAGCATGCAAGTAATATTCGGCATTATACAGGTTTTCGAGCTCTTTAAATCAATATCTTGTAATAGCAAACGAGGGAGCTCTACTCCAAAAAGTTCGACTGGCAGATACTCTGTGCTAAGCGTTTAATTATCGTCAAACATCAGCTAATTGATCTTTATCGTCTTATCGTTTTATCGTTTTTATCGTTTTACTTATAATCATATGTTGTTCGTGTTTGATATGAATATAAGACTTATGTGTTTCTTATTCGATCGTTATCAATGCCAAGGTAAATTATGCAGCCACATGGGCTGCCGACTCTGTGGTTATCTTGAATAATGGCAATGGAACTTGTTTAATTTCACATCTTCAACATATCACACAGGAAAAATACAACATACAATTCAACCAATTCTATGATTAAAACTGCTACAACCATATCCTTCATAGGTTGAATTTACTGTAGCACATTACATCTTAACAACGATTTCCACAGTAGATTGCTACACAAATTGAGTTGCAACTCAAAGATAAATCCATTTATAATATAAATCTGAGTGTAGCGAAAAGTCAATTCACAATTCTCTTAATTGATAATAGCGATATTCGGAATCCCAGCTCCATGAAGTAAGTATTAAGGTTGAGTTTGAGAAATATGTATATGAATCTGATAAAGGTTACTTCACTAAGTACCAACGAATGGATAACAATTATGTAATAACACTATTCCCCTCTGACATAACATAGGTAACATATCCAAAAATATCAACACATATTTCTATATCTTCCTAATTCACATATGTATGTAGTGCATTGACCGACAAATCGGTTATATCAAATTTTTAGTCGATCGCTTTGGGGTGACTCCGTGCAAAGGTGCGCACATCAGATATGGACATGGACATGGTCCTAGGATGAAAGTATATCACAAGCTGTACTCTACCTTCAAAACTTGGTAGATCTAGCTTTTATGTATTATATGTTTGGTAAAATTAGCTGTAAGCCACTGCAATAGGATTTCTCGATTGATACGCTTAGGTATTACGAATTTCGGGATCTAGCTCGAGCTAAAGAGGTCTAATTGACTTTTAGTTTGAAAATAAATCGACACTTTATCGATTTGACAGCCCCAAATGGGCGTAGCTAGAAAGCATGACGTGAGCGAGAAAATATTTTAATTTTCTTAAAAATAAATTCCAAGCCGAAATCCCTGGCATTTAGTGCTCCTAAATCTTAAGAGTTGGTAAAGAATAAATTTACTAACCATGTCTTATCTTCCAAAAATCAAATTGTTTTAACGATATTATATATAATGGAACCGAATAATCATAATAATAATAACCATTTAAGCCAAGTGGAATTTTGATATTGCATATAAAATATTTATCTTAATTTAACATATTTTGATTTAGGTGATCCCAAAGCCAAATAGGAAGCCCAGCAAGAAGGTATGCTTTGGACAGATCGCCCAGCAAAACAATTGCATTCATACGGAAGAAAGACACAGAGAATTGGAGTAGATGGATCTATTGACTCAATTGTCCAGTTTGTGTTGGGTTATGACTTGGCCGTTGAAATACCAGTGTCCGAGAATCCGCTGCACTTCCATTGATTTTACCCATCATTCAATAAACGTTCTAAGTGTTCCTCAACAGTATTGTCTTATTATGCTCAAAATAGGTGCTGTTTTATATTTTAATCGATTTTTTTCCATTTTATATATAATGTGAAATATAATTTTTCTTGCGGCTCTCTTTTTATGTAGATATTCAATATCAGTAAAATACGGTTAAGGGATGCAGCTCTTGAGTTGCACTGATGCAGTTTTCAGATTCCAATTTACAGTAAAACATGCATACAAAGGAAATATACATATATTTAATAATATGTGAGAAATATGTATATATTGAATAATATATGAGCAAAATCGAATAACGTATATATGTATGTATATGTTTTATATTGTTCCAAACTTAACTGCGCCGCAGAAGTTTATCTTTCTGTCATTCTATATTTTATATCCCACACATTTCTTGCACTGGGAAATTTAGTAAAAATTAAATTTTTCATTGGAAAAACTGGAGCAGCAGCGCCTCTGTAACTTTGAGCCAATTAACTCAAATTTATTTTTAGTTCGGTTAGTTTAATTTACACCACCCATATTGGTAACTAGCTGACAATTCGCTATATATTGCAACACTAATATGAAAGCTAACATTCAGTGCATACGCCGTAAAGAATCGTCTATCCCTGAAAAAGGTATATACGGATCGATTTCAAACTTGTGGGAAAATATCGTTTTATCAATATTCGTTTTCTTTCGGATAGTGTATTAGATATATTCTATTTAGATATATATTTCTATTGGTTTAAATAATTGAATTAATTTTATTAAGTACCAGAAAAGAAATGAAAAACATAGGCACGCTGAAGATAAGATACCCTTGCCGACTGTAATTAATCTGCTGACATCTAAATTTAAGTTTGTCGTTCGAAATATTTTTATTTTACATTTTTGAAAAATTTTGCTTAGTTATTTTTACGTTTTTTTCTTGATTTGTTAGGCACAATTTCGTTTTAAACAAATTTTTTGGAACAATTTTCGTTACACACAAATATTTTTCTTATGATTCTAATTTGAGGTCCATAATCTAATTATTCCATATATATATTATATATTATTTCAAATGCACATACATGTCAAAAAGATGGATATGTACCAAGTTTCATTTGAGACTAAACAATTCGGGCAGACTGCATTGGCTATATCGCCTTGGCTACTGTTGATGATCAAGAATATGTATACTTTAGGGGGTCTCAAGCAAATTTGCAAATTTGAAAAGAAAAGCAATTAAAAAATCTTTAACAAGAGTATAAAAATAAAATCTTTTTAATTTTTTTTTAAATGAAAACAATATTTAAAAATAAGTCAAAAACAAACAAAAAAAACCGTCGGCAGCAGTAATTTTCATTAGTTGCTCCTGTTCTCTGGTTTCGAAAGAGCACGTGACAAAGCAGTTTTTATATTCTGATATCGAAGGTTGATGAAATCGACACAATGAATAAAAGTCAATACAACTCGAAGTACAAGTCGATAAGTGCCAAATATTTGCAATATATATAAAGCCAGAGTTTCCAAATTAAATATGAATGTTACTGGCAAGCAATCCAATACCACCCCACTGCCACCCCCTAAACAGTATATTTGCTAACCTGTATTATGCTCGAATCGGAAAACCAGTTTGGCTATAATCTAAACGATTTGTCAATCAATTATTCTTTGCTACTGCATTCGAAATCTACTTTTTAAGCTCAGTCAGTTGTTGTTGTAGGCTTGAGTTACTAGAAATATTTTGAACTTGTCTGTAAGACAATGAGCAATGCTCAGATATACGTAATATACAAATAATCTGCCTCTGTATAATATACTTTTTCTTCCTTACGCTTATAATTTATTACGTGAGTCACAATATCGCTTAAAAGTAATAATAAACTTTTAATTATAAACGATTTATAATAATTAGACATAGAGTTTAGTAATACTAACAGTCTATAATTAGTTTCAGTTCAATTTAATTTAGTCTATTAAAATATAATTTTTCAAAAATATTTTTTAAATAGTCGCACTAAAAATAATGTTTTTCACAGCTAATGTCGAATTGGTATCAAATTTGTTGTCCTTGCCGAGATTCACAAATTGAGTTTGTCAACACGTTGAATTCCCTTCATTACAAGCGCATCTGGCAGGCTTATAACGATGGTCAAATTTGCTTAGTCATAACAGCATAATTTCTAGGTGTTGGATATTTTTACCATTTGAGTAACTTGAACACCCCACTCCCACAAGACGGTGCTCTGGAGTTAGAGTATTCCACAGGCCATTACGCCCGACTGCAAAATTCGCTCGTGTTCAAATTGCTTTTTGGCAGCTTTTGCTTGACACGCATTTTTGTATACCCACCATATAATTGAATAATTGAATAAAATGGTTATTATGATGTTCTAGAAATAGTAGAAAACATCTCCAACCTCATAAAATATTTAAATACTTGATCAGCATAAAAAGCTAGGTCTGTCCGCGTGTCTGTCAGGCAGGTAGGTAGATTTCGCTGTTTCCTATATGTCGATAACAATTTGATCTGTGTTTATTCATTCAAAAAGTTTTCTTCCACTATTTCGGAATTTCATAATTTTTCACATCATCCATTCTGTTTTATGTGGAGCTTTGAAAATGTAAGCTTTCACACATTTTCCACAGTTTTCCCTCATTTTGCGACTTGGGATAGAATTTAAAATTTGAACTTTGAAAACTAAATAAAATTAGAATAGAAAAGTGCGTGATGCATGGAGCCATTATAAGATCTTCGAAATATAGTTTGGGTTGAATAAAAATACAGAAATCACAAGCTCAATGGGTTTTATTGGTCGAATTTTCCAAAACTACATTGTACTAGGTCAGGTTAGGTTATGTTTTAACGGTTGCCGACCAAGGTCGATACACTTAGTCCAGTTTTGGCCCGTTGTGATCTCAAAGAAAGAGTGTTAGACAGAGAGATTAATAGAGAGAGATTAAGAATAAGAAGAAGACCAAACTACCAAACAACTCCAAAAAATGATGCCTGCAGCGGGACTCGAACCCCCCCATATGAATAAATTGTGCCGGCTTCATTTTAGTAACTATAATACATTTTTTTACTTGATGCCTTCGCTGAATACACCCAATTGCTGCTCAGACTTGTCTCTTTTGTGTATATATAAATTAGTTAAAACCTTCCGGACAAAGAGCAGAATAAATAGGAAACAAGTTGCACAATAAGTGCGGATCAATCTCGTTAGTCTAGAAAAGACATCCCACTGAGGTCAATTCTTCCACTGAAGCCATTTCCTGTACAGATCTCTTCCTTTTTAATTTGAGTTAAATAAGTTAAATAAGGGGAAATATGCAATATCAAGGCATTCACTGGCAATCGAATAAAATCAAAGATAATGTTTCTGTGCTGCAACTACGGAGTAACTAGATGCGAAAAACATGTTTATAAACAAGTTTTTGTGAATCGTCGCCAAAATAACCCCGGCTTTTCAAGGCAGGTTAAGCCGGACAGTGGCACACTGTAAGTATTATTTTAATATATGCATTTTTTCATTTAATTAATTTCATTTGAAATAGATTTGGAAACCTCGCCTTGGATATTGCCGTCTATTCTGTAAGCTGCCTGAAAGATATGCACAAGCTCGTCATATGACTGAAGTGAAGCAGAGTATAATGAAACATATAATTTTAATAGTTAAATTATTAATAAACTATTTAAAATAGTTGCTAAACCAAATTAACTTAGTCATAAAATTTGGCCTTTTGTCTATGTTACAAATATATTTTTGATGTCCCTTTTTAGCCCTTTTTCCTGGTCTTTCTGTCCTGTTTTTGCAATCGATAGTTGCCAGCAGCATGAGACACACATGCAAAGTTGAAACTATTAACGCAGTTGAAGCAAGTAAGAATGCTGTAGACGAGTGTGCTCGACTATGATATGCCCTGATATATATATTTCATATATATATGAATGGATGAAATTATGATAATATATTGATAATAATGAGATCAATAACCCCATAACTTGTGTGTTTCTTTATCCGATCTTAATGACATTTTGACTGTTGATCAATAATTTGTATATCCATATTATAATACTTAATATAACTGCATATAAAATTGGCAGCATTTATTGCATTTATCGATATTCGAACAACGGAGGCAGTTATCGTGGAAATGAAGCAAACTTGATCTATATATTTTATATTTGAAGGCTCTATCTCCTCCGGACCTGGCTTTATCGACTCGGCTATTGATCCTGATTGAAGTCTCTAGCTTTGATAGTCTCTGAGATGCGCATGTTCATACAGACAGACGGACAGACAGACATGGCTATATCGACTTGGCTGTTGATCCTGATCAAGAATATATAATTTATGTGGTCGGAGATGCTTCCTTCTGCCTGTTAAATGCATTTGCACTAAATCATTTATACCCTATTTACCCATTTTCAATGGGTTCAGTGTACACATATGTACATACATGTATGTGGTAAACGGTAGAGGCGTATGTATTTAGGTATTCAGTTTCACTAGAATGTACAAATTGTTTGTTTAAATAATTAAAGTTAATTGCGCATTGAAGGAATTTGTGTTACTGTTTCCCAGCGCCAAATGCTCTTAATTCATGCTTCGTTGGCATTCAAGTGAACCTTGTTTCGTCATAAAAAATTAATTTGTTTGAGTAGCACTTCTTTAAGCTTTAATGGAATTAATTGTGTTCCTCCAATCTAACTATTCCCCTTTAATTTTTATCAAATAATTTGGAATATATGAAAAAAAAACATATAAAAACTAAAACTTTTAGTTTCAATAAAGATTTGAGCCCAATTATCGTAGAGCTGTTGAGACTGTTGGCATAAAATCATAAAAAGTGCAAGATATTTCGTTGCTACATTTATGTTAAGGTAAATCTCTCTCAGTATTTATTTATGAACTGTGTCATTTTAGGGCTTTTCCTCTATTTACGGAACAATAACAAATGAAGTTCTTTTATACGAATCTGGCTATTATAATCTCTGAGAGTAGAAGCACATCTCTGCACAAAAAAAACGTTTGAATTTAAGCCAAATAGAGATAAGCCGATACTCTGACTTTGATAATTATACGGTTTTGTTTATAATGTATATAGGTAATATATACATATGCATATATAGTTTTCTGCACTTGTGTCACCGAAGTCCTCCTAAGAGGCAGAATCAATTTTAATTACAATGATAAATGACACGAAAGACAATAATCAGAGATAATAAAAGCTAAAGGCTCAAACTTTGGAATATAAAGTATCGAATACCAAACACAAATAAAGTTTATTTAATTTTTATCCATAACATTCTGATAAAAATCGATTAAATATTGGGAAATTTGTGTGTTTGATAAGTACGTACTCAGATGTAGTCAGATATGGTAATAAATTGCATTTTTTGCTGTGTAGCTGTTTTGAGGTGAGTTGCTTCGAGAATGCCCTTTTTCGAAACTGGAGCTCAACTTGAGTGTTAAACAAAAACCAGCCCCATTTGCCCCATTTGCACTGCTGCAATTCTAAGTGCAACTGAGAGTTTTAATTGTTGATAAAGCGCCTCGAGCAAAAGTGGTCTCTGAGGGATATATGCTAAATTTCTGCCATTTGTCTGATTGAAAAGTAAGTCATTCACATATTTCAATTTGTTCTATTTCCTTTCGTTTCTGAACTTAGTGGCTCCACTTGGCTTCCGTCCCTGGTCACTTTCAAAAAGTAATCGCTATTTGTTGTATCAAATTTAAGGGCTGAAGTTCTCGTTCCAATCATTTTGCGTAATTGAAATTGCTTTTTTAAGGACATATGTTGAATGGTCTAAAGAACGCAACTTGCTTTAAAGGCAAAGTTATGCCAAAACAGAAAACGTTTTATCATTTCTGATTATTGACTAACTTTGCAAGCGAGTCATTGGAACCAATAATCGATAGTCGATAATCGTAAGTCGATAATCGAGTTGCCATTTACTATCTGTCACTTTGACAGTTTACAGTCGATACTTGCCACTTATAAGTTGTTTGCTGTGCTCAGTCTATTTCTATTTCAACAATGGAAAACAATACAAGTCAGCGTGTGCCAGTTCCGCTAATAAAGATTTCAGCGGATGTGCATTCAAAGGATGGGAATACAATAACGCAAACCATAACAATTTGTAAAATGAGAGAATCTGGAGGTATTAAACTGGAATTTGACCACGGGCTTTTGAAAAGCGCAATCGTCGAAAAATCCGAAAGAAATGCAGACGTTGATGAGAAGTAAGTTAACGATATCTGATGAGTTTTAGGTTAGCCTATGTTTGATACACGTGCAGTCAACACGCTGACAACATGTGTGTCTGCGAGTGTGTGTGTGTGTGTGTGTTTGTATTTGGTAATCGAACTGATGAAAAGAACAACGAGCAACTAATTCGAAAAAAAAACTGTTCAAATTTCATTTTTAAGTTAAGACCAAATCAGCTATAGACATCTGAGCATTTGATTGACACAGGCTCACACACACACACACACACACACCTACACCTACACACACACACCTACACACACCACCACAATTTGTTAAAGTATAAGTAGTTTTAGAGCCCTAATTTGAAAACTTGATTACCACAGACAATTATTCACATCACATTTCTTTATCATATATCTCCTTAAACAAATCATTTAATTTTCTAAATAATAATTTCTTTCAGATATGACGCTTAATGTCGATGGATCTGAGAGACACTTTAATGCCGTTGTTGGAGATACAAATATAGTTGCGTCGATACAACGATGGACTAAAGCAATTCGTTTTAATAAAAGTATATACGAGAAGATAAATAATGTGCCCAGCGAAATCAACTTAAAAGGAAACGACTTTGCCGACACAAATGCCAAAACAGCAATCGACTATCCTGTTAAGACCACAAACAACACTAACACAAAAAAAACCAGCAAGCTCTTATAAGCAGTACGACTACACAAACTGGTTTAAGAATGTAAATCATAATAACACAAAACTAATAAACTTCTTTAAACAGGATGAAATAACCAGATTAAACCAAACAAAAATAATTATAAAAGATACTCTAACACACAGGGATCACAAATAAACACAATATGGACACAAACATCTTTCAATTCGTTATAATAAACATCGAACAAATCTTAACTCAACTCGAAGTGAATATCTTCAAAGCAATAAACATACTTAACAGCTCAACAATGGACACCCTAAAAAGGGTCTACTTTCACTGCAAAATGTATTTAAATACTTAGCTGAAAGCCGAACCAGCCGTGCTATTATAAGTTTTAGTCTTTGAGATATAAGATGAAAACCCAGACATATGTTTTTCTTTTTCTAAATTTTAATGTTAACATCTGGTTAGGTAATAATTATTGTAATGGTACACTGAAAGTATGTATATAAGTATGTATATATAATATATATATAAATGTACATATTTATATATATATATGTATATCTGGCATACTCACTTACAAACTTGCTCTCTTCTTATAGGTTTACTGGTTGGTCAAAACATTCTCTTTTGTTTGTATTATGCTTGGTTTGTGATTTGGGGTCTCATGTTTATATTTTATATACATGTATTTACTATTCATACAAATACAAATACATATATATGAATGTCCAAATTCTGTTTAAATCGTTTTGTCGGCGTTCAAATCTAATTTGATAAATTATGATGAAAGAAGCCGCACACAAATTAATTCCGTTTTTAACGCTTCATTATTTAATTGTATTTGTTTTGGCATACACACTATTAATTCATCCATAACCATTATAACCAGTTGGATATTAGCGGTAAGATGAAAGATTTGAGTGCAGCAGCTAAGTTACCCCCCGTCAGGAATGGAAGTGATGTTTCTCTTTTGTTTGTTATAATTGCTGGAACTCATACCTTTATAACTCCCCGTCATTTCGAAAGGGAATGTATTTGTTTGTTTGCTCATAAAATCTTACAGGTATAGGAACTTGTGCACCACACGCCCACAAAATATCTTTTGAACGAAATTGTTATAATGGATGGATCTTCAACCGCATAAAATATATACATATAGTGACTGATAACATCAAACCATGACTTTAACCTGTCTTAAACATTACAAAAATGTTTTACAGTGTATTTATTAACATAGTGCTGACAACTATCGATTATTAAAACAGCAAAGATCGGGAGGGCAAATAAATATAATAATCATAAAATAACATATTTGATCACCTTCTGTGTCATTTAAGTGTTTAATTCTAACATGTTTAAATATTTTCCAGCTTATAGGAATTGCATGAACACGGTTTCCGAATCTATATATATCTATACTCAAGTTAAATCAAAATATTCGCTATTGTCCCGGCTAAGCCAGCCTTTGAAATCGGAATGGTTTCGCCACGATTCACAAAACGTTGATTTATTTGCATCCTGTTTTTCTGCAAGTTGCCGCCAAATATTACAAATTGTCAAATTCAGATAATTCATTCATTGCATCGAAACTTTAAATTGTTGCTAATATATCCTATATATATATGCTAAATCAGCAGCACTGCTGCTTAATTGGATTCATATTCATATTTGGTGCACTTTTTCCCTTGCTGTGTTTGCTTCAGAATAATATTATTATTTATGTTTATATAATGAGTAGAATAGAATACTTCCTGCATCCAGTCAAATATATACACACACAAGCGAACACGTAGTAATCTGACCCCAATTATTAGATAACATGAGGAAACAGCTTTATTTGGTAAAAGATTGCATACCAAAGTTCACCACTTGAGCACCACAGAGTCTAACAAGTAACAAAATATAACTCAGTTACTCCGATGAGGAAGTTATTTCATTTTCTAAAGGAGGTTATCCGCAAAGTACTGTATTTCTGATAATTTTATAAATTGTTTTTTTTTCTGATTTAATGAAATGATTTTATATACGTATTCATTAACAGGCGGAATGTTTATGGTTCTTTTCTAAGAAGTAACGGGCTCTGGTAACTGATTAATTTGGTTGGAATATCTTGAAAGACTAGAAAGGTCTTAACAGAAGACAAGTGCAAGTGAATGCCTTCGGGTTCCGTAACTAGTGCAATTATTTATTACACAGTCCGGATTTGTCACATAATAATTATTTTATTTTGTATTTATTTATTTTTACACTACATTTTGCGCAATTTCAACTTGTTGATTGAGATAAGCTGAAAGCCAGATAGACAGATAAACGGACAGACGACTACAGAGGGTCGGTATTCCTTTTTTGACCAATCAATGAATTTTATTTGCCCATTTATTTGTCCAAGTAAAAATGCCTCTCTCTTGAATGGCAAGCAAGGAATCAACAGCTATTTATTTCCTTATACAATATGAAATCAGATGAAACGCTAGAAGAACAAATTTCTAAATTGTAATGGTATAATAAATCAAAACAAGCATTCCGATTTGTGCCTTCTAAAAGGGTCGTTATGACGGGGTAGATTTTGTGTGTCATTAATGAAATGATTGCTCTATATAAATACAATAGGGGTGGATGCTGAGCAGTGTCCAAGTCACTGGGACTACCATTGTTATTTATGCATAAGAACACACTTTTCAAAAATGCGATACACTTCAGTGTGGCAACATTCTTCTCTATTTGCCATCAAATTTCCATCAAGAGTTAATGAGCCGCAATAGGTCTAACCAATTTGTTATTGGTGTTGGCGTTATTAAGGCATTTCGTTGAATAATTCATAACCGCAAGTGTCACGTGTTCTCTTTATTGTTGTGGCTTATTAAGGCATTACTTGCACATATGCTGTAAAGTGGTAATTATCAGATGAATGTTTACCCTCAAATAATATTCTTCGCCTGATTAAAGCAAATGTTGTGTACATGCAAACAAGAAACTAAGTCGAAAACTAGATTAGACTCTCCTCTCCGCCGGAGGAGTTTATTTATACTTGCTAAGGCTAAGCAGGAGTGTGACATGAAGCCTCGCTGCTATTCCAAGATTTATTCATGACATGAAATTCGGCTAAATTAGTGCCAAACACGACAAATTTGAATACGCAACAAACAGTGAGAACATTGAAACGACGGCAACGGACAGCTGTTTCTTTGTTGTTGTTGTTTTTTTTTTCGTTTATACTTTGTTGTTGTTTTTTTTCGTTTATTCTTTGTTTTTTTGTTTTTTTTGCTTTGGGCGACTCCATTTTATATCGTTCAAGAGTGAGGCTTTTGTGTAAAGTATTTTGCGTTGGCGCAAATAAGTACGAATATATTTATACATTATTTATGCTGCTTTATGTGCTAATATATTGTTTCTGTATTTAAGAATTTAGATTCAGAGTCAAATGTTATCCGATGTCCGATTTAAACCTTTTTCCTTATCTGTATTGACTCTCCATTAAAACTTTTAAATATTTGACTTGTAATAAATCGAGAAAATTACAATTCTTTTTAAGTTTAAAGGTTAAAATTATCTGATTCATATTGCAAGGGCAATGTGTTAATGAAGAGGGGAACTAATGGGGAACATTAAACATTGTATTGTTGTATTTTATAATATATAGTTTATATTATATATTATACTTTATTCAACCTTATATACTCGATATTCTGCAGGTATGCTTCAAGTTTTCATGTCTTATTATTCACGATGGGGATGTTTGAAATGATCGAAATTATCGATCCGAGCTGGATTATTCAAACTCACGGAGCTTTTCGCGCCAAACACGCTTGTCATTTTACGCCTAATGAGCGTTCTGTACGCCGTTTTGTGGATAAGTTGGAATTTTAATTTGCTCTCGACAACCAGAAGCCAGCAACTCGTGCACGAACTGCGCGCATTAATGAGAATACTGCAGCTGTTGAGGCCAACCGAAATGTATCTGTTTCCTCGCCATGACAACCTGACGTATTTTGTGGCATGATTTGGGTCGACACCCATGCAAGATGGTATCGGCACAAGCTTGGTCAGCAGCGAAGCCAACATCCGTGGTGTCATTGCTGCTCTCCGTACCAGCCGAAACCGGGTCATATCAAATGGGATAGACTGAATAGCCAATAGGACAAAGGAACAGCGGCCAATATAAATTTTTATTTCATTTATTTATTTGTTTATCTTAGTCTTTACTAGTTTAAAACTTATAAATTAAAGGCGCAAGGAAGTTTAGAGGGTTCCGTAGCTGGTGCTATTCAGAGTTTCGGAGGTTTGCCTTCGAACTGGCTTGCAGTCTTTGTTATATGTTATTGCATACTTCCCCAAAATGTACTTTAAAATTCTGAAAATCATTACATTAAACATTCAATCGTTAATTTAGTTACTATTAGATCAAATCAGCAAACAAATTAACTTACACTCAGAAAAAAATTTGTCCTGAAAACTAGAAAATTTTTCTTGATTTTAGAAATAATTTCTAAATATAAGACAACCAAAAATTTGAAGAGCTTGCTCAAAATTGAAAATCCCAAATGTATGGTGCTTATTTTTATTTTTTTTAGAAATATTTTCTATAAGAAATGCATTTATGAAAAGAAAAATGCAACCCTGGTCTTTACAAATACATTTTCTGATTAATAAGTTGAATTATCCTTGTAGTCAAATGTATAGCGAATTTCTAAAATTCAGGGCTACTTTTTTCAGAGTGTAATGATTATGATAATTCTAGCTCTACAATTGTAATAGATATAGGTTTTACATGATATGTGGAAGAGAGCGGGGCAGTTAAAATTCCTTTCAGTTACCAGAATTCTTCCATTAAAATTGCACAAAATATCTTAACTACAATTCTGTAGCTACAATTTAGAAAAAAAGCCTTCTAAATGAGGTCTATCTAGCTCTGCAATTTTGGTGGGGAGTGATCAAGAAATGTTCTTTTTAATCTCAGGATGTCTAGTTTGATAATTTTATCTCTTAAGCTTTGGAAGATATTGGATTTCTTCATTTTTGTGATCTTATCGGTTTACCTTATCAGTTATTTCGGTTTTGGATGAATTTTGGGGGCATGGATGGGTGTGACCGCAAAATATTTAATCAATCTTTGAAGGTATCTTCGGTAGCCGAGAAATACATTTCGCAAAATGATAATTTGAATCCATAATAACACCTAAGGTATTTTTCTTGATTATAAAGTAAAATGTGATTAGTGGGAATCGAGCTTTTATATAAGTAATTTTTCCAAAGTCAAGATAACTTTTCTTGAACACATAATTTTAATTTCGAATAGTTTATTTTGGTAAATAAATGAATATCCTTCGTCACATAAACGCGAAATGTTGGGGCTTTAATATGCTTTCTTTATTAGTTGCTGATCTCATTAAGGTTTTGCTGCTAAAAATATTTCGATTTCAGAAATGTTTAACATCAAAAATATATATTTCCCAGTTATTGTCTGGTAAGTTGTATCTTATGCATAAAGTTGATCAATTTTGAGTTGCTGTCGGGTTTTACAAGCAAAACATTAATGTTTTTAACAGGTTGAAATGAAATATTTGTATAGGGGAATAGGAGGTTTCTTTGAGGTTTTATCGCTGGCTTATTCGATTAATTACATTAAATCATCCGTACCTTGGGACACGAGCTCGGATACAGTTGCCTAAATGACTGGGTCCTTTAGACAAGTCGTCTACCAAGGACTGCAATAATAAAAGTTATTTGCCAAGTAAACTCCTAAATTATAAATTATAAGCACATTTCCTTTTATCAAAAACAAAAAAAAAGGAAGAAAGAAAAAAGAAGAACAAAATCCAACTTTGGTTTTCCTACTATCCCTTTGGGGTAGGCCTTTGCTTTGGCTTAACCACTGCGTCAAGCCATGTTGATCGTTATAGTGTCGACGAGGTGAGAACGATCACCGTCAACGCGTCCCTGCACCGAACATCATTTACAAATCTTTTTGAAGAATATTTTCACAACGGGCCAGGACTTGATGCACAGCTTCGCTTACTCACTAACGTATCTGCATAAATGGCGAATAAATGATTTGAAATCCGGATAGTCCAAGGATTGTATTTTTTCTTGCTTCACTTCACATTGAATCGAAATCAAATTAAAGCTGTGGTGTATCTTTGTATATGACGAAGGCGGAACACATTGTGTATTTTGCGATTTGAACATCCACAAGTTGCGGCATCCCGTCTTTTATGATACGTAAATGTGTGTGTGTTTTATATGAGTGGATATACTTATATATAATAAGAGGAGTGTTCGGGCCACAGACTAACAAACAGCCGACGCACAAACAGCATACAGTAAAATCGCTTCGATGGAAGCCATAATGACTTTACCTTCTTTCTACGAACTGAGAAATGACTACCAATTTGGAAATACCGCTTTTGACTTGCGAGACAGTGTGGCGATTGCTGTGGCTGTGGCTCGCAACGTGTGTTAACACAACCAAACATACATGTGTACTCTGCGCACTGTGTGCACTGTGTGCACTGGCGGGCATTATCCGGCTTTGCCCGGGCCAAATGGTTATTCGTGTGCAATTTATGCATTGTTCTCATCGCCAGTTGCTGACACAACATGAAAACAAATTGTTTTCAATAGACTCCTACTCTCTTCATGCCGTAACTATTTATTTTTCAAATGATGCTCTTTTAGTGTCAGCTCTTATACTGTGTACTCCCTGCGATATTCAATTAAAGGTACATGCTTCGTTCTTAATAAGATCGAATATAGAGTTTTTAAGTATTGGTCGGTCTATTGCAGCATCAGCAACAGTTTTTCACTGGCCTGTCTTGGGTGGTTACAAGAGTAGAATATTCAAATTTTAGAGTGCTCAGCTCGATCGGCGTACTTCAATCCAGTATAGACAATTTGCGGCACATTTCTTGTTAAGATTAAGCTGGTGTCAAAAGCAGTTGGAGAGCTGCGCAAGAAAATGGCTCCACACTGGAGGCTTCAAAGTATTTTCTTCAAATTTGCCACTCTTTAGCGCATTGATTCTAACCTGAAATTGAAAAAAAAATGACATGTTGAAAATTTTTTAAGTGATTTTTTAATTCATGTATATGTAAATGTAATTTAATAAGGGAAAACGCATCTGTTATTGGTCAAAAGACGCGCATGGGACAACCAACGGAATTTAAGCATCTCTGATCCCCAGGGAAAATGAATCTATTAGTTTTCTGCAATGTCCGACATGCTGAATGTCTTTGCGACCTAAATCTTAAAGCTAAAATGACAAAGTTATCTATCAAACTACCAAAATCGATATTGGAATGTACAAAATCTATATGATTCCCATAATGTTTAAATTCGGTAGATTGTTGTCAACCTCGTTTAAATATTAATCAACAAATTTCTTGACCACTTCTCTTGCTGTCGGGCAACCATTTGCAAAGGGCTATTGACTTTTACAGGTAGAGTCCCAAAATTTCAAAGATGGCAACAAAACTTTGGCAGACACGCCCACTCAAGCAGTTGAAAATCGCGAAAACTATTTTGTCCTACATTCCTGCAGCTGGAGTACCAAATATTTGAAATTTTATTGTTATCCAAGATTTGAAGAACATTTCTCGATCATGAGCAAAGTTAGGGTCGCCCACTTTGGTAGTTGGGATACTGACAGCTTATTATTACGATTTTTAACAAAAAAGCCCAGATACGCCCACTTCAACCACCGCAATTTGTTAAAGTATAAGTAGTTTTAGAGCCCTAATTTGAAAGCTTGATTACTGCAACCTTTTTACCACAGACAATTATTCACATCACATTACTTTATCATATATTTTATCCATAATTCATTTCAGATACGACCAGCTTCTATTGCAAGGGTATATAAAAATCCACGTGCCGAATATGGCTGTAGTTTCCTGATTCCTGAAATGGATGCTCATTTTAATTTATGTAAATAAAATGATGCCCAAGTAAATTATTTTATGCCCTCTTTTAATACCTATTATACCTCCTTATACCTCGAAATCTAAATCGATAGTGCCTACATATATAAATATAAATTTTTATTTTTTTTTTTTGGTTTGCAGAGCTGCCGTTAATAATGCAACATATATAATATGGTATTTTTAGGCATTCAATCTCAGCACATGTGTTCGTGATTCAACAGCTATCAAAGCGAGAAAGCTTAGATTAAAAACAAGACGAAAACAACGTGATTTACTCCAAATCGAGAAAATTAATTATAAAAAAAAACTGCGGCATGTCGGTGAATACGGCACACGCCAATAATGGTGTGCTCATCTATGCGGGCGAATAGTAAGTACTAAACACACACACATTTTAAACTGCAAAAGTATTTGCTGTGGCTGCCCAAGAAAATCTGACGTCATGAGAATTATGTTTAAAATTGCGAGCAAGCAGAATTTTAGTTTAAAAGTTTGCAAAGGTTAATCATAACTAACCCCGCCCCGGCTTATGGGAAATGCAGCAGCAAAATCTTTCGATATAGAATCTGCTTAGAAACGATTGCGTTTGATGTTTTTCATTGACAGCATTCTGCTGCACAGCGATAGCATTTCAATGGATTTTTCTGGACAGGATGGTCAGCTGTTCAAGGGCGCCAAGCAGGGTCGCATCTATTTGACATCGCATCGTATGATATTCAACAGCACGAAGCCCAATGATGCAATGCTATCCTTCAGCGCACCCTTTGTTGCACTATCGGATGTGAGAACAGAATTAATTCATAATTACTGCATTATTATATATTATATTTCTTTCTTTTAGGTGGAAATCAAACAGCCCGTGTTTGGTGCCAATTACATCAAGGGTAAGGTGCGCGCCCAGCCCAACGGCAACTATGTCGGCGAGGTGAAGTTCAAGCTGTACTTTAAGGCTGGCGGCGCCATTGAATATGGCCAGGCGTTATTGCGCGCTGCGAAGACCGCTCAGGGCAACTTCCACCATGAGGCACCACCACCGGCCTGTCAGCCACCTCGCGGCAACTATGTCTGGTTGCCACATGCGTTAGTTGTGCCGGCTCCGAACACTGGGTTTATCAGTGACAATTTTATTTTATTTTGACGCTGAAGTCCTAACGAGCAGCACATTCAAGTGGCCCAACGATACCAAGCACGGGCTTGTTAACGCACGGACCCAAGCAAAACTGCAACCCACCTCCCACCCAACCGACGCATAACGTGCGGTATTAACGGAAAAAGCGTATTATCATTTGTACACAAAATTCTAAATGGGTTATGAATAGCAAAATTGGCACTACAAGTTTTAAGAAAAAAAGGGTGAAAATTCCTTGTATTTCCGATCGGAACTGTAAAATTAAGTTGGCTGATTAACTCCGAAGAATAAATCTCATCGTTTATAAGCTTGTGTAAATAAATAACACCAAGCATTGTTCTACGATCAGAAAGAGAAGGAAGATTTATTAACAAAAGACCCCTAAGGGCAAATAATAGAAATAGTTTTTGTACGGATTCTATTCTATCCTGATGAGCCTTGTAATTGGGTGACCATATACAAGATCCATATTCCAGAATAGGACGCACAAGTGAAATATAAAGAGTTTTAGCAATGTAGGGATCGTCAAATTCCCAGGACCCCAAAGGCTCGATTAACAGAGGAAGAAACATGTTTATCGAACTTAAGCTTGGGATCTAAAAGTATTCCCAAATCGTCAACACATTCAATGCGTTTTAGTGGCTAATTATAGTTATATTAATCAAATCGGAAACGGTGAGATCGAAGCGTTGTTACTTACAGCTCAATTAGGAAACTAATTCAGTCTTGCTTTAGATATCATTCTGCTATTGAAGATTATTTTCTCTTCTCTGTACTTTTGGGTATAATGCCTGTTTGTGTTTTGCCTATAATTTTTGTCGGAGGGCAACACGATCTGACAAGTGAAGTTACCATTCAAAGATTTTCATGCAAGAGTGCTTAGAACCCTTGAGATCATCGACTTGCAAGATAAAATGCTTATTAGCTTCATAAATACGGCTGTGCAGATGCTTGTACGGCACTTGTTTCACTCTTTTTCGCGAAGAGCATCGCATCGTAATGAGCTCTGATCGGACGGTCCAGCAGCTAAACTTTCTGTATAATCACAGGATGAAAAGAGATTTCAACAAGCAGTTAGACGTTGTGCACAAACGGCGGCAAGCTGTTTGTTATTTGTGGCATCACGGCAGTTCAGCAACAACATTAACAAGAGAACAACGGAAAGGTCAATCGCTGGCTATCTGGACGTTGTAATTGTAATTGAATTACGAAAGATTATCTTCAAGATCAATGTCGAAAAGTGTGACTTTGTCAGTAAGAACTTAAGTGTCTTGCGCACTAAGTTATGCAGTGAGGCAGGCATCTGAAAAGATTAGCAAAAGGTAACTGCAACATCCGAGCTAAATCCAGCCAACATTTGTGAAGCACAAGAGTTCCCATAACGCATCACTCAAGGAGGAAATGATGTCCGAAAGTACGATAGGATGGTGTAGAAAAAGCTCACTCAGGCATGCGCTCTGACTTTTTTTTATATATATAAATCGCATTTTGCATAATAACGGTAATCAGTAAACTTAATCTTCTTAAATTATAAACTTCGCAAACATAAATAAACAAAATTAGTTGCGAATTTCAAGTGCTCACTCCGTTGGACCGTAATGAGTTGGAAAACAAGCTGACGTGGTTTTGAAACTGCTCACAAGTCACGTTGCAGCCTCCGGTTGCTCACGTTTGGAAATAGATCTGATGTGACCCGAAGAACAAGGCTCCGTATGAGTTGGCTTAGACTGACGTTATCCTGAACTTGGCACGACGCCCAGTCGAGGTTCAGCAGAAGCCCAAATTGAGCAGACAGGATCTATTTAGCGGGGAATAGGGTCATTGCACTAGTCAAGAAACAGAACTGTGATATTCAGCAGATTTAACAAAATGATCGAAACGACATTAAGAATATCGCTAATATGGAAGCAACTGAGCTCGTCGCTTCTTAGCACTGATCTTGCATCTAGGTCATCTGCTACAGGCGAAGGCAAACATCGTTGCGGATGCAGTGTGGCTGCCAGTAAAAGTGATTACATGAGCGAAGCTAACAAGGTAAGAATTAGTTAAAGAAATTACAGAATCATTTTATTGAAAGCAGCTGTATCGAGTCAACGCCTTTTGCAAGGGAAATAACTACTCGCATGCAGTGGCTTACATTCGGAGCACTCGCACAGTGGGACTACACTCAGAAAAAACAGGGTTGTTCACCTTATTATTTACAACGCAAATATCTAAAATTTAAGGTTTTTTAATGTCAGAGTGGATATTTCTAACATTTAGAAGAAGATTGTCATATAAATAGCAGCAAATTAGCATCTAACTTTATTCTATCACGTTCAAAAATATTTTATTATATTTATGAAATATTAGACATTAAATATTGAAGATTAATATTTAAAATTAATTTAAAAATTATTAGATACACTCTGCGAAATTCGATTAAAGGCACTTGATTTGTTCCTTATAAAATTTCTAATAAAATGGTATTTTAGATTCTATAAAGAAAAAATCAATATGGGTTAATCAAATTTCGCAGAGTGTATGTTATATAAGATTGATTTTAAACGTATAAGCTGTCATGAAAAAAATAATCTTACAAAACTCAAATTTCCCCGCAAAACGTTCTTGATATAGTGGCTATTACATTGATTATGCAGGATGTGCATCAGTTAACTGATTTTGTGCTAAAGTCTGGCCATATTCAGACATATTCGGTTTTTCGCTCGAAAATTCGTAGGCCTTAATGACGGAATTAATTAATTGACTTTTAAGCTAGTGAAAAACCAAGCAAGAATGTTCCTAGACGCCCTGATCCTAGGTCAATAACCTAATATATACGATTTATATTACTTTCTTACCAATATTATTTCGAATAAGAAATCCATTTTTTTCCTAATTGTGGCTTTTGTTGTTATCGAAAATTATTGATAATTATAAAACACTTTTGTTCCAAATTTCTCTAGTTTTCAAAAATTTTGGACCCGAGTTCGTAGGGACCTGGGTAAATTGACACTGCTGATAGTGATTATATTTACTTTACTTCCCTCAGACATATTCATAATAGTATTTTTTATTTTTTGAACATTCAAGGTGTTCAGTTTTCTCAAGGTCAATTACGGTTTAACAAAGCAGTTTAATAAAAAGCGATACTATAAATTATCTTATTAACTTCTTTATTGAATAAACAAATTTTTTTATCTTTGCTGATACGGTTTTATAAAGGTTTGACAAAAGATCCGTAAAGCTATACAATATACAAGTTTTTCCGACTAAATTAAATATTTGGAGCAAAATCAACAAATAAAAATTAAAAATTAGTTAGTCACCAAGCACTAATTTAAAAAATTGTCTTAAATTAAAAACAACTAGAAAAAATCTTCTTTTTAGAAATAACTTTTTCTCTTCTATTTTTCAGATACTTATTTTTAAATAAGTGAAAACCCTTCTAAAAAGTAGAAATGCAATACGTTATTTTCAAAAAATCTTTCTGAAATCTAGAAAGAAGTTATCAAATTTTTCTCGACTGCTTTGATTTAGTTATGCTCACTCAACATGGGAACGAAGTTGATTGTTTTTAAAATTTAATTAAACGAACTTTTAAACAATTTAACTGTTGGTTTATATAGAATGTAGATCCAGGAAATTCGACATATTTTTATTACATTTTAGGGAAATGTACCCTGGAATTAAGAAGAGAAATACGCATGTTTTTAGAAAAATACCTTCTTGATAATAGAGTGAGTCTCTCCAGTCTCTCCATTTTAAGAATTTGTTGAATCCAGTCCACTTTTTCAGTGTATTTATCCGATTTTTATCACCTTTGTTGAAATGTTGAGTGTATAATAAAATTCAAAGTAGTGAATTTGGTCGGCATATATTGGTAAGCAAATGCATTTTTCATTTCTTTTTAATAATTAAATAATATATATATATATATATATATACATATATATAAACCTATGCAGATGGGATTACAAATTTGTTGTGACTGTTATAATGACAATATCAATAGCAAAGTCGGCATTGCCATCAACTTCTTTCGATTTAAGTGCAAACAAATATGGTTCAAGAATATAATTCTTTTTGTGCTTAAAGTTAGCATAATTAAGTTATTTATCTAGAGATTTACAGGGAATCGGAACTAAGTTTTTGTTTTAACTAGGAATAATAATTACATTTGGATGTCGGAGATAATTTTACTGTCAGTAAAATACCGTTGCACAAGAATAAAAAGCGCAATCTTTGTGTCTTAATGATCAGTTTTACTTTTTTATGCTCTTAACACGATATTGATCAGATGTAAATGATGTTGTATAGGTAATATGATTATGTTATATTGAGCATTTCCATAAAGATCGCAGGTCTTCAAAATACATTTCTATTATGCCTAGTTTTTGTACGCAAATCAAAATATTTTATAACTGTGGCACACTCAAAACTTTTTTGCAATTTCTCAGCATTTGTTGAATATAGAAAATGCACAGCTAACATTACAATATAACTATCCCTAGTAAATTAACAGTTTGGGGTGACAAACCTGTAACGGACACCTTAAAATATATACCAATATTAAAGGGTCTTAGCTTATTTACCATCATCGTAGCTTAATAACAAAGCTTAAATTTAATTAAATTACTAAATTACTAACAAGCACATTCAATAAAAAAAATGAATTTTTGATTTGTTTGACTTGAACATATGTCATATAATATTCATATATTTCCTTTGGGATTGGTGACCTTTCATTCATACAACCCACTTAACAAATCCCACCCCAATTTCCTATTGGTGTAAACTGCAGAACGAGACGGCAAACATGTCGTCGCGCTTGAAAACCTGCTCACAAAAGAGTCCAGCTATAGTTCGTTAGGAGCTCATCTTGCTTTCTCGCTTGGCAAGAAAATAATGGATATGTGGTGACCATTTATTAAAACATGTATTTGGAAGACCTTCTTGCCAGTTTCAACGCTGATGCCAACGAGAGAACACCGCTTACCCACCACCAAAGTGAAAACATTGTGAAACAAACAAATAAGAAATAAAAAAAGAGCGACGCAATGCCACGTCCATTAAAAACAACTTATGGTGATCAGAAACCGCCGTATTCATATATATCTCTGACTGCGATGGCTATACTTCAGTCGCCGCAAAAAATGTTATCGCTCAGTGATATATATCGCTTTATTATGGAACAATTCCCATATTATCGGAACAACATGCAAAAATGGCAAAACTCATTGCGGCATAATTTAAGTTTCAACGACTGCTTCATAAAAGTGCCCCGTAACGTTAGCAAAGCCGGCAAGGGATCTTACTGGACCCTTCATCCAAAGGCATTCGATATGTTTGAAAACGGCAGTCTGTTGAGGCGACGCAAGCGATTCCGAGTCAAACAGCAGGAAGAGGATTTCTTCAATTCGAAACTGACAAAAACATCTGCATATATCAAATTCATCAACGATCCGAGTAAAGTTCATCAGAAATCAACAACAACTAGTAGCAGTTCCCATCAAAATTGGATGTTCGAAAATACGCAAAATCAACAATGCAAATTCCCTTTGGGAAATGAAAGTGAACTCGTCGAAAGTATGCCAACACGTCCCAAGCGGGCATTTACCATTGAGAGTCTAATTGCTCCGGACACAGAAGCCACTAACGATGAAAGATCTTGTCAATCCTTTCACAGGAAGCATGCAGCTACAAACAGCCGATATCCTGAAGTTAATTCTGATTCACATCAAAGCGCGCAACAGTTCCTACTATCAAACTTTAATCAACTAATTGCACAGCAGCAGATTTATCTACCCACAATCGCGTATCAGTTATATAATCCGCAACAAACATTGAATGCTATGTATATGTATCAGAATAAGCACTTGTATGATCGTCATAGCTCATTCCGATTAAATGGTCCGTTATCCGTATTTTAATAAAAATCATATCACATAAAAGTTATACACATTTAGACAAACATATTCTTAAACATCAGGCATCATATTGACTAAGCTTGTTTTGTGATAATTCATTACCCAATAAAATGTCCTCAATGAAAAACTAAATAAATACATAAACAACAATTTTATCTCTGATGTAAAATCGGTTTTCTTAATAAAGTAAAATGTATTTAATTTTTTTTTTTGTCAATCTTACGAGCTAAATTTACGTAGGTAATAAAACTTCATTTTCGTCTTCCTAAAAAAAGGACACTATGGAATAAACACGCGGAACTCAGAGCATATATGAGCTGGAGACTTCAAATTACAATACAAATGTACACATACATATACTAAGAATATAAATTATCATGCGCAGTGTTTCCATTTTGGCTTTTTATGGGACATATTGATTTTTTTTAATTTGCGTTAGCCGTAAGATTGAGAAACAGCTAAGATTGCGCTCCAGGCGACATTTCTGAGCACGAAGTCTTGAGTGCTGGCAATGGCGACGGTAAATACAGTTAATTGCTGATGTTACCCGAAAATTATTTAAGCCTCACAGGCACAAGCATATCAAATGAGGAGAGAACGAGGAACTGTACATTATTAACAGTTAATTTAGATGACTGTCAGTCCAATGAAATTCAGCCTGCTTTGAATATTTGTATCCTCGTATGTATTTGTATCCTCGCCATTGGCTGCACTGCCCGTATACCCTACACATCTCAAGTTTATTTAATTTAATCGATTTTTGGCGTTTCGAAAATATTGATTGCCATAATATTCAACATCTTTTACCCAAATAGAACCAAGCAACATCATTTTCTGTACGTCCAGAGACCTTTGAAGGCGTAGGCTTGTTTTGCACACGCCGTTATTTTTTAAATGAATTCAACAATGTGCTTGGAGATGCCTTAAGTTTTACAGTTTTACAATTCCTGCGGCAAACATGAATGAGCCAAAACCCCTATGTACTTGGTCTTGATTACTTAACCGCTTCTGGCTATGCTCCTTTTTCCCAAGCCCCTATTATTGAATGTGCTTAAAAGACTTCCGTTTTTCTCATGTTAAGCAGATGAATCCATCTTATGAATACTCTTATGTAAAAAATATAAGTTAATGCAACTTAATTATAAGAAAGAAAAAGTTATGTGCAAAATGGTCAAGGCATGGATTTGGATGGCTGATAATAATTAGGTCACAGATGTCTCCTTCTGCACTTTGCGCTTGGATAAACGGTGTAGAAAAAAAAATTGCTTCCGTTTGAGTTTTTCCACTTAGAAGATTTTGAGTTATATATTAACTTGCTTGATTGTACAGAAGATGGTCACAATTAATTTCCTAACGATTTGGGACAGCGCGCAACAATTTTGTTGCAGATTTTTTAAGCGATACCGATTTGGAAGCACACAAACACTTCTAACTAAATATCCACTTTCATTGGATAGTTAATATGATGATCTTTCGAAACGGTTACTTATTCTTTTTTAGCTGAACGAAAGCATCTTTAGTTAAAAATATGAAATGCATAATAATATTTCAATATCTTGTGGGGGAAATGCAATATAGAATTGATGCTATGGAATTCCATTGGGTGATCATCAGTAATCTGTGTTTTGAACATTAAATAAAGCAAAATTCAGACAATATAACATATATAAGGTGATTATAGTAATTTATTTATATTCGATTGTTAAGAAATTATGGCATCGAATCTTTTTTTAACTGAAATATTAAGTATTTTGCTCGAACAACTATTAACGCCGGTAACAAATCGTATGGCAACTGAAAACTTATCACATAAATGTAATTCAGTAAGTTTAACTATTCAGTTATTCAGTTTTATTCTTGCTGGAGTTGAAAATATGAATGTAATTTCCACAGCAAATGGTTTTATGCTTAAATATAACTAATGTAAAATGATTTGTTCAGAATATTAAGTAGTGAATTTAATTGATTTATTTACATGTTTAACCAAAAATAAAATCTGTCTTAAGCTACAAGCCGTCGGAGTAACTGCTTTGCAGACCTTATGGCCAGGCTGGCAAATCTGCCCAAAGCGTGGGGCTCTGGCTGCACATATGTATATTTTGGCAATACGATTCACCGGCTTGATGAACTCCTCGACGGCCGTCGAAAAGCCATAAAAAAAGGTTTGAATGGAAAAATCAAAACATCAGTTCCCAAATTAACCGCTTTGACTGCAAAACAATTAAATACGACTAAACTACACTTTTATACGGATCCTAGTGCTTAGTGTGTGCCTCTTACACAAGAAAAGGATTTGATGATTGGGGTGGCTAAAGTCCCATGAAGGCCCATGAAATTGTCTTAGTCCACAGTCTTGTTGTAAATAGCGTAGGCATGGAACCAAAAATTGCATATACCATCTGGACTCTAAAAGATGTACTAAAATGTACTAAATATATATGACGAATGTGTAAAACCAGTTTGTCCGAAAAATAAAGCAATACCACAAAATGTTCTGCAAATTTTTATAAAATCGTAAGATTGTTAGCCAAGTTGTCAACAAAGTGAAACTCCACCAAAAGAAAGTCTTCATACTCATTTATTAATGGGGTATGAAAAGATTAGATCTCGGAGTGTAAGATTGTTGCCTTTCGCTAAAAAAAATACCAATGAAGTAATATTCAGACAATAAAAGAAAAATCTAAAACTTCAGAAAATATAAATACTGATTGAAGCGTGAAGTGAAATTTTACAGATCGTTTTAATTGGAGCTTGTGTGATGCAGGTGCACAATTTTCAAATTTTTCAATCTACAATCCGTAATTTTTGGAAACAAAAATTGAATGACAATTGACATTCATGGATCCAATTTGGCTGACTTCCAAAGTTAATAGATTTCGATCCGAAGTTGCTAAAAATTTCCGTTGTTAAGTTCATTAAACGGATTGTTATTTATGGCCAATGCTAAGTATACGAATTGCAGAGGTATAGAAAAACTATTTAAAGATATTTATAAATTTTGAACAACAATTAACTAATTATTTCCATTTTGAGCGATCCTTTGGTTAAGTAAAAAAAAAAAAAGTTGTATAATTTATTGAAAAACGAGTATTGATTTTTCATGGAACACAATTTTTCGACTGAAACAAAACAAAAATTGAAAAAAAGATGTGAAGGTGCAGCTGCTTGCTTGCGGGCGTATTTTATGTGTATGAAATGCAGAGTCGACCTTGCTTAGCTCGCCATACTCTCACGAGTATCGAACAGCACGAACACGCACGACCAATTGACTCTCTCAAAGTTTGAGAATGAGCGGAGAAGCGAGAGCGAAAAACCCAGTTAGCGCTAACCTATACACTGTGCAAAGATAGTAACGAATTCGTTCTGTTGGCTAAGAATTTCGTGTTGCTGCTCAAAATTTCGATTAGTTATTCGTGCGATTGTCAAAAAATGTGGAAACCGAATAAAACCGATTTGGCGCAGTGATCGTCTACCCCATTCGAACTTTTATTTCGTTTTTTTTACGATATCTTTGGTGAGCGACTCTGTTGTAATGCGGTAGGCAGCTAGGCAACTGCAGCTGCGTACAGGAAGTGCTAGTTAAGGCTAAGGGGGAAAAATTAAAGTAAAATGTGACATTAAAAATTATATAATACAAAAGCTTTCATAAATTATTAACTATCAAACAATGTTTTGCAAGAAATGAAAGCATCCTGCTCAATCCCAAATACAAAAAGTATAATTTGAAAAACATAGTACAATAATAATGATTATATATATATATATATATATATATATATATATATAATATATTTGTTATATATTTACGAAAGCAATAACGTAATTTAATTGATGTCTCTTAATGACAACTAATTTATTGCAAAATTTGATATATTTTAAATGATTTTTGATGGTCACAATTATGCCATAAGTAGCTAAGGTTAAGATAAAATAAACATCAATAATTCATTTTTCAGTCGATTTATAATCTTAATCTTCATCAAGCAAAAAATCAAACACAGAGACAGGTTCATTAAACGATCACTTTGCTAAAGCCAAACTCATACTAGACGGTAAGATATTTACACAACCAAATTATGCGCTAATGTTGTAATTTTGTGTAACAGTTACGCCTATTTGCAACGGTAACTGCACCGTTGACAGTCACCCAACGGAGAGAGTTTCAGCTGCCCATTATTGCTCAATGCGCAACCGAACCGAATGTTTCACAGTGCATTTTCACAATATGAGTCAGACCCCATATGAAGGCGTGCCCCACAAAAGTCTGAAGACAAAACTTAAAGTTTCAATAGGAACGCTATTGAATACATACTATACCACACGAAATGCAAAAGAAGATGCTGTGAGATCAGGACAAGCGATGTGTAGAAATAATAAAGGATCTGTTGAAGTGCTCAGTTTTTCTGGACGAACGAACGGTGGCACAGAGAGCGCTGCTCTTATATCATCTTATATCGATATAGCCTTGTGTCAACCAAAGAGGTGATTAGGGCGATTGGCGTCCATCATTGCGACCGGATGATGGACGCGGTGCACCCTGAACATATTGGTGGAAAACGATCAAAGGATATATTCTCACAGCGTCAGAGTCCGTTGGCCGCATCTCAACTTTCTGCAGTCTACATTGAACACATTGCATATGGGTAAATTCATAGTTAATAAAAAAACCGCTGATGAAATACTCTCAAACCATTAGTAATACCATCTGATAACAGGTGACGAAAAACAGGATGGGTGTAGCGTATAAATACCGATTTGTGAAGCATATTTTTATGTAATTTACCCTCCAAGTTTGTTTTCAAATAAAATTAAAATAATAAATTAAGAGAATTAAAACAAAATAATGATTGATACATTTGAATAATTGTAACAGGCTAGGTCTGTCGGATCTATCGTTAATTGTCAAAAATTTCATAAATTGAATCCTTCACGAGGGTGCCGACTGGTAATAGCATCACAGTGGCTCGCAAGGCACTGATGCTAGCTAAGATCTGTTTACTGAACTTCGGACATGGTCTCCATATAGACTTGTGCTTGGTAAAGGGAAATATCATGCTTCGAGGTGGGGCTGGTCTAAGGTGTAACGCGACCCGTGCCGATAGTCAGCCTGGCTGAAGGCCCGTAAATAGCCCAGCCGCTCACAGAGCATATCGGATTCTTGGCGACCTCCGATATTTATACGCCTCACCTGCATGGTGCGGACCTCTGTGCACCGGACATCTTTTCTCCGCAACTCGTGGAATTCATATGGATCTGAAAACAAAATGAAAAGTGTCCGGTAGTCACCAAAAAGGGGAAGGGAGATTTCCCAAACCAATAGCTTGACTTGGGATATGGCCCTCCACCAGACGAAAGCATTAAGTCTCTCGTCGCGGAATGCGAAAGTCGTAAAGCCGGTCTTCCTATAGGTAGGGATCCCAACGCTCGCCACTCCTTGTGGGCAGCACGGTTACAAATGTGAGGGGTGAGTCACTCTTAACATTCATTTTTTTTATCCCACTTTATAGACCTGAGCCTTGCTTCAAATACTATTAGTGATCAGTTAAAAGGGTGGAGAGTCTCTGATGAGATTGCCTTCTCCGATCACAGGTATATTGACTTTGAGCTTTCTCTGATTCCCCCAACCGGTTCATCTATTAAATCAAAAGAAGAAAAACTGGAAAAGAAAACTTGATTGAATGCTTATATACTCACGAATGCCTTCAAAGCAGCCTGTCCCAGGATGCCTACAACCAAAAATTTTATGGGATCGGAAGAGATCACATCAATGAAACATTTTCTTTGCACAGAAAAAAAAACCGTTTAAGTCCAGCGCAAAGGATTTCACACACACATCAGTCCATCTTCCTTCATGTTAAAGACTGTCAAGCGACTCATAAGTATACACCTAAATAGTTCCATAGATCCAAACCTTATTTCTGGGTTACCGGCGGCTGTTCTCGATTCCGTAGTCAAAATAAAAAACAGCTTTCATAGAAATCAAGGATGTCTCATATGCATGCCGGATATCCAAGTAAGCTATAACGACGTACTCATTGGCATGGAGACCGTCAAGAGCAAACTTAACCACACGGTTAATTGCTGAGCGTTCGGTTTGAAGCCTAAAGCCGAACTGGAACATTGGTGTTACCCTATTAAATGCAAGAGAAGCTAGGATTCTCCTCATTCCACAGCTTTTCCTGTATCCTGCTGAGGTTTACTAGAAGACATACTGGGTGAAAACTTTCGAGGGCATTAGGCGGCTTCCCATTCTTGTGCAACACGACTGATAATTGATTAACGATTTATCGAAAAAGAAATCAATTTTAAGAGGTCTTCTTGGCTGCAACATTTTGCAAACGAAGTATGCGAATAATTTGAAGCTCTTGGCATGGTTCTAAGTAAGATTGTTAGGCCCTGTGCAAATTGTTCCGCTCCTGTTTGGTCGACACTCCCGCCAAAAGTCTTCAAGACCACTTTCCAAAAAGGAAAAAAGGAAGAGGAAGAATTTTCCGAACACTTTCTCATTTTCTGCGCAGGATGAGATTAGGCACCCTAACTCGTCTATCCCGCTTTGAAAAAAATGAACAGCTAGAGAATCACTAAATTCAAAATGCATCCGGTTGGAGCCGGATCTTTGATCTTCGGGATCTTTCGGGAAAAGATAGCATCCGACTACACAGCCCACTTAATCTGATCCACTAAGGAGGAGGTTCTTAGTACTTTACTTTCCAAGCGTTGTCGACCAATTTTCAAAACTGTCTTTGAAGGGTTTTACCAGCAAAACCTTTCAATTTTTATCGGAGCGCACGCTTATATGCCCGCTTGTATTTATATTGTATTCACACAGAGCGATATCTCAAATACTAAAAATGGAGTTGTTTTAATATTGAAGATGCTTCAGGTGTTTTTACCGAGATGGCATCTTTAGATTATATATTTAAGTAATTTTTTTTACAGCAACAAAAACGGCAATTCTTATTAAAATCAATACATAGGATTTTTCATAATAATTTTATAGGCAACTTACACCTGTGACTGGCGAAATTTGTGCAAATTTCGCAATGTAAATTTTTGTTAGTGGTGGTCCGAAAATATCATAAAATACGAAGTGCAACAAAATGAAATTGGAACATCCTCTGGTGATGCGGATTTAATGAGCTATTTTAAGCACAGCAAGACCTTACGGACCAAACCAAAATTGTTACTAGATGTCGCTGCAAAATGTAATTGCGATAATTAAGTTCATTTATGAGCTAATTTTCTCAAACCAAATAAATAAATATAAATAAAATAATAAAATTGAAGTAAATATAATGAATTCAAAGAATCATTCTTACATAATATAATTACGTAATAACGTTTTTTTTTCATGTGTATTTTAATAGTTATATAATTTTTTTGTTTTACTGTTTTTTCTGGTAATCATTAGCACAACTTCACTAAGAATTTTTTTAAATATCGATAGGTAATGGCGGACAGCGGGCGGTTATTTTTATTCCTATCTTCACTATATCGACGCATATATTTTAATTATTTCACTTTCATGAAATGGTTAAGTAGTTTAATGATGTCCGTTTACTCTTAACCAAAAGACATCGGATTAAAAACATATCGTATAAAATGCAGTAAAAGTTCCGGTTCCGGAAAAAAATTGTAAAAGTCGCCGCTCACTTGACACACAAAATACCACAAACCGTAGAACGATCAACGTTAAAATCAAATACCACAAAGAGCCGTTTTTAAAATTAATTCATTTTCGAAAAAGGGAAATGAAATAATTTGTGACTAATAATGTGTGACAGCCTTTTTTTTACTCTCCAACGCTGATTTAGACTTGGACAAAATTACGTTTTATATGTGTTGTTAAGTTGGCAACCCTAAGACAAATACTGAATGAGAAACCAATTTTGTTGTGATCTCTTAGTCTACAAAAAATCTTATGTATATTAGCGTTGAATATGTACAGAAGTCTTTTGCACTCAAACGTGACGACGACAAATTTTTTTAACGCGAAATTGTTGTGTGAATGTGTGTGGAAAATGTCAGATGAGTTCAGGACAGCTGTTTCGTGTGATATTGCTTTAATTAGTAAAAAGCTTACACAAAAAGTGTTTAAATCGTCAATCTGTCTGACAAAAAAGTATTTTCTAAGGTCAACGTAATTTTAGGCAGCACCTCAAATATTGTTGCCATCAATGTTACTGGGAAATACACCACATACATTCAAACACACACGCGCATGTATATATATTAAAATATATATGTGTATTAGTGTTCTCGCTACGAGAGCCGAAGTGGTGTAAGAGCGAAGAGCGAACGTCAAGAGAAACGAGAGATTCGCCTCTTATTATAGCAATTGTGCTTGATTTTAGTACGCGAGGCGATCAATACTTGGCTTTTGTTCAGTTATATTCTGTGTAAGCCAAAGTGAAGTCACCTCGTGCTAACAGCCGTGATGTACAGCAATTAATTGCAACAATTAAATACATTTATATAAATGAGCATAACATTTGCATGTACATAACACAAGCTAATTGAATCGCTAGAGGAAATGCTAACCTGAGCATTTTCCTCAAATTCTTGTACCAACAAAATAATTGACCAAAGATTGTGAAAGTTCTGTTAAAAGCGTATTAATGTTGTAGTGAATTAAACGAAAAAAAATACAAACATATAAAATAGGCCGAGTATTATTGTTAAGCCAAATGTACTATCTTGTGGCGTACAGCTAGCAATTATTGCAGCCGAAAGGCTGTAAAAAACATTTTTGACGACGGCAACATACAAAATACATATACAACATACATATACACGTACATATAGCATATCAAGCTAAAACAACGACGACGACAATACTAGCAGGACATAAACCACCCACAAATTGCAGCCCACATTTAGAAAATCGATATTTATGTACTAGTCAAAACGAATTTTGAACTGAACGGTGGCATTTGTGTGATGTCAGTAAACTTTTGACCATTTGAGCGAATTGTTCATTGTGCACATTATTGTGAATACACATCTGTTGAACCTTGCAATTATATAATCGGTCGTAGCAGTGGACCACCTTTGAATTACACAAAAATTCTTGGTTCTGCAATGGTAAAAGATAACACTGGCACTCTCACAATGCGTCTCGTTCGAAGTAAATTACGCAAACGCGACGAGCCTCGGAACGCGTCATCCAATGTTATTACTGAAGATAGGGAGCACCAAGACAACAATGGAGATGATGCTGACGCTGATGCTGATGCCGATGCTGATAGGGGGACGAATACTACTATGAACAACTGTAGCAGCCACCACGTATCTTTCGTACGAACGAGCGGCGGAGGCGCTGCCGAAGTCAGAAGTGGACATCCAGATGTGATTGATATTCCGGAGTGGACATTTCCTCCAAAAGCGCCTGCACCACATATCTATCATATTAACCCGGTACGTGAAAAAACAAACTCCAAGGGGATTTTATCCATCTAAATAAACATTTTGTAGGAGCTACTGACGTTGTTTTCCTTTCCAATTTCAACGGAAAGTATTTTTATTAAACTATAATCATCTATAGTAGCGCTGTGAAAAGAAAAAAATGATTTTATATTATTAGTCTAATGTTGTATGGTAGATGCTTATCTCGAATTCACTACATGGATTTATATGTTGTCAAAATCGACAAACAGATCTTGCAAAACATGAAAAACAACAAAATCTAATTAATGCTCAATAACAATTTTTCATTCATTGTTGAAAAAATTCCATTCGTTACGCTAGATGTCATTCTGTCTGAATTGCCTTTAAGGTTCAAATTCAACATAATTTCCACATCCGAAATTGTTTTGAAGCAGTCTGTAATTTTATGATATTGTCAGCCCACCACTTAGAGTTCGTCATATATTGCATAAATGTAAACAAGGAGAGCTCTTGAAGATGCACCAACTAGTCAAGATTTTTAGGCAGGCTTGCTCAAGCTGATGCGCGAGAGCAAAACTTAAACTCCAATACCCAGTAAATTTATTTAAAATCCATGAATATTTCCAGATAAAATTTGTTTCTTATTTTAATCCAAAAATTCTCAAAATGGACGAATGCATTTTCCTCAACTGGTCTGGCGATGCAGAAATAATGATGCATTTAAAGGCATGGCAAATGCTTACACAGCATTATCAAAATTAAGCTTGATACATGACATTGCTCTGTGTGAAACCGTAACACTTCCACTTCGAAGAACTCAAAACATTCAGATTTCGACAAAGCCTTTGTATCTGCAAATTTTTCTTGCAGACCTTGGTAATAATACGAACCAGTTGCCAAACAGATGACGCATACTTACTCTCCAGTTCGAAGATCATTTCAACATCATCTTTGTCTGTGGAATTGTATTTCACAAAAATGTATTTGGTTTTTTTTTAAAATGAATTTCCGGGTTTTTAATTAAACGATCACAATTCATTCATCGGTGTCATCACAGCCCATTGTCCACATCAATTAGGTAATAGAAACTTTTGTTCAGTTTGGAATTTCCCTTAACGTTTTCAGATCAAACTGGTTCATTCATGCAAATCTCAGTTAAGCCGTGAGGAAAACCCGTAGTAATTGCGTCAAACTCTATTTTCGTTTGTTTAAGAATGAAAATAAAAATTAAAAGTCAATAATAATAATCGAAATAATGATTTTTCTTGTTTCAGGAGATGTTGATAGCAAATGACAAAAACAGTTTTAAAGGATTTCGCAAACAGTTCAGTGGGCGGTTCAAGCGATTAGTTGCCCGAAAACTGGAACCTGCACCTGTGATACCTCCAGAACTAAAACCGCAACTAAAAACAATATATGTTTATTAATATTAAGATCTTGTGTGTGTAAATATGTGTAAAATGACTACAGCTGGTGACAGCCAAGCAATCAACTTTTTAAATTAATTATAAAAAGTATTTCACGCATATTAATTTCATAACGATAATTTTTAATTTGTCAATGGATTAGTAAGACACATAGTATTTGAATAAAAGAAATTCCTGACTAAATATTTGACTTTATTTGAGAATCATGCTGACACCACGTCGATAAGTATTTTATAACAATTCCGTTACATTTTCGTAGTAACTTTATAATAAGTGTATATTAATTTCAAGTGTATTTTTAAATATTAACTTAGAGTACAAATGTCTCTTAACATTATTAATATTGTATTGTATTTTACAAATAATTATATACCCTTGTAGAGGGTATTCTTATTATGTAAATTAAATCTATATTACTGAGTCAATATATCCATGTGCGTCCGTCCGAATTGTTTAGTCCCTTATGCGCTGAACTTCATCAGTTCAAAAAGCATTCTCGAGGAAACTTGATTTCTATCAGTCTTTTGGCAGCAGGCAGTACATAAGTCGTATCAGCCCACTATCATATCATAGGGTTGCAATAGGAATCGGTCGAAAGCTGATTTTTTAGTATGCCTACGCTTATCTCGATCAAGAACAAACCGTTATCTTATCTTGTGGGTCGAAGCTATTCTCCAGACATCTAATTTTTTTTTATGTGACATGTGTGTTTTTTTTGGGTCTTGTCAAACTGGAATAAAAACAAAAATATTTGTGAAACCCAATTTTTTTAACACCTGTGTAAATATGTCACTTTTTTTAATATTTGACGAAAAATTAACTTTTTTTTTAATATTTGTTACAAACAAAAATGTAGAATATTGAGTGTGCTGCAAGTCGAGAAACCGGAAGACTATAATTAAGATTTGTAATCATCGGGGAGTCCAAAATAACTGTTATTTCTTGTTAAAGATGTGATTATCAATAGATAAGGCTATGGTATGTTATGTGTTATAGATAAGTTTGCTTATCGATCAGATCCGTCGGGTGGCTACTGAAAACTCCTCACAGCCGTCACATTTTGCTCACTTTAGATTTAAAGATTTAAAACTAATTAAGAACGTATCATTAAAGTGCTTCTCTTATCTAAAGCGAATTATTTTTAGGCATTCGCCAGATGTGATATGCCTCCCAAGAGCTTGCGTAACTGGAACAAACTTTGCGGGGTTGATCGAAATATTCCCCTGGAATGCCTAATTCTTGAGTTTTTTTTTATGTTTTGGCCAGAACCTTATTCTGCAAATGTAACAATGTGGAGGTCCTATCCGGAGCACGCCATATGGCCGCGGTATCAAGGAACCTCGCTGGATACATCTTCGGAGGATCTTTTCAATTGCAGGGCGCAAGCTACGACATCCAGGAAGTACCAGACGACTTAATTGTGAAGAATAGGACAGAGCCGCACCAGCTATTACTTAAATCAGAAAAATACCACTCCAAGGGAAAATCCAATGTAATTATTTTAAGCTGTCTTTTATGATCGGCGTTTAAAGGTGTGGGAAACTATTTAAAAAAGGGTGCAACATATGGCAGATACAACTAAGCCATATCTTAAACCATCTCAAACACTTATGGAAACATGCATCTTATTTGGGCACACCTCTTTTAAAAAATCCTACTTGTGGGACAGGAGTTTATGAATCTTCCTTGGCTGTGACGCAAATATTTTTCTCTTTGACTTTAAATCAGTTGGAGTTCGAAGGCCTTAATATTGATTTATCAGATGATATTACATTGTTATCAGAGTATTCCGCAGATGAGTATGCACGACTGCGGCGCTCTGTTGTTAAGAATGATAAGTAGGTATTATATTTTATTATATATTGAGCAGATACTATTTGGATGCGAAAAGGGAGAAGATAATCTGATATTTCAGTCTTGATTTTGATTTTTTAACACTTAGTTTGACTTTGATTAAAACGGTGTATAGGATTGTACTGTTTCAGTTGGTGATTAGGTCTGTTGTCCAGCAGGCAAATGGAGATTGGATTCTCTTAATTGAGGCGATAGAGTACTTTCCACTCTCTTTCTTTACGTGGGGTACCAAAATCCCCTCTCGAAATTAGAATTGTAGACGGTAACCTATGACTGGAATCAGATTGTCTTCAGCATTGTTTTGTACAGTAGTACTAGATTCCTAAATCTCAAATGTCCATTCTATCCAAGAATTCTTTTGATTTTTAAGTTAAAGATTTCAACTTCCACACATCCTTCTTTCCCATTATTGCCCTCATGTACAAAATTTATCAACCGATACCGATTATAACTAATCTAGCTCGGTACCCTCTTTGTCTACAGTGTCCTATGAATAGACTGGTGAGCTTATTAAGTCTGTTCTTCCCCGTGGGTATTACTTGCTTAATTCATTTCTGATTACAGCTGTCTAAAAGACAATTGGCTTGTCTTAGCCCAGGTACCTCTACCAAGCACGATTGCCGCGGATGTCGTTCTACGTTTCTCAGTTCTTACCGATTTTGGTTTTA
The DNA here is from genome assembly GCA_035041375.1 of Drosophila conformis. Taxonomy (NCBI): domain Eukaryota; kingdom Metazoa; phylum Arthropoda; class Insecta; order Diptera; family Drosophilidae; genus Drosophila; species Drosophila conformis. The sequence goes on from JAWNLE010000865.1 coordinate 476,703, forward strand.
GATAGCTGTAATTTCTTCCGACTTTCTGCGTGTAATCTGTCGGAAAGAATGGCGATATCTCTGATCCGATAGTTTCGTTATTTTATTATATTGAAGTCCATAGATCCGTCTAGGGGTTGTGGGAATGAACCATCGGAGCATCATTTTAGGGTGTGCGAATTCGTAGGATGGCCTTCATCTAATGACATCCTTTATTTCTAGATGCACATATGTGTTTTCAGTTTCTGTTGATTTCGAAGTTGAACAGCTTCAGTTGAGGTGAACTAGAGAAGTGGTAAGATGGGGCTTGAGTATGTGATGGGACTTGAGTTGCATTTGATATTAAAGTTATTTGACCCGAGACTGTCAGCATCTACTGCTTATCAGTTTGGTTTTTCGTGCTAATTTCATACATTTTTGAAGTTATTTACGCATTATGATTTGATTTTATATAAATATATATATATATATATATATACCTTTTTGTAGCATTGCACAGCTAATGTGAACCCGGATGAACTTATGATCAATTTGAGCACTTGGGGAAGCAAGTAGCTTCGCGGGGTGAACGACCCTAAGAATTGCAGGAGGGTTCGCATTTGAAACTCTGTAAAACCATCTCCGATTGCTTGGTGAACTTGTACACAGAAGTAACTTTCTGTGGTCTGCGGGCTAAGTTCACAATTTATTATTTCACAATTCAGAGCTTCGTGAAGCTTACATTCGATATTGGCTCAGCTTGAAAGTTCCATGCTGGTTTAATCTGTTTGCTTCAGCAATTTTGGTCAAAAGAAAAATCGATAAGCTCTTTGAGGCGGTCGCCGATTGAATCCATTGCTCTTCAGTAGGGTGACCTAGGGCCACTGTGCAAATATGAATGATAATTATTCGATATTCCGATAAAATTTCAATAGCTATAATATTTTCGCATGATGCATCATTATGAATTGATAAAAAAAAAAACCTAATATGTGACGTAGTATTATTTAAGAAAATTAAATTTAATGAAAATTTATGTATTTCCAAATACCAGCTGAAAATATGTGAAATGATTAGTAGGGCGTTATTTATCCGATAATGAGATGAATTTATCAACAAATTACCTTATAATTTTGGAGTCTCCAGTTCTAAAACTGGAGATATATATGTTTTCGATTACAATCTTTAGGTTACTAGTTTTGAAAGGAGTTTACCTTCAATCTACTTTCCAGATTTGGTAACCATAACCTTAAAATTTTGATAAATATAGACTTATTCGATCTTTTGGTCGGAACTGTGTAGGTTGAGGGACATTGCACAAGCCTTCAGCCTTCAGCATCAGGGTGTAATGATGCAAAAATAGAGAGATCAGCTAGCGTATATATATGACGATCCATATATATAGTGATATTTCCAAAATGAATTAAGTAAACCAGGCTTGCTAAAGACTATTCTCACTGAAACGTGTATGTTGGTGGATCACAACGGGAAAAATATCCCACACAACTAATAAGACAAAAAAAAAATTACAAAGTGCGACAACAAAAGTAAACCACCAAAAAATATAGCTCCCTCCCGGGCACATACAAATTGTTTGTTAAAAATATTAAAACCGGTTTATTACAATTATTATTATACCTTCGTAGCTCGCAGGTGAAGCTTGTAACGCATTCAAGCAGACATGTCAGACCCTATAACTATATAATTTCTTGATCAGCATAATGGCACCAAACGAGTCGGTAATAAAACATAAGTACAATTATCCTACGACCTATAAACGCATAATAATACTTTGAACTCAGGAGCAAAATTGTATATGTCTGGAGATTAACTCCGGTCTACAAGAGTATGTCATTTTCGGCGTGCAAAAAAAAGGCGTTTCTTGATATATTTTTTTTTGAATACCCTGTTTCCCTACTGAGCCAATATGTTTGAGCACTCGATAAAGTTTTTTGCATCATAAATTATATATTTGTTTGTGTAAGTATATTATTATGATTATATATTTTTGAAAGTAAATCGTATTAATAATAATCAAATTGTTGGCAAGGGTATTAAATAGTCATGACCTCCATTTGAAAATTTTTGATTGTTTGATAGTAAATACCCTGTAATATCGATTAATAAAATAAACATTTTGAATTATTGAAATATAAATTTTCTGTTGCCATAAAAAAACTAAAAAAAAAAACTAAATGATTTATGCAACTGTTTAGTGTTCTTTGATTTGCATACATGTGCATTAGCATTAATTTTAGTCTTACATTTTTCCTGTAATCTAGGGTATTTTATAGCTTATACGCAGACGTCATACTTTCTCTACTTTCTTTCTGCATTCAAAGTAAGGGTAAACAAATATGTAAATATGCAGAGGCATGGGTATGAAAGCGAACGTATCGCCTCAGTCATTCTCCATGTTTGGATAAAACACTTTATATAAAAAATGTTAGTGGCGTTTTCATTCATTGTGCTATGGTCCGTTGCTGAAATTGCTGCAACGCCAACAAATAGATGCACAGAAGAAATAGCTTCGCTTATTGAAGAGCAGTCCATCGCCAGAATTGTGCACAAGCCTCACCATAGAAACAACGCGGAAACCCATAATCCAGAGAAACTTCAAGCCGACGAGGTCAAAGATATTGGTGTTGTTAAGTTTGGAGATACGCATAATGGCCCTCTGCTGACAATTTCTTCAGAACAGCCTCTTAACTTTGAACCCGATATTTATTATCAATTAAGACCAACTAACTCACCCGTCCCGCCACCAACTACCGCTATGCTGCATCATTATCCAACTGAAAGTAGTCAAACGACTTTTGGCCAAAAGATATACTTTGTAGCGAACTCGGAATCAACATTTCCAAAAGCACCAAATTTGCACATTCATCACCATCACCACCATTTAATTTTTAGAGACAAAAAGCCAACCTCAATAACGCAATATATGCTGCCAGCGGAGTCTGAGGTGCCACAAAACGCATACTATCAGCCTTTAGCTGCAACAGTTAAGCCAATCGAATTGGCTCCCAACATTGTAAGCATATCCTCCAAAGTCAATGATTTGAATTCGGATGCAAAACCCCATATCATTAATGGAACTGACAGCACAGAACCTCTCATAGACGAAGAACTATCTGAAAGTAATCAATTTGCTATAAACATACGCCTGGAAGGCAAAAGTGATTCTGTTCCTGTGGTAACGATACCAGAACTCCCACCAGACACAATTAATAATCAAACAAGTGTTAAGACCACCTCCTTAGATTACCAGAAGATAAGAGAGATTAACGATCTGCAGCAGCACGCCGAGAAAGCTTCAAATAACGCAAGCGAAAGTAAGGAAAGCTCTTCGGATTATTCTACGTACACCTCAAGTAGTTCAAATAACAAACATTCTGCATATGATGTACCACTAAATTAAGAAGTTTGATTCAGAGAATTTCACGATTGAATATTTTAATGTATTTAAAAAGACATCTTCAAATATATAAATTATAAATTAACTTTAAAGTTACCTTCAAAAAATTGTTATTTTTTTTTAAATTTTTATGTTTCGGAGTTATTTTTTTGAAAGATTATTTAAAAAAAAGACACTCGATCGAGAATGAAATTATTTTATCGGAAAACTTTTATTTATACTAATTTTTTTTACCTTTAAATAAATAACTGAGTCATTTCTCCGAACCCATAAGCTATATCGTTGGGAAGATGATGTATCATATCCAAAACTATTTATTTACCAAGATATACTCCAAACTCACTTGATTCGAGTTTTACTATGCTGACAATTGACAATTGCAAAACAACCCATCATCATCGCACAACTATATCATATAATCGTCAGTTCAGTTGATGTGATAACTGATTATCAAGACGAACTTATATTATTTAATGACTTTTGCGAAATGATGAGAAATGATATAATGATGTGATGATGTGACTGACAATATTGTTTCCAAAAATAATTAAAATATATTATTTTTATCCATTGCCACAACACTTTCTTGACATACTATATAGGCAACTCGTTAGACAATATTTACAATTTCTTGATATATCCGAGGGCGCACCACTCCCAGGCCTGTGCTCTGGATGTCACTGCTGACCATATTATATATTGCATTGCATGTTCTCCTGTCTGCAGTACTCCACCAGTTCCGGTGGTGGGCAGGCTCAATTTCCTGCATTTCCTATGGGAATGCAATCTGTAGTAAGTAATTCCGAAAGGATAGCAAAGCTAATACTCTTCGTCACCTTAATACGTGCTTTGGTAGCTGAATCTCTCCGATCCCAGCCGAGGATGTTGTTTGGTAAACATCGTTGCATTACAGCCGAGGCTGCCTTAGCGCGGTGGCTGTTTACTTTGGCCAGCCCTGTTTCGATGACCCTTGTCATCTACTATATGAGGGGCTCCAACTGACGCGGCGATTAGGGCCTGGAGCTCCCCCCGTTTCCGCTGCTCGTCATATCGACGTCAGCTGCTGCTGCCTCCTCTTGCAGCTCCGTTCAGCTCCGTCAGCTCCTGTGAGGACATTGGGATGTCATCGTCTCCCAACTCTTCTTCGGGGCAGAGCGTCTCCTCCACCAACTCGTCGTCCCCGCAATGTCGTCCGATAAGTCGGCGGCCTGCGTCGGGTAACTGCTCCGTCCTGCAGCGGGAGTACCTGATGTGACGGGAACATGCGTTATGCAGGTGGCATATCGGCTCCCACCTCCCAGTGGAGGGGCACTCCCTGCCATGATTGTAGCCGTGACGTAACGGTTCATAGCCAATCTGTTGAGCCCTCATCGGAGCAATTTATAACCAGGAAACCGACCCGGAAGTGAATGCCCGTGAATGAAGCACCGCAGTGTCCCATCCGGGCGCAATAACTTCATCTATGATGAAGACAATTCTCCGGGACTGAGCATAACCTGTTTGAATTCCAAAGGCAACACGGCTGCCTTTATCTTTTTCACCATCGCTGCTTATGTCGATTGAGATTCGGTGGATGTTGGTGAGCTGGGCTTCATGCCGCTGCACGTGATGTGCTCGGGCGCAAATTCAGGGCTTTCGCCACCCTCGCCGCCGCTGAACAGCGAACCACGATCTTAGCCTCTGGGAACACTCCTCTTAGGAGTGGCTACCGTTGGTGTTAGAGTGCTGCTGGGGGCCGGTACCGCAGTTGCTTCTCTTGGCTCTTTAGCCTTCCTCAGAGCCTCTGCCGGAGCGAGCTCTTGCTGGAGGTACCTTAGGTACCACGTCATCCAGCCTATCGGGTTGACCTCTCGATGGCCGGAACTCGTCTCTCTCTTTTTGGCCCGCTGATGGTCGGGGTGGTCTAACCACCACATTTCCATGTCTCGAAGCAAGGGCTGGTCTGCCACACTAGAGGACCTCCCCCGTCTTCTAAATGTCTTGCGATATACTCCACAGGGAGATCCTGCCTGAGCCCATCGTTAGAGACTGAGCTAGTTTTTAGTCCAGGCTACTAGACAAGCCGACTCTCGGCACGGTTCGAGTGACACCTTAGTCTTGCCCAGTGTGAGATGTGGGATAGAATGGAGGTAGGTACATACGTGATGCGGGTCGGTTGGGATAATCCCAACCCAGCGAGGCTATGATTTTAAAGAGCATACAGATACTTTTCAGTCCGGTTGACTGGAATCTCGTATTATTTGCAGCACAACCCGCGACCCGTCTGGTGGCCTCAGCTCAGCCCCATCCGAGCCATCCTATGAGATTTTTAGACCAGGATGTCGCAAACTTAGTTGGTTCTAATTCTGGTAACTGCAATAGATCAGTTAGAAAGGGGGTATTCAGGTTGCTTAGCTTCTTCCTGGTAAATGCCGGGCAGGAGCAAAAAAAGTGTTTCCGATTCCTGATCACATACGAGTTTGCCATCTGCAGTGATTTGCGACATCTTGTTACCGATATGAATTTTTTTGATATTGCGCAAATCGAGTTACTTGCAGCTTGTTTTGCAATATAGATATTCACATGCTTGGCGATAGAGATAGATAAAGCCACCAAACTTAGAAGTTAGCTTACTGGGAAGATCCGTCAAGAATCGGTATTTCAATTATGAAATCAAGCTTCCAGAAACTTTGGCGCCAAAAATCTGAAGTGCGCATATTCTGGAAGTGTAAGATGAAGTCACCAAAATTTTGAAAGTATGTTACCGGTAGCCAAGACCACTCCGCCTCCCAGGACCCCAAAACTCTCCAAAATTCAAAAAATCATATCTACCGCAATTTTAATACCAAATTTGAAGAGCAGTTTACCAGGAACCCTCTTCAAAGATCTTTATTTCTTTACACCTATTTTCAAGTCGATTACTCCCGATTTCTCTCTAGCTTTCTTGATGTAAATGATCATCAATCGGTTTTACATTATTTTTTAGTAGGGAATAAGTAATTGATAACAGAGCTGATTATATCGTTTGTTGATTTTATAAATCCACGTTGATTTCATATATCCAATCGCAGCTTTCCCCATTTAGGACACCTTCTATTAAAGCACAATTTTTGATAGAACGATAATTTATTTTAATTTAGTTAATATAAATATATTTATATAGAAGACATACAGATCGAATAATACGTTTGATGATTTTAATAACACTTTTGAGTGAGCAAAAAATGTTACAAATATCATCGCGTACGTATTATAAATAAAGACGTGATTTATACATTAAATTGATTAAAAAATAAGCTACATAAATATTAAATAGGATAATATTTGAAATATGTTTACTACAGAAATGAACAATCCTCCATTCACACCCTTACAGCCTTTTTGCATCGTTAGTTAAACCCTTTCTTACAAATTTTGTTAGCATTTTTTCGTTTAACGTTCGAAGTTGACTTTTTTTGTATTTGTTACGCACAATATTAATAAATTTGACTAAAAAAAACGATTATTGTATTTATTAAAATATTAATATTCAATCTATATTCTAAATTTGAGCACTTCATATATATGTATGTGTGTATGTGCATGTACTATGTATGTACATATATATGAAATTCTAGCCTGCTTGAGATCAGTAAGAGCTCCCAAATTTAAAGAACTTTTTGCAGATTCGTCGTGTAGGATTTCGAAAAGATATGAACGAATTCGAAACGATTGTAATGGACAAGTTCAGTATTTCGACAGTAATAAATGAAAAACTACTTAACAAATCTGACATTGCTAATATTCCTATGGTATGTTTGCGCTATTATCACAAATATATATATAGGCATTTCATCTGAATCCTCTGCCTGAATCCTATGACTCTTTACCTCTTTGGTTTTTTCTTTTTTGTATTTTGATTTTAATGGAGATTTATGTTTGACATTGTACTCAGGACTGAAGAAAATAAGTGAAAATTTATACACTTTAAAATTTAAAGCTTACTTACAGAATTTAGTTACGTTGCTCAAACAGACAGGTTAAAGTTCAGCTTGAAGTTGTGGATAGGGAACAGCTGATTGCTACACTAGTGTTGTCTAACTAAACAATTGTTTGTGTGTGTATGTGTTGTGTATGTGCATGTGTATGCGAGTTCAGTATGAGTGCATGAGTGTATGCATGTATGTACGAATGTATGTACATTTTGTGGTTGAATGGTCAAAGTGTGAGCATTTGAGTGGGCAAATGTACATACATACACACATACAATTCGTATGGATGATGATACTTAAAGCTTGCCAAATACGGGCAGGATCTCGGTATTATAAAAAGAAAAATTTATGTATGTACATAATTAAATTGTTCATATTTACAACTGTTGGAGCACTAAATAATTACACGAAACTATTACATTTATGAAAAACCCGAAATACGCTTCAAAATTGTTGTATGTACATGTTATCGTCTTAAGATCGCTTTATTTTAAAAGCTGGTGGGCTCTCTGATTTGCTACTGCTATTCTTGCTTCATTTGATTCGCCCTAGAAAGAAAAGAAAATTTCACATTAATTACATTTTAAAGATATTTAAAGATATTTTATTATAATTTGCAGAAACATAAAATAAATCAAAGCGCTGCTTTTGTAATTATTCTTCCATTCCTCACGATGAATAATTTATTTTAACATCTTATCCGCTTATCGTTCAAAGTACAGTTTTTAAAATGTGTAAATATATAATTATTATAATTTATATAGAGAATTTCTGATAACAGATAAACGGAAGGACATGGCTAAATCGAACAGTCCATTCTATATCCAATTTGAATGAATTGATGAAATGGCTTCAGGTACTCTGTTACCACATTGGCAAGAGGAGTAGACCGACTCCGTTTAGATGACTGCTTTGGAAGCATACTGCATTATAGATGACTATTCAAGACAGCCCCTTAACATGTTATATAAGGCTTATCCAAAATTCGTAAATTAATGTGGAATGACTATGATTATCACTCTGTCTGGGCAGCAGTGAAGTTATTTTAGTCCATACCCGATGGAGAAGTTATAGCACTATATCAAAATTATCAGAACAAAAAATGAATATATCCTTAAAGCGTTAAATACCTTGCGATTAATTCGGTCTATTTGACGATTTTGATTTTCCAGCTCTGATCCCATGTCCAATGCCATATTTCGAAGATTACCTATCATGGTATTAACTTGACCCATATTTTCTTCCATTTCATCCTCTCTTGCATCATTTGTAATTCTGAAATAGTACAATATGATAAAGAATTATTTATGATAATTAGTTTAAAAATACATACAAAAAAATGTTAGTTAATTAAATTACATTCTTAGACATATGATCCCGATTTACCTGAAAATGCTCTGAAGTTTCTTCACTTAAATCAAATTTCACACTTTTCTTAAAAATTTGTCTGAGATCCATCGCTTGAGTGATTGCACTGAAAATGGTAGCTAACTACAAAGCTAAAATAAATCACATCCGGGGCGTCCAGAGTTCATGACTCTGTTCCTAATTACACTTTTTCCAGACTGTTCGACTATACGATATAAGTCTTATAAAAACTTAACGCATTGCACCCGAAATCGAGGTAACCCAGGATTAACCAACTCCAATAATAATTGACAAAGTTTTCCTTACTGCAGTGGGCAAATAGACAATTTTTGAATTAGTTGGCACGGTGCAAATCGCCATGTTGAAATTCCCACCAGGGTTTCTTAAGCGTCAGATTTATAATGTTATGTCACTTCCTTAAGGACCTGCTCCTTCAGCTAGCCGCTCATGTATCAAATAACTTACTCTTGGAACTATTTAATTCTAAAGTGACTAAAGTAAGTACATAATTCTAAGCTTATTTCCCTCTGTCTAAAGCTACCTATAAAGGCTTACATAGGGTATAGATCCTACAGAACTGTCTGTCTAAAGTCTCCCTAAAATTGTTACCTCTAAAGCATACGAATTCAACGGTATTACCTGCCAATATATCCAGCTTGGGCCATCATTCCATTTCTATCATCCATAACCCTTTGTGGTTGGTTGTTCACAACTTTCCCATCATCATTGCCTTTCCATGTGCCATCGTCCTCTTTAAATGATTGGCTCCTGAAAAGTTAGAAATAAAAGTTTTGATTTAAAGTTCAATTTAATTACTGGGATCTCTTTAGTTCCCGACTACATCAAACTAATCAAAAATTAAGTCAACGAAATAGAAATTGATCTCAAATTTGAAAACTGTTCAAAAATAATAAAAATATGTTGAAAAAAAGCTGAAATAAATGGTAAAATTCTGGTTTCATTCTAATTTATATTATTACATCGCAGTTTTTTATCTTTAAAAAGTTAATAATAATAGGGTAATTTAATTGTTAATGACATTTTAAGCTGAATAATTTGATTATATTTACTTATTGCAGGGTAGTACACAAATTCCGCAACATTTTTCCATTCCACTCAAGTTTTTTTCAGCTTCTCTCATATCGGCGTTGATTTGATCCATTCCTTCTTCAATTCGATCAAGTTGCTCTAAAATCATAGATGACAAATTTCAAATGTAATATATATAAATCTTGATCAAATGGTTAACATTAAACTTGTTTGTTGTCTATTTACTGATACACCAATGAAGACGCAGTTGTATTATATCGAAGGCACAATATATTATCAGCTGAAAACGTAAGCAAAATGCCATTCTGCAGGTAGGAAGAAGGTTTTCACCTTTCTTGGAGCTATATATATTATATATTAGTCTCTAAAGGAGGCTAAATTCTACAATTATCAAAAAATCTGAATATTCTTGGAATTTGTATGAACAAGAAAACACAAATTATATTTTGCGGCACATTCCTATTTATTATAAAAGATTTGATCAAAAGTGGGTTTTCCTTGCGATCAACACGGGAGATAGTCTGTCAGACTGTATGTGGTAGGAGATGTCCTTCTAACAATAGCGCAACTACATAATAACAATTTTATATTGTTTAGAAGTCTATACAGTTAAATTAACAGAAATATACTTTTAGATCTTGAAATATAGTATAGCAAGTAGAGTATATATTCGCTTATGTTGGCGTCAGGTAAAGTTTAAAATTGGGAAGAATTCCATGGCAAGGATAAAATGATCAAACTTGGAAGCTAGGTTACTAGGATCCTGCAATGATTGATGCAAATGCTTAAAGTTAGACTCTAATTATCCACAATGAAAATAGTTGAAGAAAAAGAAAAAGTACCGGGGTTATCTGGGATTATCAAGTGATCTTGATAACAATTTACAGATAACCAATATTATGTCAAGATATATATATGAAACATACTATTCAAATCATTTTAAATTTAAAATTTAACAATGCGTTCCAAATTTAAAGGGCAAACCTATCAAAATAATTTTTGTATAGACAAACAATCGAACAGGATACTCGATTCAGCTATTCGTCCTTATCAATAATATACACAGTTTAAATTTGGATTTCCAGGATATAAAGTAGTTGAATCCAAATACATACCCTGCAGTTGTGCATTTCTATGTTTGAATGGACTCAATTTACAGACAATGGCTTTGAGATCTACATTGGGTCTCGGTCAAATCATTGTGTCAATTCTTTTTGCTGCGAACTTAATTCGACTTTGTCCAAATAAAATTCTTTTTTAAAGTGAACTTTTCCGTTAAATTAATAACTCTTAACTGTGTGAATGGCAAAGAAAACTAATAATGATATAAAATTATCATTATCATTGTATTCCAAAATTATCTTATATGGCGGCAGAAAAATTACAGTTTTATCAAGTTGGTAAGTTTCCCGGTAGAGAGAGTTGAATATTTAAAGTTTGTGATGTATGTTAAAAAGTTTAGTTTCTTTTGGACACGATAACACTTTCTTTAAATTCTTGTGAGGTTGAATGAAAGGGAGAACGAAGAGACTGGGCGCAACCAATAGGGTTATAGTTCGCCTTACGAATCAACAAATCTTTCCCTTTCACAGACCGTCTGACTCTCTGAAAATATTTCTGTTGTCACTTTTTAAGAAATATTTAAAGTATCGGGTTGCATGTAAGATCACTCTCTCGGTACAGGTTTGTAAATTCCACGCAAAATAAGTTCCTTAGATGGACAGAAGATTATTGATAAAGATAGCATACAAGCGAGTTTAATTCTCAGAAGAGTCATCAGCGTCGCAGGAAAGTCAACCAAGTAATCAACTGTAATCTGGGCACAGAGTATTCGTGAGTGACTATCTACCACGGTAGGTTACCGGGGCCCGTAATCATTAGTATTAATGAAGTGGAATTTATTTAAGTAAATAATATTAACTACTAAATATTTGATATAAGTTTCACAGTTAACTCAAGGATTCCAAGTTCCTTGAGCTCCTCATCTTGGTAGCAAGCATATCTGTGATGAGAGCCCTCCTTCGCATCAGAATGAAGGCAAGCTAACAAATCGCTCGATTGTGTTATGGGGATAGTTTTAGAAACCAGAATACTGAAGACGAAGTCCATCCTGAAGTCAGCCGTGAATACACGTAAATTAGTAATGTTCACCTACTTAGGCTAAATTTCCAATTCATCTTCCAAAGTCAGGACCCGTGCTCAAGGACTGGTTTGCAGTCAGGGACTTAGCAACTATATTTATACGAGGCATAATCAATATATGGCCACCCCGATGCCTTATCGCCTTACTTATAATCTCCCCTACACCTGAAAAGGGTTTTCATTGCAGACAAAGCATTGCCACGGGTACAAAGGCGTTTAGACCACAATTGTCGTTTAGGGCAGCCATTTTACGGATGGAGGGGGTAATGGTCCCTGCCAAGAACTCAAGTACTCGGCCGATTGGGCGACTGCTGTATACCTGTGCCATTAAATCTGTTAGGGTGGCGAATATGGCGACCGAATATTTCCGTAGATATCTCATCTCATCGATATGGAGCCCACCTTTATCATAGAGATGAAGAAGGGCCAACCATTTCAGCCCAAGGAGTGGCTGACGATAGTCGTTCCGAAAATGATAACCGTTGAAGTGATGCATCTCAAAACCTGTGCAAGATGACATCTCTGAGACGAAGAGGACGATAAGTGGGCAGAAGAATGACCTTCTTCCACAGACGTGGACGATTGTGAAATGCAACTAAACAGCAAATAGATCTCGATGTTGAGCATTCGTTTAGGCCAAAAGGCGGCAATGGCAAGCAAAAACCCGATATACCCTGCGGTGGCTGAGGAAAGCTAGATCAAGCAGCGCATTAAGTTGAAGTGCAGGATAACTCTGTAAACGGGCTTATTAATTTGTTGTCAGAGTCTATTCTAACTATTCTATTCTCTCAGAGACTCATCCATAACTGCCTGCCATGAAGCTATCTTAAGAAGGAATCGCGGGGAAAGTAGAGTAGTAGTAGTAGTTCATGCAACTAAGAATAGCCATGGCTTCGGGGATAATTATTTTACAAAGGATAAATACGAAAAAGCAAAGGATCTCACTTTTGAAATTTCTGTAGCAACATTGCCAACGCCCACAATGATAAGGTTTATGGTGGCATTTAAAGTCAAATTCATTCAAGAATTCAGAACACATCTTCTCATGTGCAGAGCCATAAGCAGAGAATGCATAGGGATCACAGGAGCATCGGGCTGGTCTGCAGCCTGAAGATCAAACTGGAAACTATCCGCTGAGATTATATTATATAGGCAATGGGCACCTTCATAAATTATAGGTCAACAAGTGTTGATGGAATGCCTCCAATATATAGAGCTATTACAATAGATCAGGCACGTAACCTGACAGTATGTGTTTCCTTAGCGTTGTTATATACCAAATGCCTGAAAGATAGCAAGGGTTATTTTTCTTCCCAAAGTAGGAAAGAAAGAATCCATTCTTCTAAAATTCCATAGTATTCATTTCCACTAAAGACCATACAGAAAGTAGAGGATAACCATATAATATGTAATCGCATAATTAATAATAATAATAAAGAAGCTTGATCCGATAGTAAGAGATAGCTCTCAGGGGCTGCCCTCAGAGAGGGAGCTCAGGAACAATGGATGGACCACTATTGTCGCAGATTGGCAGATCTCGGTGAATTCATAAAACCTAGGGAATACTAAATAGGACCTTAATGGGGAACATTGAGCTTTCCCCTGAAACAGCAACTGTGGCTGCGACAATCTGCAGGGCATCTCCAAAAGATTCTAATGTGGATGTGTGTTGCAATGGTCCGACCCATTGTGAGCTACGAAACGCTGATCTGGGCGGAAAGTATCGAACTGGAATGGTCATGGAAGTAACTAAGAATCCTTCAAAAGGAATTTCAGGCGCGATGAGTCTATGTCCCTCTACTGCGCTAGACAACACTACCTTCTTCTTCTCCCTTGCGATGATTACAAAGCGTACATTTGGGTTTCTTATGCATAGGTCAAGAGTAGTTGGAGGAGGTAGACTAAACAGGCAGACTTCTTATTAATTTTATATATATATTCAATTCGGTTGTCAGTTTAAGCCTTTTATATCCGCTCATGAATTGCAATTCCATTCCGATCCCTTCGCAGGATGCAAATGAGTCAATTCCACTCGTCCGGCAATTGAGATCTTCATTAAGTTAAGTAAAATAAAGTCAATGATAAAAGTAGAGCTGGTAACATGGTGGTTTTTAGACTGTGTCCTTAAATTGTATAATTTATTATCTACATTGAATCACTTGTGTCAAATTCTCTATTTCCTTTACTATATATGTCTTACCTCCTTGCTCGTCCAACATAACAATGCTTCGCATCCCAACTTCCGCGCTCTAAATAGAAATACACGTTTATTTAAAAATTAGTAGCATAGTGCGAGAATCTCTCAATAATGTTCATATTTCTAGTTCGTATTTTAGTTTGGGTAAATGTTCGATTTAAAATTGTTATACTCTGATACCGGAGGTAGAGAAGTATATTGGTGTTGTTCAATGTTTGTATAACCGCAACTGTATTCGGGACGCTATTGAAGCTGTACCTCGAAGCGTAAGCCAATTGAACCTATTTGAGAACTACAGTATTCAAACTTGGAAGTTGGGCTTCCTCCTAAGTTCCTCCCCATTCTAACTAAGTCTTGGACTTAGATTTCAAAAATTGGTCAAGTAAATTATTGGTAAATTCCTTCAAAGATTAATAAAATCCCCAAATCTACCACTGCTTTGGAAGATAATCATCAAATTTGAACGGGATGGAGGTTACTGACAACCTTCTTCAGCTCCACTCATTACTCTTGCTCTAAATAGGTACTTCGCAGCTAATCGAGTATTATGCAGACGATTTTGGGTAATATTAGAGCATCCGAGTAAGGCCAAAAGCATAGATTGAAAAAAAGAAAAAAGATTATCAAACAATGAGTCCGATGGATATATTCGGCTATCACTCCATCGATTCTTCCATATAAAGTATTTCTGTCCGGTGACAAATCCAAAACTCCAGGCGACGCCATGCAGCCAGCACATCCTTTCTCTTGAACTTATAAGAAAATCTGCTGAAATTTGCGACTCGAATTTGGGACGCGGAAATGCAGAAGCCATAAAACTTTGGCTACTTTAATGAAGTTCCTTCAGATTGTCTAACAACTTCCTAGCATGTTTCCATGCCCTCCAGTGAGGAAGAGATATGAGGGACCCAGCGGAGATTCGAAGATAACTGGTATCCATGGTGGAGTCTACTCTGAGCAGTTATTAATTAATTTAATTATTACTGAAGAGTCTCTGATTATTTCAGTGTTTTCCAAGCGTTAAACTGCACGATCAAGGGTTCAATGTTATTATTAAAGATCAGCAGATCCCTTCATATAACTCAAGTGAGTCACATAATATGAGTAAGAACGTGTGGAAATGGGCACGTGCAGACTCTAAACATTGGGAAATTCGAAGCACGAATTTACGTTTAATCCGTTCCCTTTTCTGCAGACAACCGCTCTAGCCTACTATAATTTTCTAACTTGCACGCACGATCTTCATTCATTGATCGCTTTTAACTCATATTCCCGATCGTCGCAACATTTTCCAGTTGGTTTGTTCGTCTTGAGACAGCAAAATTGATATCCACACTGTTAACTTGTGTGGTATGTGAATAGCTCCTCAACGGTGGCAAAACAACTAAATCGATATATTTTACCGGCGGCTATCGGCAAACCACCCCAAAACTACAAGCAAAACTGCGGCAAATGCATCGAAATGGCAAAGTGAAAGAAAAATATATTCAATTATTTTAATCGTCAAGAAAAGAGAGGGCTTAGAGGCGAGAAAGTAGAATAATTAATTTTTTGGGTCTCAGCAGACCTTTGTTTTTAGGTTCCACAAACGGCCTCGCAAGCAACGCCTAATCGTGTCACAAAGCAGGCAGCTGTGCAAGACGAGCCACAATATTTTTTTTAGTAAAATGATTGCTCAAAGTGGATAGATAACTTTTGTACGACAGGTTTAACTTATTCAGAGTATAAAAGAATTATCTCAAAAATCGAAATAAAAAATCAGATTGAGGATCAATTTAAAGTATTGGCGGCGTCTTCGGTTCCTCACATTGCATCATCACGATACGTCAGAATAAAAAATGAATAAAGTCCAAAAATTATGGAATCTTAGACAATTTTCTGTCACATTTCAATTTTGAATATCTTGATTAATTCAGGACTACTGATTTTTGCAATATAAAAGTCATAGGACCACACCGTGCTCTATTCCGTACTGTCCTTAAAAAAACCTAGCACAATTATTTTTCTTCTATAAGAGAATGTACTCAAGGCGTCCAATTATCCTTATATCGATATCTCCAAGCTAAATTATGCTAGACGAAGGCTGTAGATCAACTGGCTATTAAACTAACAGACCGATCACACCAATACAGAAAGGTTTTAGTGGTCGAAAGAGGTTATAACTAAAATCCAATCCAGAAATTGGTTAATCACTATTGACCCAGCTGGATCATACTCGGAAAAAAATACCAACAGAAAGTGCGCTCAGATCGTCGACTTGTCTTCGATTGTAGAAATTGAAAATTGGGTTTTGTCGATTTTATGTTTCAAATTTAATGAAAATCAAGTAATTCCTTTTAATTTAACCAGACTGACGATTTGCACTGTCAGTTGGCGATTGACAATCCATTCGAAATATACCGTTATTTTCAAATTTTCGAAAAATGTGGGGAACCGTTATAAGATACTTTTTTATTGGCATACGATCGGTCTTGTAAGTTTTTGGAATATTCACCCCTTGCTAAATGAAAAATGTCTTATCAAGTTTATATGGGCGGAGTGTCAATAGTCGTGCGAATGTTTTCCAACTTGTGATGTAAAAAGTGTTCTTCATTTGTAGGAACGCTAATAAGCTCTTGCATCTGTACCAAAGACAAAAAAGAAAATAACGGTGTGCCTTTAAAAAATGTTAACGGATTCGGTTGACTTTTTGATTTTTTTCGTGTAACTCTTTTCCATGCCTTTCTGTTGTTTTGCGTTCCCGGCAATTAGTTGGACTTGGTTTGACTAACCGATCATTGAGCAACCAAGCCTTAACTCTCGAATACGGATCCAATTTCGGTATTGTTCGTCCGATTGGTTTTATAAAAACTGATGTAAATGCATATTTCGCATATGCATGTGTATTATAATATTGTTGTGCGTTATATTATGTAGTGCTGTAAATCTGGATATACATATTATGTTGGCAAAATATGAGTTTTATTATCTGTAATATATACCCTATAAATATGTGATATATTGTTGTGTTAGTAGTGGACTCACCTCCTTGATCATCAAGGGCTACAAGTGTACGTATTCCTGCCTCCTTGCTCTGGTGTGCAGCAATGTATGCAATGTAAATAGTTTGTAAAAGTGTATAGATAAGTGTTAATATTGTTAACGTATATATTTAATTAATAATTTGTATGTTGGAATAAGTATATATATATCTCAGTTTAAATTACTTATATAAAATTAAGTAAGTATGATAAAAACAAAAATTAATTGTACATTAAATCATCAAAATGTATATTTGAATAGAAATTTTTCAAGAACCAATAAACAAATTATATTTATGCTGGTCAGCCAATTGGTTTTAGTTTCCTCTTGGAGAGGGTATTATAATTTTGTTTACGGCAGTCTTAAAGTGTAAATGTTTATGTAATCATTTTTTTGTGGGCGAAGATTTATAAATGTATGATTTTGTTAGTTTAAGAAAAGTTCAAGAAAATCTAAAAATCCCAGCGACGTCACAGCGACTCAAGAAATCTTTTTCGGACACTTTCTTTTATATATAATATCCCACTATAAATATATTCATATTCAAGTTTTGAAATGTTCAAATGTTATTTGTGCGATTATTGAATTTATAAAATTATTTATTTTGGGATACAATATTACTTTAATATTAATTCCCAACGTTAAAAAAAATGATTATTTTTTTTACGTTTGTTCTTTTTTCCACTCTCTTTTGGGGGGACTCTGATTTAGCGACATTTAGATCATTGCTTAAGGCCGTAAATATAAATTAAAACTATCAAGAATAAACAATAATAAACAAAGGGCTGTCTCAAGAACAACAGCATTTTTCGAAATTTTTGGCTGAAAATTAAAAAAACGATAGAAACCCTCGTCGAAAATGGTGAAAAAACAATAGTTTGCAAATCTTGAACCCAATCTAACCTAGAGAGAGTTCCACTACAAGAAATGTGTCTACTTCTGTGTGCAAATGTATATAGAATACTAATACACAATTTCCAGTTGTGTTTGTGCAGAAGTATTGAAATTAATACAGTTGAAAAAGTCAATGTATTGTGGCATTTGTTCTTATCGTTAATCGATTTTCATACATATCTCTAAAACGGAGTTAGTTTTCGATCAAATAAAATAAATGGATCTGTCAAAAATATACGATAATTATAAATCTTCAGTTTTTATAGTCTCTGAGTTCGGCGTGTTCATTCAGGCGGACATATCGACTATCATGTAAAGACTTAGGTTTAGACTTGCTTCTTCTTAGATGAAAACTAAAGACTTAAAATTCATCTGTTAAATCAATAAAATAAATCCATAAAAGGCGAATCTCCCATAACTTTAAAGCTATAGTCAAATTTTATTAAAAATGTTGGAGGAATTACCTTCGCTATTAGACTTAAAATAAAATAAGTTTTACAAAATCTCAAGAGATGTGACGAGTGAAGAATAGGCGTACGACTGACTAAGGAGACATGAAAAATATGAATGATGAAAGAGCCGTTAGATTCTTTCTGCCAATGCTTAATGAAGGCGCATTAATACATGTGAACAAATAAAGCTTAAGGCTCGGCTTGGTAGAAGAAAAAACTCCAAGATCTTTAACTATTACAGAAGCAATGGAACATTGCCAACCTTTGTGATTTATTCATGTCTAATTTTCTCCCAATCAACATCTTTGGTCTTTAAGTCTTAGTAGTACTTGACGAAATCATTATTATTAGCACATATATTGTATCTAGCTCCTAAAATCTTTCAAAGTAACATTTATCGATTTTGTGGAAACAGCGGAAACATACGCAAAATGGAATATGTGCTTAAAAAATCAAGTATTCGCGCTTTCGCGTGTGACATCGTATTGTCTGCTTAGTGTTAGAAGCATCTCCCTTTAATCTATATATCGGAAACCGAAATGCATCGATACTCGTGAAATGAGTGCAGTTATCGATATGAAATTATATAAATAAAGCAAACTTGACTTGCGCGTGGTTAACGAGAAACTAAAGTCTATAGCTTTTATAGTTTCTGAGATCAACGTATTCTTACGGACGGAGAGCCGGACATGGCTATATTGACTCGGCTGTTTATCCTAAACAAGAATATATATATATTTCATATCGTACATTTGCACAAAACCATTATACTCCTTTTACTCAATGGGTTATGTGTATAAAAACTCTAAACTTGATTGTACCAAAAAATTTACACTCATATATAATGTGGCAATGACTAATTAGAAGTATTATATGATTTAGCTTTCCAAACATCTAATGCCAATTTTTCAGAAGCGCAATAAACACTATTTTGCTTTACGTTTTGCTTCTACAGATCAATTAAGTTCTTATTAATTAATAAACGATAAAAGATTTGGATATTTGCCTTGCTTAATCAGATTATTTACGCAATATTTGATTTCGACCCATCTTTATTCCGTCGCTCGCTGTAAACTTTTGTAAATATTTGGTATAAGCCCAGTTTACAGATCAAAAAAAAAGTTATCGATAATGGAAAACTCCATTTAAGAAAAAAACGGTGTTAAACAGGTCGTGAAATATTGTGGAACTCCGAAACTAAAATCCACAATGTTTACTCATTGTTGCCTGTGTTTATTCTGTGAGCAGCTGTTTGACGGTGTCCACATAATGACGGTGGTCATCGGCAAACCACCATAAGAGCGGCAAGTGCATCGAAATGGAAATAGCAAATTATGATTTTAATCTTTCAAAAAAAGTGTACTTACAAACGCCGTTAAGGCAAGAAAATTTTTAGTTTTTGCCACTTAATAGAGAATTTAGGTTCCACAAATAAACTATATTGCAATTTCCAATTTGTAAAATGGGCTTTATCTTTAGACTCAACACAGGTCAAACTGTTTGCGCTATCAGCTTTTTGATAGCTTTATTTGAAATAAAAAAAACCAAATTTACTTCAGCAACGTTATAAAGTTTAATAACAGCAGTTATTGAGGCGAGAATCCAACGCTAAGCATTTTCACAACACTTTGTTTTGTTTATATGAAGGTTAAGACTGATAAGCTCCAGCAGATAGCGGATCAGCGAACTCCCTGTATCGCTGTACGAAGGGAGTGCTGCAAACGCCTGCAAACTGCACTTAACATTGTGTGCATATGTAATTACAACTAACAGTAAGCTATTCATTATATGTCTTAGAGCGCGCCAAATTCAAATATGTAAGAAATTTATTAAGATATAAGGTTCCTTGCTGCTGCTGCTTACACCGAAAACGCGCTCGAGCCCGAAAATCATGAAATTCAATATCTTCCACAATTTAAGAGCTAAGGTGACAAACTTGGAGTGTCAACATGAAACAATTTCCAAGATTAACTAAAAAAAAACTTTCGAAGATCGAGCAATGGCCTAACCACGCCCGCAACCCAAACAACATTTACACAAAAAAAAGTTATATATGTCTCTCTTGAGTTTGTATTACCCTAGTATCAGAGTATTACGCAGTCGGTTATGTCCGATTGCAATGTTCACGTGCGATAATTAATGTTATTGTTTAAAATGTCCTTCCTTCACCTCTAGACATTTACAAAACATTACACTATTTCTAAGAATTTTGAATGCATGCATAGTGTTATATGTGGCATTAATGAATAGCATAATGTAACCATCGGACATGAACATAAGTTTGTCTGAGATTAAGCTAATACTTACTTAAGTCTTAGAGTACTAGGTGACAGATTTCTATACTATTTTAAATAAATCCAATCTTACCTCTTCGCAGAGAGCAAGCATGCGGCGAGTGCTTTCCAACGACTGAAATTAAAGATTTAAATTACAGTTAGTAAATTGAAGTTAAATAAAATACATAAAATTTTTTTTGTTTTCTTATTGAATACCATGATGTCTACTTGGCTAATATGCTAGATCCCTGTACGTCAATTCGTTATATTGAGTGTTATTTCAGACTATACTTAGTAATTGGATTCTGTTAATATCTGTACTTTTATCACCCTATTAGATTTCCGTTTTACCTTCCAGCTTGAACTCAAAAAGTCGTCTTTAATCTGACTGGCATATCACAATTAAATTTATTATAATTAAATGTTAATGATATTCCACATATCTTATTGCAAAACATTATTATTTTTTAACTGCGTTTAGTTTTAGGTAATTATATATCATCCTAGTGGAATCTAAATTAATTGCAACTCACTGTCAAAAAGGGAATCGAACGGGAATCCGAAAAAAAGACGTTAATAACAATAGTCCGAGAATATTTACCTCATCTGCTGTCCCCTGTGCTTTTATCTGCAACTCCTCCAGTTCCGTCTTCGGAACCTGGGGACCAGGTGCTTCTTCAGTGGGCTCTTCCGGCATTCTGAAAATATAAAAATATATACATGTCAATTTGTTGAATAATTGCTTATAATCATAATTTAATTTAATTGTTATTGTCTGTCGACATCCGGGTATCACATCTAAATATACGCAAATCATTAAAGCTAACCATAAAATATAAAAAAAAAAAAATAATGCTTGGAATGAACAAACTGCTCTTAAGTATAGAAATTGAAGGAAAGTGATGTGTACTGGGAACTCACTCAGAAAAAAACACCTGTAAAATCAACTAGACTGCTGAAAAAACAGATGCTTTTAAAGTAATGGAATTGGAAGCATGACAGAATTATATATATGCCGTCAGACTGTGCAAGTAAGGTGCTCGCAGATAAGGTCAAGTCAGACCATGCTGCTTTCACATTATACCGGCCAAGTAAAAAGGAAGCGATAAACTCTCAGTGCTTAAGGAGAGAGATGCCAAGAAATCAGTAGGAGGGTGTGGAAGAAGACTTGGCCAGGACCATCCAAGGTGTGTGTGAAGACCTTGAGTGTTTTTACATTTATTGATTTTTTTGCTTTGTCAGTGCCACAAGCTGATGCTTATTATTTAAGATAGTTGCCACTATTGAATAAATAGTGTTAATAATATATACATCAAATCTTGATGATTATAATTTTCAATTTGTTTCAATTATTTTTCAGTTCATATACATATTTAGTTTGACTTAATTTAATTTTTCTAATTTTTGTTATGTGTGTTCCCTTAAAATTAAATTTTAGTTTATTTTAAATTGTGAGACACTACCAAAAGTTTTTAAATTAAAAGAAAGTTGGTATTAGGGCAGTGAGGTCTCCGATTCTATGAGCTGTATAGCCATGACATAGTCACACAAATCTATCCCACAATTTTGATGTAATGAAAGAAAGACTTTCGTTTCCATTTATCCTTTTATTGTACATATAAATCATATAAATTCAAATTCGACTAACTTTATTTATTTATTTTCTTGATTTTATTCAAATATTAACATATATTGCATAAATGATTATGAAATAATATGAATAAAATGAATACAAATAGTTCTAAAACAATAATACTATTGAAACCAGCAGATCAATGGAATCTGTTTTCAAAATATCCCAAGATATTTTCCGATCTTGCAAATTGGAGCACGCCTCTCTAAACATTTTGAACAGCAAAAAACGGGTTTATTGCACTATCTTCAAGATAAATTAAAAATGTATTCAAAATTAAAAAGTCTATGTTGCATAGGATCAGACTGGCTGTACTGACTTTGATTCTGCAGGGATCACGGAATCTTCACGTTAAATGTAATTAAAATTTCAAGCATCAAGTCTCCCATAGTCCCCAAGCTCCATAATATAGACAGTGAAGGACAAAAAATGCATATATAACATATAAACTGTAAGATGTATTTATGCATTTGCACAACTATACTTCTTCGTTAAGAGGTGAAAACTTGGAAACTAAAAGATGAGAAAACTGAAATGCTAATTAATTGGTTGGGAAAATGTCTAATAGTTATGATATTGAACAAATAATGTAGCAAAAGCCAAATACAAATAATAATACACTGTACACATACATTAACTTATTTTATTGCACTTTTGTGGCGGAGATTTATTATTATTGCGAAAGTTAACGTTAATGTTTACGTTACTATTATAATTAATGTAGGGGCAGGTCTAAATTCTGATTCTGCGCACTACAAAACTACATAAGTTGTGTAAAATCAATAGGCTCATGTCCGTAATCGTTGCAAAAATGTTGTTCATTTTGTAAATGTATCAGAATATACAAATATTCATTCTATTATATTTTTGAATATATTTAACTTCACATAATATATGGTGAATGCAGTACTTTCAAATATTAGTATACATTTTAATATACATACTTGACTTGCTGTTGTTGTTGTTTTCACAGTAGAGTTAAGTGAAAATGTTCACTTATGCCTTAGTTAATACTCAAACAAGACTGTAATATTAACAGAATAATTTTCTAATTTTTTAGGTTCGCGCACTGATAATAAACCACCAAGTTTTGCTTCACTTCTGTACTCAAATTGTTTGTATACCCTGTGATATCACAGTGCAAGTGAAAGTCTACAACCACCCACAGACAGGCTCGCATAAGTTTAATATGGCATATGTCCACATATGTATTTTACAAATAAAGCAAGCTGTATAACCAAACTTTTGTGGCAAATATAATAAATACCAATTATAATATAATACTATAATAATTAATGTTATTATTACATCAAATTATTTACTATTATTTATTAAGAAACGATGAAAAGGGTATCCGGCGAGTGTTCCGATTCTTTTCTGTCCCTACAATATGACGAGCTTTTGCGCGCGCATTTTAAGAGACACATCTCAAAGCTTTCGATTAGTAGGGATGTCAAAGCTCATATTAGATAATCAAGTGAGTAGTGCTTGAAATGAATACTAATTGGGCTTTCATATTGTCTCTTAAACTCTTGATTAAATTAAATGAAATTTATATTTATTTAACTTAATAGCACTATAAAATATATTTAATATTAATAAAATTAACATTAAACGCATGATTAAATTAAATTATAATTGTTAAGCTTAAAAACAATAATATAAGTTAAATTAATAATAGTAAATACTATATCAATTATTTATTTAAGTCAACAGGGTTCAACATTATATAGCTGTTGGATTTAACTCTACATAGGGTAGATTATGGTATTTTGACAAAGATTACAGTTATTTGCAGCAATAACGGAAATATTTAGTATAACACAATTCGTGCAACTTAAGAGACAGAGTAGATAATTTGGACTCTTTTTTTATTTTGGTTGAGGCACACCACGGCGAAGCATTTCAAAGTCAAACCATGTTAATGAATTCGCAATATCTTGAGTTCCCGTAGCGCCTCGATTCAACAATTTCATCAAAACTAATCAGCCATTCTATGGTATCTTCTGAAAACATATTTTGTTAATGTATGAGGAGATAGAGTGTGTGGCACCATCACCATACCTACGGAAAAAACCCACCGTCTGATGAATTTGAACATAAGTTTCCGCTACGACGCAATGGGCACGCTGGAGCGTAGACGATCTGGAGACGATCTGTTTAAGTTTATTTTGCTTGAAAATAATAAACACCTCCACAACTGAAAACATACAGAGATTATAGGCGTCTCCTCGTCTTGCGTTCTCAAAACGTACACAAAATAAACCAATGTCATGTAGAGACTGAAAAAGAACCAACTGGTAGAAATTTCCTAAGATCGCAAGCATGCAGCTTCTTGAAGGAAACCTAACATAGAATCATCTCAAAAAGTTATAAAAGTGCTAAAAAAAAAAATGTATAAGACAATTTATTATTCGATACAGGCTAATTGGTAACCGAGTTTTTAATTGGTGGTAAAGTTGTGATGAATAAAATGTTGTACCATAAAAGAAAAACAACTTTTTGTAATTATAAAATAAATTATGCGATCAATTTTCAAAATTTGTCTGCAATATGATCGAAAATTTCGAAATGAGTGCAAAACAATTCCCAAAAATCAGGAAATTCTGGAATTTCTTTCTCATCCAAGTTCGGCATAGGTGAAATGGTATGTTTAACAAAAAAAGTTCCTTAAAGTAATTATTAATGTTTAACAGAGCAGTATACGAGTAATTGCAAAACTATCAAAACGTCTCTGTAATTTTCAACCAATTTTATTCAATATGTAAATATGTAAATTACCATCTGGGTGTAGATAAAAATTGTTTGTGGAAGTTTTCTAAACTCCTTAAATAAATGTTTAAATCGACCATTTAAAGTTTTACTACTTAAATTAAAGCAAAAAACATCTTTCTTCGGAATCTTTTGCGCTATAATTTGGATCTTGAAAACTTATGTTTTCTTCGTATGGCATCTGTCGGAGTACGAATCAATTAATTAAATCGTAAAAACATTTTCATTTTATTTTACATTTATAAAAAATATAATATTTCTGCTTACATGGATGTATCAATATATACAAATAAGTTTTAAAGTTTTACAAATATACACAATTTGATAATTCCAAATAAATATGGCTGTTAACAAAAATTGAAATTAGAATCATAGTTATCATCAAAGGGATTCATTGATTCACGTGCTCCATGGGATGCTTTTGCCACGCGAAATTTATCCGAAATTTTTAGCTTAAATAGCCCAGAAGCAAATTCATTTGAAATTGTCTTGATTGTGTTGGCAGACTTGGAACTAAAGTTCAAATTTTCAAAATTCGAAAGAAAGTTATCAGTATTTTTGGCGCACAAGACACAAGCCGTATTATCATCGCCGTTGTTAGAGCTGTAATTGTAGCTGAGGCAATCTTTGTGGAATGAATGTTGACATAGAAAATACACTGAGGGCATGTGCAACGGTTGGCGGCAAATGTCGCAGCACCTGTTGCGGAACTCCATTGGATTCGACTCGAATTGCGATACTAATTCAGCATTGATATCTATTTCATTTTTGAGATCATTATTCAACTGCAGCTCGGCTTTGGCATCATTTGCATTTTTCGTAAATGTTTCCATCAAAAATGGTTTTATATCGATTATTTTGATTTCAGAGTTATTGCATACTTTTTGCAAAATATTGAGCAATGATCGCTGGTCAGTTGTCAACATAGGCGCAAGACTTGGATTCTTTTTAATTGCTTCCTCGATGCATTTTGAGTTTGTTTCATCGCGAGTAATTACTCCAGAATATCCAGCGGCCTGCGGATTCCTATTTTCGAGGGTAAATTGATAAGCCTTGCATATTATTGCAATCTTTTGAGAACTAAGCGAAGTTTTCTTCAAAAAATCATGAATAACTTCCGATGACATTTTTTTGTCACGCCAAAGACCAAGGTAAAGAGTAAGCAAATAATAGGATAACTTTTCATCATGGCTGGAAGAATTTTCTATCAGTTCAGCTATTAACTTTGCACAAAACTTCCCGTAATCGGAGAAAATAGTTAAGAATCGCTGTACGTTTTTTATCTTATGCGTTTTCACCAGTGATTCTGCCGTATCGAAAACTCGCTGGGAATCCAGCGATAAAAGCTCCCGACCATATTCTTGGAAAAATTGATAAATTTCATCTTCGTCCTTTTGCTGAAAATCCGTCGCCTGCAAATATTCGCTGGCATTTTTCAAACTGGAGATATTATGCGATCTAAGCGATATATTCCTAAAGTCGCAAATGTGACTGAAATCGTTTCGAGTAATCCAAAACTCATCAATTTTCGAGCTGAGCTTTTCCCGATCGGCGCAACATTCAAGCAGTTTCTTGTGCTCAATGCTGGCGTTTTTACTTTTCAACAATTCATTCATGTATTGCATTAGATGATCATTATGCCTGAGACTTAACAGTTTCGAAATGATGTTGTATGGCTTTATTTCACCAATGGTCTGAGCATATTCGGCCACTGCCTCAGACAATCTGCCTCTTTGCAATAAATTGTTGGCGTGTTGCAAACGAACATTTACGATATTTTCACTTTCTGCGGCACTTGCCTCTTTTTCCAAAATGCTCAGCGCTTTATCGTGCATACACTGAGCGATTAGGAGACGAACTTTATAATTAGTGTCGTGCTGTTGCAATTTGTATTGATGGTAGGTCGAAATATCATTTGACCGTTCGCTTTTAATGATAATATGATAAGCATTTGTCGCATTGAGAATGCAAAGCAAATTCGAAATTCGTTCGTTAAAAAGTATCAGTTTGTTGTGCACATCCACAACTATGAGTCTGGAGCCAAATTGAGCCTTAACCACGACGACCAGATGATGGTCAATCCTCGACAGAAATTCTTTTTGACCAGCAATCACGGAGCAGCCTCCACGACCATCCCGACTAAAACAGTAAATGGCATCATCTCGTCCAACGACGAAAAACGAATTGGGGCCAAGTGGTTCCGATATGGTGCAACGCTGGTTATGCATATCCTTATCGCTGCCCAGTGCATATGTGGTGATAATTGAAGCTCTGTCGTTCAGAACAAGACTATAGACTCCATCGAGGGACATGACGAACACATTACAAGTTTGCGTCTCCGACGGCTGATAGCAAGTATTAAATTCTATTCCATTTATGGCACTTGTTGCAATGCTCTGCTGGCAAATATTTGACGAAAGATCTCGGTTGATTTTACCAAAATGGAGGAGAATGTCACCCCGCTCGAACCCTATGCCTAAGGCATATGTCCTCTCGGGTCCAATGAGGGCGACCTGCATAAATGTGACCCGACTTGTTGTGGGCAAAATTGCGGTTGCGAGGCTTGAAAATCCATTCTTTTTGTACTGGTTGAGATCGTATATATATATGCCCAGCGAGCGATTTGTCTCGTTTTGAGTCACTATCGTGAGCATATTGTTCGTTGTTAGTGCGCACAATTTGATTGGTTGCTTAATTTCGTGACATTCAAATCGTAGAGGCGTTTTATCATTATCAAAGAAAACATGCACAAATCCATTTTTGTCACAGAGCACGAGAGAAGTGGTCGTTGTTCCATTCGAAGCTTTAACTAGGCTAAAGCAGCGAGCCGCTATTTCAGCATTTACATTATCTGCTTTGATTGAGCGCAAAGTGCTTAATTCAAACAGTTTGACTTTTTTCCATTCCAAGACACTCATCCTGATGATTTATATGTACTATACTATATAATAATAAACCGATTTTTTGGGTGCAAGCTGGTGATGTGAGAAACCATCGACAGTATCGTATATATCGATGTATCGATTTGTTTTTGGTTTCATTGCATCGCATCCGCGGTTTTTCACTTCCACTTCATTCATTTCCTATTTTTATTTATATGTATTTAATAATGTTCTTTTAATGCAGTTTAATTCTGGAATTTCTTAAACTTGGTAAAAATTTTATTTTTGATCGCATCGAAGATCGACAAAATTGCTGACAACTTTACAAACATATCGAAAAACACCAGTCGCTACTTTTCCCTTTAGAAACACTCGAGTGAGGTCTCAGCTGTGCGAAAAATTCGTAATTATCGGTTTGATTTACCATCTCTATTTCTGCCATCTATCAACATTATATTAAATCAACTTCGCTGATAGTAAAAATGTTTGGAAATATTAGAGCCCTCCGAAGGGTTTTAGTGACACAAAGAGCAATACAAGCTCTAAATGGCAACACAAATCTAATAAGCAGACAAAGTCATGTGTAAGTAAAAGGAATAATTCATGCATACATCGAATATTCCAATAATATCGTTTTGCTTTTGTTATATTACATAACGTTTTTATTTAGTGTCTCGTACCGAAGTGCTCCTCCGCCTCACTCAAAGGCAACTAGAATTGTGTCCGTTGGCGTTGGTGCAGCGATGTGGTGGTGGGTAATTTGGCACCTTTGGCATGAGCCGGATCACATAACGGTAAGTGCCAGCACTTCCCCGTATTTATAATTGTATTCACCTAAATTAACCGGTATTTTTATATTTCCAGGGAGAGTTCGACTACCCAAATCCGCAGGAGTGGAGCAATGCCCAGCTGGGAATCCCTCGTGATGATGCATAATGTAATTTATAACTGAACAGAATTAATACAATGTTATGAATACAAACTGTTGCTGTTGCGATTCACGGGATTAAGTAAACCAACATCAGACTTCTAAAGATTAATGCAACGCGATAATATATTTTAAATTGAAAATAAATTTCCAAGTTCACATCATGGTAAGAAAAGTTGCTGGAAAACTCTAAAGTATTTATTTTAGATTTCATCACCAGGCGAACTTGGAACGTTCCCTTAGAAGCGACATCTTAGTTTTGAGAATCTTCCTGAATATATATGTATTTGTTTTACAGCTTTCCTTAACGTCGGCTTGTGCAATCAGCAATTCTTAAATGTTCTCAAAAGTTGCAGTCTCTAGAAATGTGTAATCTTTGTTTTATTCTTATTTCAATTAAAATTTCTCACATTGTTTAGATGGAATTAAAAATCGAAGTTAAAATTACAACTAAGAGGAGTTGGCAGTTTCAGCTCATTACTCTTAAAATGCCTTATATTGTGGACTGTGGATTCAGAAAATGTTGCCGCTGCCCGTGTCGCTGTGCACGGTACGCAGATACGAGAGATCAAGACCGAGATCCTCAAATGTGAGATGCTCAAGGGCAGCCGTTGCGTCATGGCAAACCATCTCGCACTTTAGGGTGCATTCATATCTTGCCAATGTTCCGGAATATATATTGCCCCCGGCACTCAATCGTATTATGAAGAAGTGTTCTCTTTTTTATTGATAACTTTCTTCGCTATCGAAGAAACGTCAAATTTTTTAGTTACAGCTGATATTGGATTTCCTCCGAATGAAAAGCATTTCATTAGTTCAAGAAAAAACTATTCATTCTGCTAGATTGCGCAATTTGCCAAGTTCTTCCCATAACTACTAGTCGAGCTCTATAATTTCTAGTCTAGTTTTCAATCGAAGGAACTGGAAGTGCCAGCTGTGGATAAATTATAAGACCTTGAATTTCCATCAGATATCGGTGATGCGGATTCTTCTGATATTGAGAAATATATTCGCTTTGGAGCATATCCGATTTCCAGATCCGACTGCGCTTTCTGTTAAAATGCTAACTGGGAAACCGAGAATGGGGCTGATGGGAAGCTGAAACACCACAATGATCACAGATCGTGTAGTTATAATTAAATTAGTTGAAGGTGGAGATGAGCAGATATTTCATTGCATATAATAATGAAATCTATATCATGACGCATTTTACAAAATAATTAATGCTGTCTGGAAAATTAACCAGTGCATTTATTTATTGAAAACCCAAAGTTGACTTTTTAAGCATAAACTTCACGCTGAGCCTTCTCCCAGGCAGCCATTGGTCCGTGCTCTGGTCGGTATTTGACATTGCAACCATCTTGTTCGAAGCGATTATCATCGCGCAGTTCCTCGTAGCGCTCACGTTCATACTTGGTGAAACCCCACTTCTTCGACACGTAGATCTAAGAAAAAGAAAACAAATTTTATTATATTTGGAGTTATAAATCAACATTTCTGCGTTACCTTCTGGCGACCTGGGAACTTGAACTTGGCACGACGCAGAGCTTCGATGACTTGAGCCTTGTACCGGTCACTGGAACGCACCGACATAATGGGCTGTCCAATGCGAACGCGAGCAACGGTTCCCTGCGGCTTTCCAAAAGCACCTCTCATTCCAGTCTGAAGCCTAAAATAGACACATATATGTAAGGGGAATCAGCAATTGGAAATTCCAAGACACTTACCTATCAGCTCCAGCGCACGACAACATTTTGTTGATGCGAATAACGTGGAATGGATGCAGACGCATTCGGATGTGGAACTGATCCTTGCCACAGAACTTAACCAGATACTTGTTGCAGCAAATGCGTCCAGCTTCCAATGCTTCGCTGCTCAACTGCTCGTATTCATCGGACACCAAATGGACGCATAGCGGGAAATCCTCAACTGTCGCCTTCTTTCTGCCCAAATCGAAGATACGAATCTTTGGGTCTGGCACACCACGACAGAAACGCGACTTTGGGTACGGCTTGTTCTTACAATAACGGTAACTTCAATTTGCAATAAAAAAAATAAATTTAAATTAGCATTATCATTGCATATCTAATAAATATAAATACTTACCACCTAGCTGGTCGGCGACCCATCTTTAATCTGAAACAAAATCGAGAACAAAGAAAAACATTAAGTAAAAAATATTATTATTATTTATTACATAGCAGCATTTGCGATTTGGCCATATTAGCTGCCAACAATTTAGAACAATATTCGAACGGATGTTTATAGATATTCATAATACTCAATTTGTGTACCTTTCACCGTACGGCTCAAAACGAAAGGAAGTAGATTCGTTCGACGGAAACACGCAACCAAAATTTGCAAAATAATCGTCAAATCGATAAGATTTGCCTTATCGATAGCTGCCAATACGCAAGTTAGCCTCGAAATTGTACGTCGTTATGGAACGTTAGTTTGTTGTTTAATTAAATTTTATATTTTTTGTTTAATTCGTACTTATATTTAAATTCTATATTCGCCTTCGGAGAGCGCCTTGCTTAATTCTTGTCATATGAGGGGATCTAAAATTAACAATCTACCGAAATGGGCACTTTAATCAGAGCGACACTGAGCGAAAGTTAGCTCGTAACTTAACAGCTGTTATTTGTCAAGTAAATAACTGTTAAAAAAAACATTTTAAATCAAAATAGATTTTGAGGAGAAATTGTTTAAATTTATTGCTGTTTTTCATATCTCATTGATAATTTGGAGAAATATATAGAAATTGATTGCAGGAAGAATACCAGTGCTGCTGAATGTTGACTTCGCCTTTAAACCTTCATAAGGTATAATAAATAATAAATAAAGCAATGAGTTGCAAATATAACATAAAGTAAATAGTTCAACCAAAAAGCTTAACGAAAAAGTTGATATTAATATATATTAGGTTATGTTAGGTTGCCAACCAAGGTTGGCACACTTAGACCAATTCTGGCCCTTTTGTAAGCGTCCGCAAAATGTCGCCATGTGTTAATAGCCCAGTAAATTTTAATTAATTTCCTACAGAATATCAGAGGAGTGAGTTTCAGATACATCACCGAAAGTTCTATTTTATGCTGTTGTAAATTTAGTTATTGCTTAATAATTTCAATAAATTGTATAAGAAATTAAAAACACAAACATTTAGGAATTCGATTCCACTGTTCCAAAGTGGGCGTCAAGCTTGCAAGTGTTTAGTGTTTCATTTACAATTTTTTTTCTCGCTGGAACGATAGCCTGCACTGACAACATAGCGTATTTCCGTCTTTTGGATTTTGGTCGGCCACAAAGGTGGGTGCTGAAAAAATTCTGTGTGGATATTAATTTTTTATTTCCCCAGTCATCAATTTATATTAATGTAATAAATTTCTTTCTTTCTAACAGGTAATTACAACTACAGGGTTTGCTACGTTTATTTTTTGTATTCTTAAAATGCTGATGATACTTCCATGCACCACTCTGATGCTTTTTAAGCAACGTGCAGATTATGGATATTCTGACAAATCCGTATTGATCGATCTCGAGTAAATAAAGTGATTTAAATTGTATTTAAATGACACTTTCAATCTATTTTTAGGTTTTAATAATTATGAGAAAGAAAGAAAAACCAAAAAATAGACCAATGATGTGACAAGTTATGTATAAAAATAACAAATTCCGTTTGTTGCTAGGTCTATCAACCGTTGAAAATGGGTGCCTACCGCTATATGCAGGAACTGTATCGGAAGAAGCAGAGCGATGTTATGCGCTATCTGCTCCGCATCCGTGTCTGGCAGTATCGCCAATTGACAAAATTGCATCGCTCGCCGAGACCCACGCGCCCGGATAAGGCTCGTCGTCTAGGTTATCGCGCCAAGCAGGGCTACGTCATCTACAGAATCCGTGTTCGCCGCGGCGGCCGCAAGCGCCCCGTGCCCAAGGGCTGCACCTACGGCAAACCCAAGAGTCACGGTGTCAACCAACTGAAACCATACCGTGGATTGCAATCGATTGCTGAGGTGAGCATAATTCCAAATAAAAAAAGTGTCCTATTCCAAACTGATGATAAACACATGTTTCCTGAAGACAAAAATATGTGGCATTAACTTCCTTAGATGTCTGAACTTAATTCAATCTAAATTCTCATATTCATTATACGCCGGTTAGTAATTGAACATTTTCTCAATTTTTTTTCTAGGAGCGTGTTGGCCGCAGACTTGGTGGTCTACGTGTGTTGAACTCTTACTGGGTGGCCCAGGATGCCTCTTACAAATACTTTGAGGTTATTTTGGTTGACATTCACCACAATGCCATCTGCCGTGACCCCAAGGTTAACTGGATCTGCAAGCACGTGCACAAGCACCGCGAGCTGCGTGGCCTGACCTCGGCCGGAAAGAGTTCCCGTGGTCTCGGCAAGGGTTACAGATATTCGCAGACCATCGGCGGATCCAGGCGTGCTGCCTGGAGACGCAAGAATCGCGAACAAATGCACAGGAAGCGCTAAACTGCAATTATGTTTCTGTGACAACATTCTGAAAAAAAACAAACATTTTAAATACATATATCGAATTGTGTATAAACGTGATTTGCATTGTGTACGATTTATCTTTAGTTTGTCAGATTAACGAAGATATAAGGGCTCCGTTAAGCTAAGCAATAATTATAGATTTGCTAGATATTTTTATTTATTTTATATTTTATCCTTTGGGAATAGCAGGGAATTGCTTTGTGCAATGCCAAAAGCTTGCGACTTTGTAACTTAGTCAATGTGAAGATGTTTAAAATAAACATTTAAATGTATTAAAGAAGTGTTCGGTCAATGAATGAGAGATATGAGGCTATTAACTACAGTGTTATATAAATTCTATATGTATGCAGTCATATTGGGGAAATGTGTAGCTTGCAGATGAGAGCATCCATTCTTGATCAGCGTGACTAGCGGAATTGGTATCTCTCCGTGTGAAACTTTAAATGAAATTTGGAAAATGGGTCATCGTTTTTATTTATTTTATCCATAACTCTCCGATACCTTAAAATTAATTTCTGATTGCAATGATAATGGAAAATAGGGTACTCATTTAATTGGCACATTATTGAAAAGCAATTAAATCGTATATTCATTCCGAAGAAATCGTTGACTGTCTTCTCGTCTATATAAGAGAAAGAATTTAAAAGCTAGATAATGTGAGTTTTATTTAATATAAAATTTCGTACATAGCGCGCAAATCAATTTAATTTATCGGTAACTCCCCACGTTTTGCGAATATCGATACATATCGATTCCCGATAGCCTTAAAAGGCACATTATTAACGGCTTCTTTGCAATATGATACATAACACACCCTATCATATTTTTGATCAAATTTATATATATAAATATATTTCTGTCCATGCATTCGAGTGCTCGATCAGATTATACATAAATCGAATTGCAGCTGCAAAGAAAAACGAACAAATTCGCTGATTGAGAGTCAGATGATCGTGTCTGCGCAACTGTTCTATTAAAAACATGAGGAGGGATAGAGGGAAACGAAAATTGACGATATTTAAGCTGAGTTTATCAAGCAGTCCGCCAGTATTTCGCTGTCACTTAAATATTTTTCTATATATTTTGTTATTCAGATGCCAAAAAGAATTTGACTGCCTTACGACTGTCGCATTGGGGTACCCTGTATAATTACACCATGAACACGATCAAATGATCAATCAAATGAGGAACTAAAAGAAAGAAACACGTCATTTGTCCAAAAATTTCCCAAACAGATGTTTTCTTTCTATCTCTTTCATAAAGCAAAAATTATTCTTATTTCTGATGCCAAAACGGTATCTACCAAATTATCATTCAACATTTTTTTTAAAGAAAATAAAAAAAGCTGTATAATTGTTTGGAGATTCATCTGATGAGTTTTTGGCGAATTTTAAAAGCGATACTTATTCTACTCTTTTGGTATATGTCCATATTTTTTATGTTAGTATTTTTCGTTGGTATTTTATAAGTACTTTGTTTCGTGACCACGTTTTGCTATTTGATTTCCCTTTGATCCCAGATTAAACACTTGCGTGCCCGATATTGTACAACTCGCATCTTCGCGACTGATTTCTACATTGACTCAATGGATCAAATTTCGAAAGACTGGTTCAGTGAAATCCAGAATGATTTATGGCCGGGACAATCGTTTTCTTTGAAAGTAAAAGAGGTTCTTCATGCAGAAAAATCACAATTCCAAGATATTCAAATAGTTGAGACGTAAGTTATGCAAATACTGTAGCTTTATATACACATATAAAATCTATCATATATGATTATTTACTTATACTCATTTTCATAAGCATGTGTGTACCACCAGTTCTATGAATAAATATTTACATGTTTCAATAAGTACATCTGCACCTGTGTTTTTGTGTGTTGTCTTCAAAATGCATTTGTTTACAAAAAGTACATTATTCCTATAAAAAGTACTTCTCCATGCATGAATATCCGATCATTAAATCTTCAAGACTGAATGAAAGTCAAATACAAAGACGAAAACATGTTTCATCTAGTTACTGCTTACCCTATATAAAACCGAAATTTGTGTGAGATAAGTGGGTCACGACCTTGATCTATCTTCAGCTTTATATATGATAGGGCTCACAATCGCATCCAGCAGGTGGCCCTGCGATCGAGTTCAAGGAAATTGCTATTCTTTTTTTTTTATTTTACATTAAAGCTAAGAAATTTTAAACACAAAAACTCAATCAATTAAAATTTTTCCCTATGCAATTTAGTAATTAATATTTTAAACAAGAATTTTTGAGCATTTTACCATAAGTTTTTGGCAGTCACTTCTTCAGATAAACTTTTCATCATTTTTGCCACTGCTGTTGCCTGGAACTCCATTTTTGACTAGTCCTTCCTACATTCATGAAAGGTAAATTACTGAATTGGTAATATGAATAATATTATAATATGCGTTTGATCAAAAAATATTGTTTTTTCTGTCACATAACATTTAACACATTTAATCATAATTAATTTTAGTATTTGGCCAGATGAAGGTAATTTTTTTCTTATCAAAATTGATTTTTACAGGGAAACCTATGGAAGGTGCCTCATTCTCGATGGAATCATTCAATGCACTGCCCGAGATGAGTTCTCGTATCAGGAAATGATATCTTTTTTGCCACTGTGTTGCCATCCAAATCCACAAAAGGTTCTAATTGTGGGCGGCGGGGATGGTGGTGTGGCACGGGAGGTTGTCAAGCATCCGTTGGTTAAGGAAGTCCACCAAGTAGAAATCGATGACAGAGTTGTGGAATTATCCAAAAAGTACCTACCTTCGATGGCGTGTGGTTTCGACAGCGAAAAGATAACGCTTACAATTGGCGATGGCTTTGAGTATATGAAGCAACACAAGAACGAATTCGATGTCATCATAACGGATAGCTCGGATCCAGTTGGACCGGCAGTGAATTTGTTCCTCGAAAGCTATTTTGAGCTGCTGAAGAATGCACTAAAAGATGGCGGAATTATTTGCTCGCAGGCGGGCAGTTTTTGGCTGGACTTTGATCACATCAAGAAAACAATGAAAGGATGTGGAATTCATTTTCCAAAAGTTGGATATGCCGTCACCTCTGTGCCGTCTTACCCATGCGGTCACATCGGATTTATTGTCGCATCTCTCAATGCAAGCCGGGATCTGAAGGAGCCAGCGAAAAAGTTTGAAAAATCCGAAATAGATGCGTTAAATCTAAAATACTATTCCAGTGAAGTACATTCCGCTGCTTTCACCCTACCCCGTTGGATTGAGAAGCACTTTTACGAATAATAGTTTGTAAAACATTAATTAAGTTCATGTTGTGCCTTCTATACAAATGTAAATTCCAATTTTACAAAAATACAGACTTAAACGATTGATTATTATTTAAATATTTTCTTGTACGCAAATTGTACGGTATCAAACTAATATATTTATTTACTCAATCGCTTCGTGGTTTTAGCCAACGAGTCTGGATTCAGGTAGGTATCTTAAAAATAGATATATCTTAATTTTGGCTAGTTGTCGATTGAATTCAATAAATTTGTTGCCTAAGTTGTCATTTGACGTTTTATGTAACAGATCTGTTATTTTTTAATTCCATTAGCTGGGAAAATAAAAAAATGACTCTCAGAATATCTCGCCTTAAGTCC
This sequence comes from Drosophila conformis, assembly GCA_035041375.1. Classification (NCBI taxonomy): domain Eukaryota; kingdom Metazoa; phylum Arthropoda; class Insecta; order Diptera; family Drosophilidae; genus Drosophila; species Drosophila conformis. The sequence goes on from JAWNLE010000865.1 coordinate 513,811, forward strand.
TGACTTTAGATCTAAAATGAGTTATCGAACATAGAAAACTGCCTTTAAAAAAATTTAAAGCAGCTTGGTAAATTTTTCTTTTTTATTTTGAGTCTTCAAATCTGAAATCCACAAGCAGACATTTGGGTTTACAAGTTCCACAATCGAAATAAATTGCGATTTCATAATTTAAACATTTTCCATCTGAAAACAGGGCTTTGGCAAAAATATGTAGTATCCTAAGGAAACATGTGATCAACCTGAAAGTCATGGGAGCTCAACAAAGAAACTGGAATTTATGACAGATCTGAAATATTTTTAAAGTTCTTCTAGATGTCCAAGACCAAATATGTCAATTATTTATTCGCTTGCATGCTTTCAAGCTAAATGGAAGGCAGAGAGTACTCGAAAGCAACAGTGAAAAATTTCAAATGATCAAAAGTAAGTGGTTTACAAATTAATCAAAAGCTTATTTATAATAGTGATTATGGCATAATAACTGTAAAACAACACAGAACAGATACAAATAACTGCAAATGCATGTCTCGTTCATACAAAAGTTCAAAACAAGTTTTTTTTTTAACATTAAAAATTTAAATTTCACCTAATAAAAAACCATCGTTAGGTAAAAATATCGATAAAAATCGTTGGTTTGTGCTAACAACGTGAATAATTTGAGAATTTATCGCACTGCAAAAAGCTACAAAAGATAAATGCAGATTAAAAGCCGGAGTTGTATTAATGTTAAGTTTCCGATCTATTTGTTGAAGACTTATAGGCAATTCCTTTATTTATAAATTATATTATAAGTCTTGCGAATTGTAATTCTACATAAATATTATTATTAAGTTTGCTTGTGTCCTCCACCATCAAACAACTTAAATACGCACAAAAAAAAATTGTTCGTATATCCCATTTGTAGATGCTAAATTACAATTCATCGTGGCCATTGTCTTCGGATTCATTCTTTGATTCCGTATTGTCCTCGTCCTCATCGTCATCATCCTCATCATCCTTGTCCTTGTTCTGCTTGGACTCCTCCTCATCCTTTTTCCGCTGCACCTCATCCTGCAACTCCTTTGTTTTCTTCTCGCCAGCCTGTGTGGCTTTGACCCCCTCCGCCGTCTTCGATGCCAGCTCGATGTCGTCGGTGATGAGGACATTATCGAAAATGGTACCCGATTTCACTTGCCACAAATCGAAGCCCAAAGTGCAGATCTCCTTGCGCAGATACAGTTTGTCATCGGGACTGTGCTCGGGATTTTCGATTTCTGGATGTTCCCATGTGCCCTTATAGTTGGGGTTGTCCAATTGCTTGGGTTGCCATTCGCCCTTATATTCGGGATTATCGACCATTGGGGGCTCCCATTCGCCATCCATTTCATCGTCCCAATCCTCAGGCTTGGTCGCATCGGGGTCTGGAATGTGCTGTGGCTTATCCCAGTCCTCGGGTTTCTTATCATCGGGATCGGGAATTGTGGCCTATAAAAAAAATTGAGTAATAATAATTAGTCATGTGAAATTATAGATAAGATTTTGTGCAAGTTGTTTGAAAAGCATAAGGTGAAATAAATAAAACAAATTAATAGTATAAGATATTAAAAATAATTTAACTTATCCAAATCAGTAATGAATATATAATAGCGACAATTTACCCTATCAATAATTACGATAAAAAGAATAATATAAACAATTTATCTTATCATCCCATTCAATAATATAACATTAATAATATAAAAAATTATCTTATCATCCCCATCCATAATAACAGTAATTTAAATAATAATAAACATATTTTTACCTTATCATCCCAATCTTCTGGTTTCTTCGCATTGGGATCCTTGATTTTCTTGGGTGCCAAAAAGTCCCAATCATCCTCGAGATTTCCCGATTCCGCCTTCTCATTATCGATTAACACCTCATAAGTGTTATCTGGCTTAATGATGAGTGTGTAGAAATGGGTGAAGACATCGTCCTTGCACCTGATGTCCTTGTTAATTAAGTGATTCTTGCCCTTGTAGCTCAAAATCACGTGCACCTTTTTGGTGCCAGGACCACAAATATCGGGACCAAACATAATCTCATAGGGCGAGTCTCCGTGCATATCGGTCTGATCTAGCGAACAATCGAATAGTTTCACATAGCCGCCTCCACAATCGATATTCTGCTCGTGCTTCACTGAAAATTGGACAACAAGCGGTTTTCCCTCATTCGAAAAACCATCGAACTTCCTTGAAATGGCATAGAAACGTGCATCTTGGGAAGTTTGAATGCCTAAAGGGAAATTTTTTTATTGGTTAGAAATGCAAATGTAAATATACGTATATGTATGTTTGCGTGGGTGTTTTCATGCAAATAAACATTAACACACTCACGTAATTATGTACATATATGCATGTACGTCTGTATTTATATTTGTTTTATTACGCACCTTTGTCGGCTTCGGCATCGTTGAAAAAGGCACCCGCCGAATGAACAAATTTGCCTAGCTCCTTGCCAGGATGCTTGCTGTAGACCCAGTCATCTTGCCAATTATCTACAGCAAAAAAAACGATATATATATATATATATATCTCACAACTCATATATACGTATTTAGTTGAAAACTTACCGTTTTCGAATTTGTCTTCAAGGAAAACGTCGGCGTTTACAAATCCTATTGTAAATAGCGCAAGAATCGCTCCCAGATGCATGATGAGGCCGTGTTACTTCTACGAACTTCAGCTACGAACTGCGGAGTCAGCAATTTGTGTGCTTCTAACTAAATGCCGGCTTGCTAGATGAATGCCGATGTCAGAAAGAGATGAATGTATCTGTGCTGTGTAAAATCGGTGGAGCGACTGGATTGGATACATGTGGACCAATCATGATTGTCAACGTATCAATAAGTGTTGGTAAATGTCTAAAGTTCGCTTCACATTCGATAGGTCCACCAGCAAATAAATAAGCCAAGTACGCTACTCCAAATAATTGATAAGTTTTTTATCTAAATTTGTAGGTAATTATGGACAATTTTCGGTAGCAAATAAATAAATACAAATAAATACAAAATTGTAAATAAATACAAAAGTGCCACTTTTTACAATTTCGTTCTCTTATCAAGATTAATATTTATAAATTGTATGGCAATGCCTAAGCGATAATCGTATCTTGAAGTTGGCAAGAAATGGCCAGACTGCTCAAGCTACTCCTCATTATTTCTTATGTTTATTTGCCGAAAACTTAAAATCAATGTATGTGTGAGCATATATATATATATGTATATATGGTCACTATATCAAATTATGTATATAAGTGACATTTTTAGCTTGCTTGCAAACGCATTCACACGATACACAATTCCATCGAAGTGGCAACGCCATAAAGGGATTTTCATTAAAGAATATTACCCTTAGGGAGAAGATTCGTTCCACGAAACTTGGCCGTAAAGCGAAAAACCTTATAAGGAATCAATTATTCTAATAAAAATTCACACTAATTCAATGGGATCGGATCCAAAATTTCAAATATAAATAAAATAAAATTAAATAAAATGGTTTATCATTCATTTTAATCTGAAGACAATGAAGAAATGGTATCCTGTAGATCACTGTCGTTATTACTTTTCGCTGGTAAGGATGGGAATGGCTTAAAAAAACTGCCGAACGTAGTTTGTCTTGCCTCCTTATATATTTCGTTCTTCAGTGATTGATAACAGCTAATGGCTGAGATAATTCCTCGAGAAACTTTATCGCCACGTTCGAAGTCAGGATTGTTTTTTGCCGTTATAGCGAAACATTTTAGGCCGTAATGGGTGTACTTTTTTCAGTTTTCCAGAAGACGTTCGAATACTTTTTAAACCTCTTTACCCATCATCATTGGCGAATTAGGCTGCTTGCATTGTATTGCTTATTAAATTAATCATTTCCAAGTTGAGAAATAATTGATCAGTTCTACAAAATCTCCTATCAAAATTGCCATGACATTGCCAAAACATTCTGAGCATTTTTTTTAATGTCAGCGAATATTGTCGGGAATGCCGGCTCCTGAGAGTTATCGTTTGCAATCATATCCAAAGTACGTTGACCTTCTCTAGCAGCCAGTATTTGTCTATGCCCATGTTCCACATTTTCAATTGGGACATTTTCTAACAATGTTTCCTGGCCTGGATTGATATTTTCAAACTCTGAATTATTTTGCTCGTTTACAGAGACTTGAGCAGATCTTTCTGTTAATTATGTAATGAAGTTTCTATCGTTAGCTGATGCAACAAATGGAACGGTGTCAGATGAAAAGGAAGACACCACGATTATTTAATATCAATCTGGTGTTTCTAGTGGAGTTCTCTCTTCAACATTTTAGAAGGCCTCAAACGCTTTAAAATGAAAATAGCCCTGAAAACTTGCTTTTAGGAATAATTTCTAAATACAGAAAGAAAGAAAAAAGAGTGGTTTATATAAAAATAAAAACTCCCTGAAAATTAGACAGGAATTCGCCAGGAATGTCCAGGAATCAACTCCAGAAAAATTCGGACACTAAAACAAGAGAAAATCATTGCATTTCCACGCATAATGGAACTCGACTTACCAATTATTATTATACGATTTTTTTGAGAGAGGCACAATTGACTTAAGTGTTCATAGGGTCCAAACTCTAACAAATAATTATATATAACTGATGAACATTTAGTGCATAGTGAACGTGAACCAGGAGTAACCAGCAATAAGGAGCAAGGAAGAAATTTCCTTATATCATTGTATTTATATCATTATTTATACCTTTAATTTTAGAATATTTTTTCATGGCAATTGAATGCATGGTTTGTCCTTAACTGACGCCAAATAAATTGTGACAATGTCCAAATCAAAGATTCGAGGAACAAACAGACTGAAAGAAAGGAAATGACTTACTACCTCTCCTACTTTCCGTATAATCCCAAACGATCGAAAAACCGCGCCGAGCAATTACACAAACACTGCGGTGATCCGGTCATTGGTGGAAAGGAACTCAAACAGCCGAGCAGACGATGAATCAATTCAATTCAGACCTCGGTAGAAGGCTTTGGGGTCTTCCTTCGCAGCAGACATATCGGCTATTGCCAATATCCAACCAACGCCGATGTTCTTACAGTCTACTGGATGGAACCTGATGCCCAACTCAATATTTCCGTACCCTCTAGACCTTCCCAATTACTTTTTCGCAGTTTCTCTTAAATGTTTTACTACTAATTATTGCTTGAAAATTTTCGGGTACTGTATCATGGTAACAATAGACTTTATTATGTAATCAATTCAGTCATTTATTTCTATCCTAATGAACCCAATTATAAACTTCCTGTCATTGCACCGAGACCCTCTTCTTCTTCAGTCATGGAATGCAGGTCATTCTTCTAGAGTTGTTACAGCTGGCAGCAGGTGCAGCCTTCTTGACGGCAGCGGGGGCAGCCTTCTTGGCAGCAGCCGCCAGTGGTGAAGCAGCCTTGGCGTCCTTCTTGGCCGCAGCTGGAGCGGGCGCTGATTTCTTGGCGGCAGCGGGTACAGCCTTCTTGGCAGCTGCCGCCGGTGCAGCCTTCTTGACAGCAGCCGCCAGTGCAGAAGCAGCCTTGATGTCCTTCTTGGCCGCAGCTAGAGCGGGCGCTGATGTCTTGGTGGCGGAAGCAGCTGCTTTCGCAGCGGAAGCGGTCTTGCCTGCAAAGGCTGCCTTCACGTCCTTAGCGACTTCCGGCGCCTTCTTGACGTATCTGGCAGCAGTAGTTGGTTGTTTGGCAGCCTCAGTTGCCTTGGGCTTCACCACTGTGCTCTTTGCGGCGGATAGTGCAGCCTTCTTCTCGGCGAGCTTGGCGGCTGACGCCTTGGAATCTCTCTTGTTGGTTTTGGCGGTTGAAGCCATCCTATCTCTTGAATACACCAGAGGAAAAGAACCGGTAAGTCGCAAATATAAAAGTTATCCATATCCTTTTTTATTGGAGTTCAGTGCGACAACCAATTGATAAACAAGGATGCCGCGGTATAGGAACGATGGGAATTTATGGAATGCGTTTATTTTGATTGTATAAATAAATATTCAAATATCTTACTTTTTTTCGTAGTAACGTTTTTAAATGTGACTTAATTTAATTTTGCTTTATACAGCAAAATAATTTCAAATGCATTAAGTAAAAAAAATGGATGATCATAAAATATTATGAGTTGAGGTACATTCGTAGAAAATGTGACGGGATCGAAAATTACCAAATGCTATTGGAACATTTGAGACATTAATAAGTCGATTACTTCAAAGTCACATTGATGTTTCTGTAGAGATAACGATATCGAAATAAACTGGAAATAAATTAAATGCAAATACATAAGAAAATAATAATGTAATAAAATTACACTTTTTGTACCAATTATATTAAAATCCCAAATTGTTCCCCAGGAAAGCAAATTAACGAACTTTACTTAAAGTAAAGGTGCTGGTGGTTTTGTATGAAAATAAAGCATTAGCAAAGATATGTTCGCAAAATATCGAACTAAATATCGATAGGGGAAATTGATATATTGTATTTCTATCATCCCTATGTGTGTCAGTAGATAGCTACACATAAAACTTATCTTCAAAATTTAATTTTGTTTGTATTTTTCGTCAAGATGGTTTCTACACCATCCATCCACCCAGCATACTCAACTCATTGAGCACTTCGTATGTGTTTCTCGTTGAATTTTCCTCTAGGCCTTTGTGTATATAAGTTTGTATGTATGTATGTACATGTATAGGTTCCCAGCATTCCAATATATGTATGTAAATCTATCAACCGATATATGTGTTAATTGTATGCATATATACAAAATCAAATACAATTAATAACCCGATTTAAGACTCCTTTGTATTAGTAATTTTCTCAAAATATTTTGTATTAATTTATTAAAAATGTATATACTTTTGATAATTTTTTCAAAAGGCAAGAGAGGCTAAAAGAATAAAGGCACCGTGATTTCGCTGCAATCGTTCATTTCCAATGGCACCCTCTTGAACGACAAAGGTTTCCAAGAAGACACGAAATCTAGATGGCGACGATTGTGATGACGGCAGCCATTCGTTACCGTTAGTCTAAATGACCGACCGCACCGCGAGCGAATCGGATTTTCGACGATGAATTGGAGAGTCGGGAGGATCTGATGCTCAGTCTGGCAGATCCCGCGATCAAGGGGCATCGCAATCGTATTGAAATCTTCAATGAGAACGGGGTACTGTGTCATGCTTACAATAGACTTTATTCTATAATCAATTCAGTCTTCCATTTCTATCATTAAGAACCCAATTATAAACTTCCTGTTTCGTGAATAAAATTTTCGCATGCACTTTGCCTAATTCACAGTAAGAATTTTGTGATCAAATTTGGTTTTTCTAGGTTTTCCCAAACCCGAGAAATAAGTGTTGGACCATTTCTCCGCATAAATCTTGTCTTTCATTTTTTAAATTTAATTTTATTTTTACTTTCTGTATTGTAAACGTAAGATTGGTGACTTTAAAAAACAGATGCTGTTTAGCAACCACTTCGAAAAATAAATAAGTAATTTCCATTCGCCATTGAAACATATGCATTTATAATTATTATAAATATGCAGTGTACATTTTTAGAATTATTTCCCCGTACTTATTAACCCAAACTAGATTTCTAACTAAATATTCGTTGACTATCTCTCAAATCGTACTTGATTAAAATGGTTCTGGATAATAACTTAATCCGTTTAGTTTGTATTTACCATGTGTGTTGGTGTTTGTATTTAAAAACAGATCATGTATAAAAATTGCTGTTTTGAATCTTTACTCCGCATCGTCGTCTTCATCGTCGTTGGAGCTTATTCTGAAGTACCGCAGCTCGTACGAGTCCTTCTCGTTGGCAACCACGCGGATCCAGTCCCGCAGACTGTTCTTCTTCAGGTACTTCTTAGTCAAGTACTTGAGATAGGCCTTGGAGAAGTGCACATCGGAGCTAACAATTAGCTTCATTTTGGAGCGCTCGAAAGTGACATTGTTGCCCAGATTGTTCACCTTGCCGTTGACCTTGAGGCGAGCCTTCACATATTTCTCGAAATCGGCAACATCCATAATGTTGTCCTCGGCAATGTTGGTGCAGTCGATAGTGAAGCGCAGCGAGACCTTCTTCTTCTTCTTCAGTCCCTTGCCCCGCAGCGCATTCTTTTTCCCAACCTTGCTTGACGCATTTGCTGGCGTTCCTGTCTTCGCCTTGGGCTTTGTTACAGCTGGCTTGGAAGCTGCAGCAGCAGCGGGAACAGCAGCGGCGACAGCAGCTGGTACTGCAGCAGCAACCTTGGCAACGGCAGATGCTGCCTTCTTTGCTGGTGGGGCAGCAGCTGCAGTTGGCGCTGCCTTCTTGACGGCAGCGGGTGCAGCCTTCTTGGTAGCTGCCGCCGGTGCAGCAGCAGCTTTGGCGTCCTTCTTGGCCGCAGCTGGAGCGGGCGCTGATTTCTTCGCGGTGGCACCAGCGGGTGGGGCTGCCTTGGTGGCGGAAGCAGCTGCTTTCGCAGCGGCAGCGGGCTTACCTGCAGCGGCTGCCTTCACGTCCTTAGCGACTTCCGGCGCCTTCTTCACGTTCTTGGCAGCAGCAGCCGCTGGTTTGGCAGCCTCAGTTGCCTTGGGCTTCTCCACTTTGCTCTTGGCGGCGGATGGTGCAGCCTTCTTCTCGGCGGGCTTGGCCGACGCCTTGGCATCTCCCTTGTTGGTTTTTGCGGTTGGGGCCATCCTATCACTTGAAAAGCACGGATGAAAAGAACCTGTATGTCGCAAATATAAAAGTTATCGATCTGCTTTTTTGTTCGAGTTCAGTGCGATAACCAATTGATAAACAAGGTTTCCGCGGTATAGGAACGATGAGAATTTATGGAACACTGGAATGCGTTTATGTTGTATGTATTTTATAATTAATTAATTTTATTATTTTATTTTATTTTATTCAGCAAAATAATTTCAAATGCATTAAGTAGAACAAATTAATAAGCATAATATATTATGTGTTGAAGGTACATACGTAGAAAATGTGACGATCGAAAATTATCAACTATTGAAACATTTGAAATATAAATAAGGTGATTACTTCAAAGTCACATTGAGGATTTTGTAGGGAAAACGATAACGAAATAAACTAGAAATAAATTAAATGCATAAATATGCATAATAGAATTATACTTTTTGTACCAATTATATCAAAATCTCAAATTGTTCTCCAGGAAAGCCAATTAACGAATTTTACTAAAAGTAAAGGTGTTATATTTTTTATGAAAATAAAGCATTAGCACGATATTTTCGCACAAAATATCGAATTAAATATCGATAGGGGAAATTAATATATTGTATTTCTATCATCCCTATGTGTGTCAGTAGATAGCTACACATATAACTTCTCTTCAAAATTTAAATTTGTTTGGATTTTTCGTCAAGATGGCTTCTGCAGGTTTGATTTACAATTATTTTATAATGCGTACACCATCCATCCATCCAACATACTCAACTCATTGAGCACTTCGTATGTGTGCAAAAATGGCCAATGTGTTTCTCGTTGAATTTTCCTCGTGGCTTTCGACACGTAATGTACACTATGTACATATGTTTGTATGTATGTATGAATGTGTGTGTGTATGTACATGTATACGTTACCAGCATTCCAATATATGTATGTAAATCCATCAACCGATATATGTACATCTATGTGTTAATTATATGCATATATACAAAATCAAATACAATTAATAACCCGACTTAAGACTCCTTTGTATTAATAATTAACTCTAAATATTTGGTATGAATTCATCAAATATGTATATACATCCGATGATTATTGCTTTTGATTATTTTATCAGCAGGCAAGAAAGGCAAAAAGAATAAAGGCACCGTGATTTCACTGCAATCGTTCCTTTCCAATGGCGATACACCCTCTGGAACGACACAGGTTTCCAAGAAGGTACGAAATCTAGATGGCGACGATAGTGATGACGGTAGCCACTCGTTACCGTTAGTCTATCAATTACCGACCGCACCGCGAGCGAATCGGATATTCGACGATGATTCGATTCCACACAGGCCGCCCTTCATAGCTTATATTAATAATTTACCGTTCGATGCCGGCGAGGACGATATATACGAATTCTTTGGATCAATCAATTTAGCTTCCCTGCGCTTGCCACGGGAAGATGGTGAAACGGGGCGTTCCCGCGGATTTGGTTACGTTGAACTGGAGAGTCGGGAGGATCTGATACACGTGCTCAGTCTGCCAGATCCCTCGATCAAGGGGCGTCGCATTCGCATCGAACTCTCCAATGAGAACGATCAACAGAATCGCCAGAAGGGCAATCGTCGCTTCGAGGGATTCGGCAATAGTAATGAGAACCGTGATTCCGGAAATTGGCGGCGCGATAGTCAAAATAATGGGAGTAACTTTGGCGGATATTCGGGGAATTTCGATCGTGGTTTCAATCGCGAACGAAAACCGATCACCGAACGCGAGGAAAATAATACTCCGGGCTCATGGCGTACAAATAGCCGTCAGCAATCGTCGGATTTCTCTCCGCCGCGAAGGGGAGGGGATCGCAATGACATGTCGGACAAATATCGGTCACGAAACATCGATGCGAATGTTCGAGACGAAGGGGCGGGATCTGCTTCGACGGAGGAGAGGCCAAAGCTAAATCTAAAGCCTCGAACGTTACCCTTGCCGGAGATTGTGAATAAACCAGAAGTGGAACATCAACAGCAACAAGATCATGACAACGACAGCGATACAAAAGTGGTCAATGTTAAGCAGAGTTCCGTAAATGTCTTTGGATCGGCAAAGCCCGTAGATACTGCCACAAGAGAGCTGGAGATTGAGGAGCGCTTGGCGGAGGCGCGTCGCCTGGAAAAGGTGCGCTACGACGAGGACGAGGCGGCTGCTGTCAACGAGAAGCTGGCGGAAGTGCAACTGGACAAGCAACACGATAGTGAAAATGCCAATGCGGCAACAGTCAGCTGGCGCCGCATCCACGATCCCTCGACCAGTGATAATACCAAAGTTAGTCCAGGAGTGCAGGGTAAATACTAATTTAATTTAATTTAATCTAATCTTTCATTTCATTATCATTTAATATTTATTTGTGATTTTCAGGTGAACGCCGTAACGAAGATCAAGATCATAATAATAAATTAAATAAGCCGCGGGACCGAAATGACAGGTAAAGTTTTTTTTTTCGGCTAAAGAGAGCATCTCCGACTGCAGTGAGTCAGCAATTTGTATGCAGTGGTCTCTCGCTCTCTCTCGTAAACTACACAGATTCTAGCAATTCTCTTTGTCCTCGAACAAGAAAAACTTTGCTCCTCTCTCTCCCACTCAGGTCACACTCTCTTAGCAAGTACGAAACAGTGTGGGAAGCATAAGAATTACCGCAATGTGGCACATTTGCTGCCTTTATTTTCATTTCCTCAATGCTAAATTATTTTGTAAACTCTTGGGTACGAGAAAGTTGACCCTATTCAAATAGCTGTATTTCGTCACGCACAACGTGCTTAAAGTAGAGATAACGAATAATGGTTATCAAAATTTTGATTTATTTTAGCACTTCAGTGTCTATTTTCATTTTAGCATGACTTCATTTCAAGCAAGTTGGCTCATCAGAAAAAATAAAAATAATAAAAAAATGAATATCACTTGATTTGCATTATAAAAGATGGGGTTTTTTATGTATACTTTTATATTATTTTTTTTAAATATAACTTGAAATGAAAATTTCAAAATTCATAACTTCAAATTCTATATTTCTAATTGTCTTTTCTATCTTTACCTTTGGGTTAATCTCAGATTGGCAAATGAAAAATCTGAAGCACCGTAAAAGTCTGTTGACGCAAGCATATTCAAGTTCCAAAATGTATTATATCAAATTATCTACAAATGTTAAATATAAGTTATTCAAAATTAGTTGGAGGTGAGATTGTTACTGCGTTGGGGGCTGATTGTAATCATCGGCAGATTAAGAACGAAGGAAAGGGGTTCATCTGGGGAAACCAAGAAAAAAGGTAATTTTCCTCAATGTGTCAGGGTATTAAAGAGTCCTTTACCCATGACTTCAAAGCTCTGGCTTGATTGTATTAATAATATATGAAGAATGCCGGGCTTTCTGTCAGGTATTCATTTACGGCATGCCTAAGATATGCTATTTATTATAAAACAATTTTCTGAACAATTTATTTGCAGATCTGAGAATGCTAAAGCAAGAAATAACCAGAACCATGAAGCAAAAACTAGGGAGGAAAATAAAAATAAACGAGATCCTCGAAGTGAACAATTTCAGGCCAAGCATGCAGCCCAGCACGGTGAACCTGTAAGTACAATTGATAACTAACTACTACTTCAAATATTAAATTAAATTCTATTTGTTTTTAAGTTAATTTAAAATTATAATCATTTACCAAATAAAAAATTACTTCTTTTGGTCTTACTGATTATATGATCATTTTAGAGAGCCACAATAATAACGTTAGTGACTATGTTGTAACCGCAATTTTCATACTCTGTTACTGAGGGTATAAGAGTATAATGTTATTTGAACATTTGAACAAGTTATAATGTTATTTGCAATGCTGTTATGTCCGTCCGCATAATCTAGAGACTAGAATCTAGGATATATTCGCGTATGTCGCTTTAGCGGCGCCTGGGTAGGTGGGAAACCGATAAATCCAATAATTGCAATCAAAATAAATCAAATAAGTCGAACATTTTGAAGTATCATTCTGGCGGAGTCCATAATATATATGTCGAAATTTTAAAAAGCCGCAAAGGTAAAGCTACAAATTTTGGAATCTCATCAGTTTGGAAAGAAAATATTTGGGCCACGCTCACTCTACCATATCATTAAACAGATGATTGCTTTATTTTTGGTTACTTTACACCAAGCAAAAAAATTTGCGATAATAATGTCAGGATGTCATATCTAACATCTATTTTAAGGTCTGACTTCGGCCACAGAATATTAATGCTTATTTTTACACATTAGTTTTAAGTGTTTTTATTTATGTTTTTATTTTATTATATATTATTTCTAATTTATAGTTTTAGTCAGTAATTATCAATATAAAAAGGACTTTTTAATGTTTTCTCCATAGGGATTAAATTTTCAAGCTATGACTTGCTCCTTGGAAAAAACTGTAGCAAAAATAAAAGTGTGATGCTTTTAAATTGTTGATTAGTTACTAAAAAACACTTAAACCTTAAAATTGTATTTATGATTTTTTGCCTGAAACATTCATTAAAACAACGTTAACAAATTTATTTTTAGGTTTTGCAGTCTTCCAACAAATATTCTGGACTTGACGATGAATCATCCGAATAATAACTATTTCTATATTTGTAATAAATGATTAAAAGAAAATAATTAACAAATACATTTTACAAGTTTAAAATAAAATCACATTACTGAAACAAAACAAAAATACAAATTCGATAAAAGAAATATAGCTTAAGCGGATTACTACAGCTAGTGAGCTGGCAGGGTAATTTTTGGTTCACAAAAGGGTCAATCTTCAAAATTTGATGACTGCTTTAAAATTGTGGGAAAATATATATTTTATCGATGTGCGCTTCGGGGTATATCGATTGGCTAGGCATTGATTTGGTGTCGGAGTTAAAAAATATAAGTAACTGTACTGAAGGCTTATTGTTGGAAACGATGTTTCCCAGAAGCAAAATATAATATACAAATACATACAAAATATATATTCATTATTAAAAGCTAATTTTCAGCTAATATCAATAATCTCTTGTTTTCCAATCGATGAATGGCAGCATAATTGGTGGAAAACTCGGATGTTACCTTGACATATCGATAAGTAAAAAACATATCGAGCATTTCTTCCATCCCTATTGTGTATCTCGGTAGAGTTGTAAATTACAACTTGTATTGACATACTTTTGTGAAAAGAACGCTTATTTAATATGGGAAGAAGGAAGTCGAAAAGAAAGCCGCCACCTAAGAGGAAAAATATCGAACCCTTGGACCAACAATTTAATTGTCCATTTTGTAATCATGAGAAGTCATGTGAAGTAAAAATGTAATTAGTATGTATGATTTCAATATTGTTCCAACTTTTTATCCCTTCATATCCACATTACAGGGATAAAGGAAGAAACACAGCCAAAATAACGTGTCGCGTTTGCTTAGAGGACTTTCAAACGGGAATTAACTTTTTGTCAGAACCCATTGATGTATATAACGATTGGGTGGATGCATGTGAAACAGCAAATTAAGTTTAGAATTTTAATGAACAATAATATACAGTTTCTACAGCCCCCTTTTTAATAATATATGTATAATTATACCCTATTATAATTGTGTCACGAAATGAATACGAAATGTAAATGTTTCAAAACTTGAGTCCAAGCCAATTTTTTTTGCCGGTTCTCCGCTACAGGTGATATATACAGCAAGTCAAGAAAGTATTTTGACAATGTGAAAAATATATATTACAGCAAAGTGCAATTAAGATTTATGTTATCGTGAAAGAGGCATAGGTCAAAACAAAGCCATATAATCTTTGTTGCACTGCCTTTAATTTTCTTTCAGTGTATCGCTGCAGTACTCTATTAAAATAAGAACCCTATGCATAAGGAATACATGGTATATATATGGATTTTTTATAAAAGTGAGAAACTATAACAGTTTCGAGGACATATCAACATAAAGGACTCCTTAAAAATACATATATTTTGACTTCAATATTTAAAAAATTTTAAATGAATGGAACATTAGAATATAAATATTGGTGAAAAATCCAATAATTAATCTTTTACTATGGCTGAGCAACACAAAATGCTCTTTTCTCGCCGATATGGATAAAGATAGACTCTATTGTGGATTAAATTTGACAGTGAAATGGACAATGGTGTTTATTTATTTTATTAATTCAATTTAAGAATTAACGCTGCACAATGTTGTTAATTGATATTTCACTTTTGCACTTTAATTAATCTCCCCTTGAAATAATCTTTAAATGCAGTGCGATCTTGTACAGTTCAAATTAAAGATATAAAATGTCTTACAAAATAATACCTTATGCAAAATGCAGTTTGTCATAAAAATGTTGGCTATCCGGAAATAAGTCTATATAACGTTATCTTTAAAGTGTTTCTCTCGTAAATGTAATTATGAATTGTGTCATGACTGGAGCTAAAATTACGTAGGATTAATGCATCTTTCAAATTTTAGAAATCAGAAAAATTGATGATTAAACCGATGTGGAACCGGAAGATAATAAGATGTATTTTAAAAATATGTTTTCAGTTAAAAATCTTGTATTTCTTCTTAATACCAAATTAAGCTTTAATGTCTACAAATATTCTTCAACAATAGTCTTCGTTCTGCATTGGTCGAAAATAATTTAATGATCCTCTCTCCGTTCTATTCTTGAGTACTGTTCTTGGACTACCTCAGTATAAATTAGATTGAGTCTGTTCTGAAGCAATTCCTTCTCCTTTGCTGGGATCGACATCTTCGTTTGCCTTCGTACTCCAGTTGACTATTCCCACTCAGGTTAAGGCTCTGCTCAGTGTGGTTATCTAGCATAAGTTTATAAATGGCGAAATAGATTCCATCGTATTATGAGGTAGCCTTAGCTATTCTGCTCCTAGTAGACCTACTTTTCGTTAAGTAAAATCCTGTTTGTGTCATCTGTTAATCTTGCAAATTATTCCTTTCATTACATTTTCATGTTCAAGTAAATTTATCAGTCTTTGTTATTTTAAATGTTGTTTAAAACTTTGTTTCAACAGTTTCGAAAGTTTTGAAGAGCAGACAAATGGACACAGTTAAATAGACTGGAGATGTGCACGATGACATGAATGATTTGTGTTCTTCGTATGGCATTTTTCTTTACTTTGATAGTCAAACAAAGGCACTAAATATTCGTTTTTGACCTGCGCTTCAATTCGTAGCTTAATTTGCTTAAGAAAAATTATATAATTAATTAAAGAAAACGACAACTTAAACAAATTAATTTATAGCTGACAGTGCTGATATACCAAATCTAGGATTCGTTTTGGGAGTCATGCGTCAAGTATTGAATTGATTAATTCCCTTTTTTTGCATTAATTTTTTGTATATAAGGCACAGTTCAAATAACTGTTTAACTATATCAGATTACATAGATTTATTTATTATTGAATGGGATCTAAGATCAGTCGAAACAGCAAAATACATAAAACTAAAATTGGTTCAACATTCGTTAAGAAAAATCAAGAAAAAAAACCAATCTGACCAAAATACGTAGGATAAAATAAAATAGTTAAAACGATTTTAAATTGTTTAATTTTTAATTTTAATTCACGTATTTTGAATATTAAATTAGTGGATAACAAAATGGAACCAAATTAAGGATTGAAACATATGAAAAATGATATCAGACCGGTGGGTGGATCAGTCGAGTGCTTGCGCTCGAGTCTCTTTTCAGTATGACGTCTCTATATCTACAGCTACTCCACCAAAAACTTTCGCAGTCTTATGAAAAGGACTATTTTAGTCTCCCTTACGCTTCACAGAAACTCAATGGGAGTGGTAAAAGGAGCGCAATAATACGTAAGAAAACGGTGAAGTCAAAACTCAGTCAAGCCCATGTACGTCTGCTTTTCGAGAATTATCCAAGAACAAGACATACGTATACAGTTTGTACCATGAAAAGAAGGAGTCAACGAATCGTTTATAAAATTATTTATTAACAACTTATGGCGTTCAAATAACACACAGACTCAATTCAGAGCCCACCAAACTGAATAGTCCATAGGACGGATACTTTAAGATAAAGTTCCGCAAGGGAACTTTGATTTTGCTACAGAAGCTCTGTCATTTAAAAAGGTGAATGCCACCGAGTTGTGGAATGCGATGCACCGATTTCAAGTCATGGATAATCTTGCGACCCAAGTACCATTTAGTTGAAAATCCTACATGAAATGGAGCGGAAATTTATTTAATTTTACATTTGCACTCGATGTGCAACATTGTGGCTGGCAACATGTATATCAACATATTATTTAACAGAGGTCAGTGAATTCTACATATGTATCTGCCCACACTCAAGCTGTGTAGGACAGCTGTAGTTGCATAAGCACGGCATTGTATTCGATTCTTAGTGGAGTGGGTAAACTTAAAAGCAATGCGCCATCTACCTGAACACCCTCCACTTAATCAATGTGACATCTATTTATATTATTTAAAACAAACTCGATTTGCAACATTGTAGCTAGGCTTAGCAACATGTTAAATGCTTAACAGAGCTCGGTTAATCTGTAAGGGAGTAGCTTTAGCTGTAGGTGCAGAGATAGAGGTTACACGCTTACAGTAGATACGCGTACAACATTCTTATGTATGTATTCCCATTGTTTACATCAAAAATCGACAGAGGCGCATGCGTTAGTTAACAGTTACCGTTTTCTCAACATTTGACCATTTGACAGGTGTAGTTGTCTGGAATTTTTGCTCGGTTTCGGGAGTGCAGAAAATGAATATTGAAAGCTCGTTTTGGCAATTAAAACTGCACTTGTGTGACTTTACTACAAAAAAAAATCTTTTTAAATGTTCTTCTATGAAAGCATTCAGCATCGTTTCGAAAGTGAAGTGTTGCAAATCTTAAACTAAAACTTCATACATAGTAAAACCCAATTAAAGTAAATATGTATGGGTGCCAAAAATAGTTATACACACGCTTGAAAAAAAGGAAAAAAAAAAATCAAAGTGCAGTCTATATTCATACCTATGCTTGTATGTATATTCATTTATATATATGCAATTTGAGTATTTCGTAGATGGCGTGAAAAAGTATGTATATGCTTGCATAAATGTAGGTGTGCGCATTTTACCGGTATAATCAGTGTTGATAAACTTTAAAGTTAAACTTTCGCTCAACTACAACTACAACTAAATGATAAATCAGTTATGAATGTCGCGTAGCCAGCTTCCAACTCATCTACTTACATAGAATACATGTACATAGACTATGTGTACATACATACATACATATATACATGATTAAAGGAGAGAATATTTTCCATGTATTCGGATAATTAATAGACTTTGCATAATAAAGATAAAATCATAAATCATAAAATCAATATGTTTTAAATGTGCCATAACGAAGGATAAACGTTACAAATTAATTTCTATGTACATACATACAAATAGACATGTATATATATACGTACATGCTGCTATACATACACATGTGAGCTCCAATGACCAGATCTGTTCGATAACATAAAAACATTTTGGCAGATTTTGGGCATTGATAACAACTTAACAATCCTGTTTGCTGGATGTACAATAACATACAACAGAAAACTAAAAGCTACAAAATGACAGTCTCAATCCGGTTTTTATTATTCGTCATTTTCCTTAGAGCAATTGCCGGATTGAAAGATGGTAAGCAAAAATAAAAAAAATAATATTTAATTTATATATTCTTGCTGAGAATTTTCCTTTTTCATTGTGCCATTATAAAAAGCTCCAACTGGGCTCTCAGCATTACATCTAATATATTATTTTCTTATTACCTAAGAGAGCGGAAACATCTCGTAAAACTCGGGTGCCTGCCCATTGAAAATCTAAAAGACAAAAAGACTAAATTAAGCTTTTCATGTTTTTACTGCTGCTTGCCAATTTGTAGGAATGCAGGTCAAGTAATAAGTAATAATAAGAGATAATTTTGAAAAGATATGGCAGTGAAATGAAAAATGGTGCACCTTACTCCTTGCAAATGACATTATAAGCCGTCCTTTAAAAATGAGAGTGAAAATGTTGCCAACTTAATAGACACAAAGTTTACACCTAAGTAAGCACGACGCGAAAATCAGTGTCGTATTTATAAACTTTTCTTGATTAAATATTAACAAATATCAGCAAAATACAAGGAGTAAAAATAGTATTAATTAAATATAAAATGTAACATTTAAATTTAAAAAATATATAATTTGTTTTAAGATTTCGTATCGTCGGTTACATCAGTATAAAATAATATTAAGCAACATTAATCTTAATAGAATTGGTGAACGATTTCAAAAGTTTTGTAAACTATCGTTTAAACCGCTGAATTTGTCCAATTAATTCTGCGACGCTTTCGTCTCTGGGCTAAACCGCATACCCACTGCCACGGGCAGTCACCGCTGAAAATGCTTTTATCTTCCACAGCTTTTGAACTTGAGTCACCAATTAAGGTATATTAACGGTAACCCCTTTTAAAGATAGATACAATTATCTTAGAGTCACGCCCACTTCCACCCCCAATACTTATCCACTTTATTTATTTATTTAATGTGGTTTAAAAACAGTTCCGACAATTAAAAACATAATTAAGTAAATTAAAATCTTAAACTAAACTTAAAATTAAAATTAAAGTTGCAAATTAAACGAAATAAAATAAAAAATAATTAATACAATTTTAATAAAAAATAATAAAATAAATTGTACAAATCTGGGAAAATTAAAGTATAAAATGGTCCACCATTTAATGCAAATATTTGGAAAACCCAGAAAAGTCCCAGTAAAATAAAAAGTCCCAAATAAAGTCACCAAATTTAAAAATATGTATGGTCGTCAAAATCGAAAAAACCTTTATTTACCGCAATCTTAGAGCTACCAGTCTTGAAAAGCAGATTACAAGGAAGAGTCTAGGAGTGGCAACAAAATTTTAATTAAGATCAATAACAGCTTAGAAACCTTTCCACTTCTTTAAGATTTCTGAATGAGGACTGGAAAAAGAAGTCTAAGAGACATAGAGGGAGCTCTCGTCAAGTATCTTCTTTGGGTGCTCGTTATAAGTGGACTAGGCGATAAGACTAATAATGCCTTGTTGACAACCTGCATCTTTGGGGGCCTACAACTGCACTACTCCGCATCTGCGGAGAATATTTACTGCTGCCTGTTCTGTACTACAGCCGATTTACTTAAAGGGTTCTGGCTCTCGTTTTTGGTCTTATCTCCCTTGTCGATGAGTCCAGTCTGGGGTTACTTCTACGAAAAGGCGGAAAAGAGACCGGGGGCGATCGCTTGGCTTGCAGCACTGCTTCCTCACAGCTTTCGTAGCATCTGTCTTCTTCTTCGCCTTCTCTTTACGGTCATTTGCAAGGCTGCATTGAATTTCCCTCGGTATTTCGGCTGTATTTAGTTTTTTTTATACTTTGACACCGAAAGTATCGTAGTATATTTGTTTTGTGCAATGTCCGTCATGCCGTCTGTCTGTCTGTCCATCTTTGCGTCTGTCCGTCTGTATGAGCGCTACTTTTTTCAACACCCTTAGATATGAATACTTGACTCTTGGAACATATACCCGCGTCAGACAATGTGTAAATATTTGAATGCTACGTCCACTAGGTGGCTAGGAAATCGATAAGATTGATATTCGCATATCAATAATGCTAAAATTAAGCAAGTATATCTCCCAATATTTGAAAGATAGAGTGACCAAACTTGAAAGGTAACTTGCTGTTAACCACCCCCAAGGATCGGCATATACATTTCCAGACCACGCCCCCACCCGCGAAAGTATGTTACTGTTAACTCCCCTATGATGTCGATAAAAAATTGGATAGCCCCGCCCACTCCGACTCCCTAAACCGATTCACCTGTTAGTGTAAATCGATAAGACCATATATCTCACACACTTTGAAAGCTAGAGTCACCAAATCTGAAAGGTATGTTGCTGGAAAAAAGCTTCAAAAATAAGCCCCCAAAAACAATAAAAGCCTATAATAGCCGCAAGTTATGAGCTACCGTTACCAAACTTAAAAGGTGGATTACTAAGAAGCAGAAGCCTATATCTCTCCATCATTTTTGCTCCGAGCCCACTCCCGCCCCATCAAATTTCGGTCGTAACCGACTGCAACGTTCTCCCTTCTTTAAGTTTTAACATTTATATATGTGTTAAATCTTTCATTTTTTTTTAGAAATACAAGTTTTTAATAAATATCTGATCGATGTGTTAATATTGAAATAAAATAATTAATTTTAAATTTCTATATTTTTAGCTTTCGTTCACACAGTAGATTCTTTAATTGGCGAAAATGTTTACCTTCCATGTAATGTGACAACCAATGATGGAGATGAGGCAGTCTTAATTTTGTGGTACCGTGATGACAAAGGAACACCGATCTACAGGTAAATATGACAGAAAATAATATTCTATCTAAACATCTAAATTCTAAATGATTGCCAATCTCTTATGCGCTCTTTTCTATTTATAATAATGATTTTTCCTATACTATATCTAGAGGTAATTGGGCTTAACGAAATTGTCTCCAATTCCATCACTGTGCAACTCTATTCCAATATATACAAATGTCCTTGAACATAACTCAGGTTAAAAGTGAAGTTTTGATCAGTTTTTAAATTTTGGGATAGACCCTTTCATGGAGTCGAAAAACAGACAATTGTCCTCCTCAAAAATATTACCCAAAAATTATAAATATTCTTGATCAGTATTAGCAGATGAGTTCATACAGTCATGTCCGTCAATTTAATAAGTTCTCGTAACTCCCCTTTATACCTTTATTGACACAAAACAGAAAATTTTATATACCTGCGAATTGATATAGAATTTACCTTAGCAGTAACCAATAAAACATTGGGAAATGTGTTTGCTGTGATCGCAACTGCGAGCTGCCTCTGATTCATGTTTGCGTTCGAGCGCACGATCGCGGATCAGAAGACGTAATAGTTAAATCAGCCTGAGCGCAAAACCATAATATTCCCTCTACATTAAATGCCCAGAAACAGTCTGAGGGTTCCCTCAATATATATAAATTGCTTCTGACATAAATGATCATCACATGATGAAATGCTTGAGATTGTCAGAACACCCGACAGGTTGTCACCAATTGGTTGGACATTTAATGGCAGTCTCTATCAAGTTTTTTGTGATGTGGTCTGACCTATTTGCGTACAAACAGTATTCCTTCGAAATGTTGACAACCTATCAGCAGCATCTGCAGTTCTTTAGCTTGCCGACACCGGGATTAACCAATCCAATGTTTAAGCGACTGCCCGAGATCTCAGACAGTCACTGCGACTACACCTTTCGTCATGCTTCACGGAGGGGGCGTGATTTCTGATGACATATCTGGGTTTCAATGTTGAATATAAATGGTGTCATTCCATGGAGCAACCATAATTTGTATCAAATTTACATCCCAACAACTCAAGCAAGAAGCATATAAACGGACTTGAACAAAACTCAAAGAGACTTAAATGGGAAGTCCAGCGAAATGTTTTTAGCTATAAAATTATTTTCTTGATCAACTAATTAGCAATGGCCTGCATTCGAGATGTACTTATGTGATTAACTTTTAATTTTGAAAATGTTTTAAACTTTTGAACATACTATTTTTGCAGCATTTGCTTCCCATCGCTTCTAATAATTGCAGCTGGATTTTAGACACACAAACTGAGAGTTCCGATTTTATTAATATCTTATTACCGATAACGGGCAGGGTTATGCATTCCACCAGGAATATTACATATATAAATATATATCCTGACTTATATTATGTATATTGACTTATAAAATACATAATGCCATTTCTCTTTCTATTTTTTTTTTTTTAAATAGTGTGGATATGCGTGCTGGAACGTCGAAAGCTCCAAAACGATGGTCGGATGATGTGGTTTTTGGAGAAAGAGCTTATTTTGGTTTTGAGAATGAGCCCGGAAAACTCTCCATTGAGAAAGTCCATGCAAACGACTCTGGAGTATATAGGTGCCGCGTGGATTTCTTAAAGGCACAAACATATAATACCCGGATAATGCTCAATGTCATTAGTAAGTTTAAGTAATTAAAAGATTTGGTTTCATTTTCAATAAATACAGCTTCTCAGCTCAAAGATTTGACTTTTAAATTTGAAAAATACAGATTAAATACCTATTAGAAAGACTGTTACCTTCTATCACCTGTCAAAATATTTGGTTTGTCATAATAAGGTTTTCAATTTAAAAGTAAAAGACTTTTGGAAAGTGGACGTATATGCCCATTAAATTTAACTTGGTTTAGCTCTATAAGTATGGGAGAACGAGGGCTTAATGTAACTTGTAAGTTGTATAGCTCTAGCTTTAATACTTTGCAAGATTTAGGCTTACACAAACTTTTTGTGGAGTGACCAGGAAATTTTCACTCAGATTTTTCAAGCAATTTAAAAGTTACCTTGCTGTTTCAATATAGTACACATATTCGAATATATATGATATATTTTAATTTCAGCTCCTCCCAAGCAAGTTGTTATTCGAGATGGTGCAAATGTTGAGCGTTCAACAGTGGTTGGTCCATACAGCGAAGGTGACGTTGTAGCGCTGAAATGCCAAGTTCTTGGAGGTAAGTATTTTGCTCATAAAATATTGTTATGCCTGCTAAATTTCAATAATTATATATATATTCAATTACTATATATACATTATTATGTCTTGAATGAACATAGCCCGTTACTTTGAGTATCAGAGAGCTCGCTTATGTGCGAGAAGAAAAGAAGATCCTGTGACCAGGGATCCAAATGAGCTCGATGTTTAAATGTCTTCATCTCCTGAAGGGATCAACGACAGTTTTTCACAGTTTTTGAATTGTTTGATATCGAACCAAGCGATTTTTTCGGCTTTATGTATGATCCGGTAGTCCGAAATAATTATTACATGCCAGATGCGCAGAGTAGACTAGAGTAGAGTAGTATGTGTTGGATTGGGGCAAGGTTCATTAGGATTTCATTCATCGTTGAAATTGGGTAGCAGAGTAGATTTATATATGTATGTCCGACAATGGAAGCTCGTCTATAATCTTGGGTTTCGGCAGTGGATATCCTAAAATACGATGTTTTTATCCAAGATATCTTGTTTCTGGAAGTCCAGGATTGAATGAGAACGAAATCCATTGGAAAAATGAAGCAGGCGGGCATTGAATGCTGCTTTTCTGTGGTAGAGGTTGATTTGCCCCAATGCCGAAAAAATATTGTGGCCTCACCTCCAACATCGGCAGCTAACTCTAATTCCGTCAACAAATTTCCAGAACGCAGTCATCGGAGATGCATCCCTCCAGGATTTGCTCCATCTCTTCGGATTAGGCTCTTCTTTTTGCGTTCTTGGCGGCCGATTCCACTTTTGCGGTTGGACGCGAATGGTTGCACACCTCGACCATCTGCTGGATCAGCTCAGCCAGCCAAACTCTGCTCCTTGTGTTATTTGATATCCCATTTCACGGTTTCCAGTTTAGCACTGAGATCTATTTCACCGCGCGCTTTGATCATCGTCTTTCCAAGCTCTGACGGCTCAACGTCGGTCACATCTGCCAACTATAGAGAAGTTTCATTGGACGGTTTAGCCATCGTTTGTCTTGAAAAGATAACCTTCCTTTTGGCATTTGGTTAGCGCCTAGAACAAAGCTGACTTTGGTGATCTAGCAAGTCAATCAATAGCTGAGGCACTCCCCTTTCTAGCAGGGGTCGGTTGGCTTACAGATGCTGGTTTACAAGCTTTTGCTGCCTGACGCAAGCTTGTGTTTGATTACATCCGGATTTTTTGAGATTCCCGGCCTCCGTTTGCTCTTTGTTTGTTAGTGTTAGAAATCTGGATCCCATAAGTTGGCAGGAAGGCGAAAATCACACGTCGCATAACCCAACTATAACGGAAAGTCTAGTCAAGACTGGTGGACGGCAGGTATCCTAAGTTCGCAATAATAATTTACAATTGGCCAGTACCAGGACACTTTTCCAGTGTGAAGTGTATAGTTGCACTACCAGCGGTATTCGAGTAATTCCCTCCTACTGTCAGGATATATGCAACAAATGTACCTAGAATTAAAAACAATACTATATTTAGTCAAATGAAATTAGTAGAAATAAATTAATTAAATGATTTGTATTCAAGTGTCTTTAATCTCTATTCTGTCCAGGCTATCCAACACCGTCAATAACTTGGTATCGAGATGGCGCAGAAATTCCGAGTGACACTACCTACTTGTCGGAAGGAAAAGTTCTACAAAGTGAAATTTTACTCGGCCCACTTGGCAGAAGCGACTTAAACTCCAGACTTGTTTGCAGAGCCTTAAACCATCCCAGAGCTTCGGTTGTAGAGGCAGTTGTTCAAATCGACATGAATTGTAAGTTGTAATTTCTACTTACACTTAAAGTATAACTTTTAGTTTGTTGATCTTTACTTTATCTAAATACAAATGAAAATATTGCTTAAGCATTTTCAATCTGCCCAAACCGGTTCTAATTGATCGGGATTGCCCGCAAAAAATGTTACGCTGACGATATCTGTGTTCCACGCGCCAATACCTTGCTCCCACCGCAGATTGAAGTCGAAAACTTAAGTGTAATGAATATTGAAATGGTGCTCGATGGTTGATCATCATGAGCCTGACGGGCAGCAGTATCCCCGGTAACATGTATCCCGTTTAGGCTTAGTGAGTCTTGTAGATAAGATACCGAAACGCAGGTCTGCTAAGACGACTCTGGCTACGCATTTCACAATAGATGAGGATCGATTTATGAGCATTCTCAGCTAAGTCAATAAGCCGATAAGATCTGGAGTCCTCTAATTTAAAATATTCATTAGGACTCAGATGCCTAAGTCAGATCATGTTTATTATTATTTGGGTTGGGAATTTATGATAGTCGAGTTTTCTTATAGAAAACTCAAAGTTCCAAATGGGGAATGAATGTTCTTGTATAATATAAACACAAATCATGATTATCAATACCTTTAATCATTAAAATATGAGTAGTTACCGTTAAACTTGCCAAATAATTTGTTGTTCTTAATTTCCGTTAATTATAGTTGCACCTTTGAATATAAGACTGCTGGGAGCTTATCAGCCCTTATCAGCTGGACGAAGATATGATCTCTTGTGCCAAAGTGCTGGATCCAGGCCGCCTGCTGTAATCACTTGGTGGCAAAATGGCGTTAGACTGGAAAAGACCACCGAAACTGTAAGTTGCAAACTATTGTTTATATTTTATATAATTTATATCAGATTTATAATTATTTAAGTAACGCATTGAGAAGCAATATGAATGTAAATTAATAAAATTCGTTTGTTTGGTTAGTTTAAGCTGATAAACATTATTTTGTTTACAACATTCGATGCTTTGCTGCTGAAGACAAACTTGTTTCTGTCGGTTTCCGAATCTAATCTCGATTTTGCTGCAGATATGTATTACTCCGATCCATTACTTCGACAGTTATTAATGGAGTTTCATTTCATATCCTCGTTTCTCTCTGCTGCGAAGCAAAAAAAATCGTTATTCTGAATGATTGAGTTATATCTTAAGTCTATTAAAATTTTGATCATTACATATGTAACGCATTAAAAGGGATTTCCTCTAGCCCAGTATATATATATATATATATATATTACTAAGCAGCATCACTAGACGAGTCGCTATAACTTCGTCGGTCTGACCGATTTTTTGCTTCCACAAGCTGCTCAGTTATAACTTCCCATATCTCCCATATATAATGTAGCTCAAAAATTGTGGTATATTTACCAGGTTATTTTAAATTTGTTGTTGTTCACTTTGAAACTAGTTTAACAAACTTTTTATATAACAATATATATATATATATTATATATATATATAATATAAATATATTTATAAATTATGCTTTACAAATATTTTTGTTATTGCAGACTTCGAGTGACGGAAATCAGACAACCAGCACACTTTCAATAAATCTGAGCAAAAGCGACTCAGGAAAGTTTTTATCATGCAAGGCTTACAATCATGCTATTCAGTCGGATCCCCTTGAAGATGGTTGGAAATTGGATATTCAATGTGAGTATATACATTAAGTGTTTTCATTTTTCAGTTTTTAATTGTTTGGAGTGGTTGAGATGTAATTTTCAAGATTTGTAGGTGCGGCAGTGGGCAGATCCGAGCATCTCGAGGGGCTATCCGTAATGTACTGTAATAGAACCACGGTTACCAAATAACATTCTAAAATGGAATCCTGGGTTCTCGCTCGAAAAATATATATAGTTTAATATTACAAAGAGACATAAATCGAGCCCAGGCACACATGTCATACTCGCATATTACCAATGTTAAAAAAGATTAATGCCAAATCTGACTTTTGGTAGGAAACCCTCCATTAGTATGGAAAATAATTGTATATGGAGACCTTATCATTAAGTCTCTCATGAACATAATTGATTGAATTCCAAAAAGCACCTCGATAATCGTCAATAACCCTCCAAACCACTTCCTCAGCACATTCCATAGATTAATTCAGTTGCTAGAAAAAGGTATTAAGAGCAACCTACTTTGATGATGATTCTGGCCTGAAATTATTCATTTCCAGAGGGCAGAAATGTTGTCCGAAATACCTAGCTCTATAACTCTAGGCGATTAGTGGTCATGGAAGTGAGCATCAAAAGATTATTTATAAATAACTCATTATTTCATCCTTTATATATATATATGTAACCTTTCAAATTGTAATGCAAATTTATATTCATCTTAATTGCAGATATCCCTGAAGTATTCGTTCGCTTAGGAACATCTTTGAATGCCAATGCCTTGCGTGAAGGAACCGATGTTTATTTTGACTGTTTTGTTATAGCTCACCCTCAGGTGTTTAGGATTGAATGGAGGCACAACGTGAGTATTTTTGGTCTTAACCCATTATTATAAGAAGCATGCCACGCGAATGCGGCAACACAATGGGAACTACTCAGCTTGCGTGTGGCTGTCGTACTTGTCGAACCAGCTAAATAATAATATAAGACAATAAAATCCATTAATTATATATAAAAAAATGTTCGATGTGAAAAACGAATGTAATGATTATTTTGTTAATAATTAATTCTCTTCTTTGCTTGAAGGATCAACCATTATTACATAATATATCGCAAGGAGTTATAATAAGTAACCATTCTTTGGTTTTACAAGGCGTTACAAAGGTCACCGCTGGTAACTATACATGTGTGGGGTTTAATGCAGAAGGCGAAGGTATCAGTGAACCATTCAATTTGAATATCTTATGTAAGTTTCTAAATATACACACATATATAATGCCCCATATTCATATACTAATAATAAATATCCACATTAATTATGTTTTATACTAAATATTAGTTATACTCGATACCAATGGTAGAGAATGCTCATGAAGCTTAGTACTAGACACTTATGTGAATGTATTATATATTAATTTTGAAGAAAAATCAAATTTGATGGAACTAACACTGCACCTGACAGGCTGCACCTCCGATCCCATTAAGTATTACGTAGTCATTTGACATGGATGTCCGTCTGTAAACACGCCCAGAAAAATGATCAATAGCCGATTTCATCTAGCCGTGTCCGTCAGATCATCTGTGAATCTCCGAAAAGATACTAAAGCTATAGACTTTTAATTGGAATTCGAATAAGCGAAAAAATATTATATATAATCGATAAGAATTTATTTTTGAGCCAGTTTTATTATTACTAGTAAACCCCCAGCTAGCCCACTCTCAAATCTGAAATCAAACTCCCACCTAGACTATATCACCCCCCGCAAGTGAACCGATATTATAACTTGCTTTATTAAAACATTATCCGAACAATCCTGAAAATATTGAGAATATTTCGGTGTTCAACAATGAATTTAAAACTTGAGAAACATTTCGTTGTACATCTTGAGATCAAGATTGTAATTTTCACTAAAAAGTGGATTAATTTTGTGTTTAATTAAAACGTGTTCATCTTTTTATATAGATGCACCGACTTGTGCTCAGAACCAGCCAAAAATTTATGGTGTTGCAAAGCAGGAAGATGCTCACGTGAAGTGCATGGTTGATGCAAATCCTTTTGACGTCGACTTTAGTTGGACATTCAACAATTCCGCGGAAAGCATTGATGTTGCGACAAATCACATTTCACGTTTGGGTATATATTTGCTTGTTTTTATATATTTATCCTTATATCTATTATAAATATTTTGTATAGGAACGACATCTGTGTTAACGTACACTCCAGTTACTGAGCTGGACTATGGGACGCTCCTGTGTGTGGCAACCAATAAGATTGGCAGACAGCGAATACCATGCGTGTTTCACATCATTGCAGCAGGTAACATTTTTAATCACTATATACTTTGTGGCGATACATGGAATTCTGAAAGGTGAATGGTAATATTATTTTTATTTCGTTTCGAAATATATCCGACTATATAGAAAATAAAGAATTCGAATTGGGGGAAGGAGGTCAGCTTAACCATAATCATTATTTTTAAAATTAAAAATAAACTCAAGTCTTGTAATAGAATTTTTTGATTTCGCATCCTTGAGTTAGACAAAAGTCGGGTGTAGCCAAAGTATTGTCAAGATAACGTTAAAACTGAGAAACGATTTTTGCATAAGAGCAGACTTAAGGGCATTCCTTTGCTCTCTCATTATTATATGTATACCATATTGTTTTTGGTGTTATCTTAAAAGATTAGTCAACTACACTTTAATTTTATTATTTTAACAGGACGTCCGGATCAAGTACACAATTGTACACTGCTAAATATTTCAATGACATCCCTAACGGCAACTTGCAGTGATGCCTTCAACGGTGGCTTGCCACAACTCTTCATTCTGGAGCTTCACGATGCAAATAGCAAAGTAAGTATATGGTAGATATAGGAATACTGTAAAATTAACCATAAGCTAAAATCTATATAAAATGTTTTTTACGAGGCGAAATCTGTGCTACTTTACATTGGTTTCTATCCATTTTTCGAGATTGTAGCTCAATACGATAATGCTAGTTTAATAAAGCAGTGTAAAATCTCAAATATATCAACCTTTTTGTTCTCTTAAAGAGTTCAAACCTTAGGAAAATATACGTTAGAATGTATACGTATCACATAATATGAGTATTATTTTCATATTCTGAGTACTAACTAAATTTTTCCCACATGTTTAGGAAATAAAAGCAAATATAACATCATCCGTGCCGAGGTTTACAGTTTCGGGGCTTATGCCAGGCAACATGTATATATTATCAATATATGCATACAACTCTAAAGGACGATCGGATCCTACAATAGTTAACGCCGCAACGATGCGGATGCCTGAGAAGCAACTAACATTCGAACAAAGTAAGTATCGCCATATATCATATATCAAATTTGATATCCCTAAACGAGCTAGCTTAATATGGTCATGATTGCGAATTCTTAAACATACAAAAGGAAAACCAAATTTTGAGTTTATAAAATGTATTATATTTCTTTTTTTTAGCCCATAAGCCGCGAGCAGAACTACTATTCTCACCCATGATATCATTAACTATTGGATTAGCTCTGGCAATGATTATAGCAACATTTGCCATAGTACTCGCTCTCCGAATTCCGTGCGCGGCTACCTCAAAAAGGCGACAAAAAGTGGTCACTAACGGCAATGATTCGAGAGATGTGTCGCCAGGTCCGAGCGATCAAAGTGCTAGCAAGGATGTGGACGAAAATGATGACAGAAACCCGGATGTGGTGCCCGAAATTATTGATTTTGATGATCAAGTAAGTTATAAACATATAAAAACTGAACAGCTGCTCAAATAATTAGGAAAAGTTGAAAACACAGAGAACCCAGAAACGAACTCACTTGATTTCGATATTTTTATAGTATGGGATGGTATCTTACATATGTAATACACCTTACACCTACTCTGACTTAATAACCAAACCAACAAGAAATAACCAAACTAGTTGTTGAAGACAGGATAACTCAAACATTAAACTATTACTCTTAATCTTTTCTATACTTTACTACTGTACTCTTTTCTATAACTCAAAAGGCACCAAACTTATTGACAAATAATTCGAACATACATTAATCAGGAAAGTTAGCCTAATAGACCATCTTATTCTTTTCAAGAAGCGAAGGGACGAATTCATGAAACGTCTGAATTTACAAGCAAGTGGTCCTGCGAGATGGTATTGGTAGTGTTGTCCTTGTGAGCAGCCGTGAATTTAGAGTTGATGATTGGTAGTCATATAATAGTCCTTGCGTATATGAGAGACCTTACTGAGTAGAATCAGAAGGATATGCCAACAGATCATTCCTATTTGCATTTATTTGTGCTCTCAATGTTGCGAACATCTTCGGAGCCTTGTCTTAAGAGTAAACTCTGAAATTTAAACAAAGATATTGCAATATTTTGGCTGAAAACATGAATTGCAATATTAAATAGCAAACTATTTTCGAAATATTTTAATGCTAATGATAATTTTATACAAATTTTAGAGAGAAGCGGCCCGAAAAACACAGCAGATATCGACCATTGATACAACGACCTGCAACCCTCGAAGAAGTATTTTGGTTAATGCACCCCTGGGACAGAGCTTGGATCCAACAGATAGGGCGTTCTGTGCAGCTCACAGTATTGGTTATTGCACTTTGCGATTTGGAAGGCAGGTCCAAAACAAAAGACCGATTGGAACACTGCCAATGGTAAGTACACTGAAAAAAATCAAGTAAGTAAGCTTACAAATTTAGGAATTTAATTAAATGGTGTATTGATGTTGATTGATTTATTGATGTTTAACATCTTTTTCAGAATGTGACTCCACATGTTTATTCAAATGCGATTGCCCAATGCACTCTTCCACGCCAGTCGTACCAAAATGAGTGGCCCCGATACGCCAACAACGTTCCCGAGGCAAGCCATGCCGGATTAAATTCGACATTTCATCAAATATCAACGCCAGCTGAAAAGTGCGATTCACATTTAACTCGAGACACTGCGGAAGACTATGCCAGCTCGTCGTCATCTGCATCGAATAGTTCTATGGTTTCAGCGCCCAACACCTTTGCTCAATCTCGCGGTCGAACCATAGCATTACACCACATGAACCAAGTGCAATCTGGCCGGGTATGTGTTGAAGCAGCCAGCAACGTGATCAGCTCTGTTGAACAAACCCAATCAGACGATGAGGCTACCGTCCAAACTCCATTAATGATAAAGCGCGATAGCTCCGTATGACTATAGAAATGCCACGGGACTTACAATTCGGTCCTGTGATGTTAAAAACTAATTATGTAATTTTATTAGAAATAATACATTAATAGGAATATACGTACATTTTATATCACGAAACTTTATAATACAATTTTAAGAATATTTCAACCGCCAAAATATCCCTAAGAGAGTATTAACAATTTTCTATTTGTATTTTCTTAAGCAATGAAAGCAATCGTATCAATTACAAATATACGAAATTTTCGTTCCTTATCTGTTTTAACAGAAAACAATATGCCAAATTTTTACAATTGCTTAAAACATTTTTGTTGACAATTTATTTAACTGAAACATTAAATAAAACCGGATACTCAAATAATTAAAAGATCTGAATATTTAAAATATGTATGGACTTTAGCAAAGTTAATAAACAATAATATGCAACAAATAATACCGCTCTGCTCAACTTTCTACAAAGTTCATTATTTTCATCGCTAGATTTGCAATTTAGAATTTGTTCGACGCTTCGACCTGGTACCAATAAATAATTACTGAGAGAGCTACGATATATGATGCAAGTTTGGAACAACTTCTTGATTTGTCATTTGAAGGGTCCTTCCGTGACCAATTTTTCGATCATCCTTCAGATTTTAAGTTTAATATTATTGGGGGTCTCATGCACTACTACCTTTAAAATCTATTGTGCCTCTTTCTTTGATGAATTCAGGGTTTCTATATTTTGCTAACTTATAATTGGTTTCTGTCAAGATGCCAGTAGTATTTTAACTGTGTTCTTCCTCACTGATTTTGTTTGCTTGAATCTATTTTGATTATAGCTTTTTGTTCAGTTCTCATCTCGCCCCTAGATTCTACCAATAGGGACAGATTAAGTATGATCTCATGGAGCACAATATAATCGTGGCGTGAGCGCCATTAGGATGTCAATGACCGTTTGTCGGGCAGGTGGTATATATACATTGCAGACAATGTGGAAAAATTGGGGTGGTAGGCACACTTGGGGAAGTCTATGAAACCGCTAATTGCAAATCGATAAAACCATATGTATGCAAATATTTATAAGCTGGTCAACAAATTATGATTGTTATCTAAGAGCTGGAGGCACCAAATTAAGGTACATTAATTATTATTTAATCGTTTAGCAAATGATTAATGATGAAGCGCTACTTAATCAAACCTCTAATAAAATAGTTGACAATTGAAATCAAACGAAATTTTGGTGGCACCCACAAATTGCAATAGGCTTGGATTTTGAATGAAGTGATGGGTTGACGACAATATCAACCAATTTACTAAGCAATAAATAAATTGTTGAACTTTCATTTCTATTCAAATAGCCTTTTATTATTAATTTTGTTCTCTTTATATATATTAATGTTATATAATGTTGAAATGAACAACTTCATGCTTCCTGAATAACTAAATTACTACTACTAATTAACCGCCTCTGCTCGTTTGGCACCTTCCGAAAATCCTCTTGTGCAATACTGTCATCTGAAAAATAAATAAGATATATTAAATAAAATTTAGGTTCAACAAACAAAATATATTTCAATTTCTTATTCAAAACAACTGGCTCCACGTTTTTTCTGTTTACAACTCTATGGTAGATTTGTGTCGATCTAACGATCTAACGATCGCTGCTGTGTGTTAATTAGAGAAGTAATCAGAGAGAGTGATGAAATTGGCAAGATCACACCTTATTGTTGTTGATTTTAAATAAATCGAACCATTTGTTTGTTGGTTTATTCGTTTATTCGCCGGTCAATGTAAATGGTTTTGTACAATCGAGATGACGTACGATTAAACTACTCATTAGCATGTTTTTAAGTTGCTCAAAGGATTCTCTAAAATCTGTGTCATTTATGTTAACTTGTGATCCCTTTTAAAAGCGAAGTGTCAGTGGCATTGTAACTTTGGCATATTCCTGCATAAACGATAATATCCTGTTAAGCCAAGCAAAATATAAATTTCCTTGTGCTGGTATAAGCTGAGTTTATTCCAAGCTTGTTTTGTTGAGTGATTGCATGTGAGTAAGAAATTTAGTGCAGAATAAAATCAAGGAAAAGTTATGTTTGCACTTCTCTGGTGTTAATCAGCCAAGGCACGCCGTCACAAGTACGAACAACATATGGTCTATTTGAGGCACTGAGCAAAATCATGAGAGCAGTTTGGAAGCCATCTCTGCTAAGGGATCTGCTGACATTTAAGTGTCCGTAATTTTGAATTTCTATGAAAAGCGGATGTCCGAATTAACAGAATAAATGTCTAAAATTTGCTCATATTGAACAGAAAGCGCGTATTAACTTACATATTCCAGTAATGCTGCTCTCCACATGTAATTTGTTATCTGCTTTATTATAATAGACGCTGCTATCGTCGAGTACGAAGTCATCATCCGTATTATTGGTGCACTCGATTTCCCCGAGCTCTGCTTGTAAATCCTCGCGGCGTCTTTCGATGAGGCACTCCAGATCGCATTTTGTTTTCATTTGGAGTTTTTCTGTCTGGGTCGTGTGGACGCGTGGTTGGTAAAATATATAGGGTTTTGTTTTTGTTCGAATATGATTTTGTTGGCAAATCACTGAGGATTCCCATGTTTTGAAGTCTTTTAGACGAGCCATTTTCTTCTCGAGGCATCTTATTTCAAGCTGCTTACGCTTTCTATCTAAAAATAATGAGTCGCGTTCTTTTTGAACCAATGCTTTTTCTTGCAGCTCTTGCTTTTCTAATTTCTTTTCTATTTGAGCTTTCTTATCTTCGTTTTTTCTCAATCTGGACTCCTCCTGGCTGAATTTCTGCAAAGTGCCCAGAAGGGAACCAAACATGCGACGATTCCGAGCCCTTGATTCGGAATCGACTCCCTGAGCTTCGACAATTTCCTCTCTCGACGGCAATTCTCGAATTACCCGAGAATTAAGTCGAGGTGTTGGTAGCCACAACTCTTCCTTTTCTGAAAGCCGATTAAATACAATTTTTGGATCGTAACTACGCCGCTTCTGTTTTATAATCTCGTGGCGTTGAATGTTTTTATCCTGATTTTGCTCATTTTTCTTGCTTCCGGCATCGAGATTATACTTCTCAATTCTAAAAAAAAGGAGAGAACATGTACTAATACATACATCGTGTGAGTATTGTAAAATAAATACCTGGGTTCCTTAAGTCCTCGACCAACAAATCGCCGAATGTTGTCATTTAGTGAGATTAGCGACCGTCTAGCAGAGTTAAGTTTTTTTTCTAAGTCGCCGATGGAGGATATAGCAATATTGTCTTCCATTTCTAGATATTTTTCTTTTATTATTATTCGAAGGTAGGGTTGTTGAAAATATATTCACTTATCGATATATATTGTCTTTCAAGAATAAATACTTATATGAACAATTTTTGCATGACAACAAACTAAATATCGATATGTTTAAAGATATTCATCGCATACAAACAACAAAATATATAAAACGAAAGTACGGACTTTTTACACCTAAAGCAAAATATCGCTAACTGCATTACAGATTTTGTTATTATCAAGTGCACCAAAATGCATTTAAAATGGATTGTTTATTGTGAATAAAAGTCCATAAATATGTTATTATTAGTAAATTATTTTGGGCGCAAGCATTTTGAAAATGTTTTTGAAACATTGCAAATCATAGCTAATTAACAACCAAAAGATATCTGTTCAAAATAAATATATCTTTTCTAAAAAGTTTACTTCCTCGAAAAATTACAGGTGTTTCATTAATCTCTGCTAAAAATTTTAAAATTAAAATGAAAGTTAGTTTTGAGATGTTCGATTTTATAATATATTATTCTGGATGCACTTAAACATATTAGACTTCCTCCCGAGGCTTCGCTCCCGGTGCAGAGTATGGAGTATGTAAAATTATATTCACAATAATCAAAATGAACTAAAACTATAATTATTAATTTTATAATTGTTTTAACATTCTGGTATTAATTATTTGCAAGTTAACATTCTAAATGATATAAGAACACGGAAATTCACTACTAATAAGTTCGTCATGCAAAAGAACAAACCAGTTCATAAATAAATGTGCCGTTGTCATAAATCTATCACTGTAGATGCGCCTTACAGTTTAACACTGACACGAAAATTCGCTGCTATGCTTACACACAAATAACAGAACCAGTTCAAAAGAGGTGGTTCTGAAAATAATTCCACTAGGCAATTTCAGCTTTTGTTATCTTACGGCTAACCATTTAGAATAAAGGTGCATTATTAATAGTGTATTTATTATACGGCATATTTATTAATAATTTAATCATTGTAGGATGCAGGGGCTCGGATTACAAAGCATAAAAAAGAATCCTGCGGTAAGTTATTGATTTTCTTTCGGTTACGTAACGCTAGTGGTGTGAAAATAATATTAAAGTCATATGTTTTTACTTCCGTACGCCTGTCTCTTGTAGTTGATTCCGCTGTACGTCTGCGTGGCGGCCGGAGCAATTGGCGCAGTTTACTATATGGGTCGTCTGGCTACTAGGAATCCGGACGTCACTTGGAATCGTTCAAGTAACCCAGAACCATGGCAAGAGTATAAGGAGAAACAATACAAGGTGGGTACACTCATAACACTATGTATATATATATATTTATATGTATATATATAAATATATGTATATATATAAATATATGTATATATATAAATATATGTATATATATAAATATATGTATATTTAAATTTATAAAGCGTATGGGTGTGATAGCTATATAAGAATCACAAGTTTCCCAAGGACTTACATAATAATTATTAATTTACTTGTTTATTTTCAGTTTTACTCACCCATTAGGGATTATTCCAAAACAAAGAGTGCAGCTCCAAGCTTCGAGGAATAATTTTATTTATGTGGATATTGAATTAAACTAAGTTTGTTGTCCAAATAAATGCAATAACTTGCTTGCTACTACGATTCTCTATTGTCGATTTAATTTGAGCCATGCTCGAAATTTAATCAATCGCGTACCAAAAAAAAAAATATGCCATCTTACAAAGGCCTGACCCGAAGTAGCTTCCGGAGAGCAGCGCATTTTTCAGCACACATCGCACTTCAAAGTATTTTGAATATTCTACTAAAATATCAACACTTAAGGATAGAAAACTTATTATTTTAATCAAACATATTTTTCTCTATTTCTGTGAGCTTAACCCGTATAACAAAAAATATTACCATATTATTTTTATTTATTTCTTATTATTAATATAGAAAGGGACAATGTGACGCCATAATCTATCATATTTAAACAGGAAAATATGCGATATGTATATCTACTGGTGTCCCCCCTCGGCTTTGAAACAACAACCAGTAGTGTATAAAACCATTCTTGTTGTGCTGTGCCCTGTGCCGACTGCTAACGACAGAGATGGAAACAAAGTTCTCTCTCTCAGTACACACGAACGGTAAAAAAAGCTCCAAGGCAACATTACAGTCCTTTGCAGTCTATCGGCTTTTTTCTTTCAATGCAACTCTGTTACTAAAACTGCGACATCAAATTGATAAATAATTTTTCACAATAAAACATTTCAAGGCAACAAAAGCCATTTTTCAATAAATAATTTTAAAATTAATTAGAACTTAGACGTCTAGATTGATTATATCGATTATCTGCATATGCAAATATTTGTTAAATAAATACGGGTAACCCTCGTATAACACGGTCTCATTTAATACGACCTTGATCTATGACGGACGATGTATTGGGATAAATTCCCTTTAACACGATATCATCGCTCTGCGCATTAAGCAACAAGAACATAAAGACAAAACTAACAAATTTCAAGCTCCTTCTTTATGTGGCCAATTTACGCATTAGATCCATCCATAAAAATTGTCATACATAATGACTTAAGGGAATAGTCAGCATCTCTGGTAGCAACTCTGATATGAACTTTGGTACCAGCCCGCTCTTGTTCGCTGTGCTCTTGTTCTTTCTGATACTGCTATTGTTATTTATCGGAACAAAAACATACAGAACAGCGGTCGATCCCGTTCATGTGTGTGTATGTATGAGTCTCTGTGCAAGGTATTTGCCGGCAGACCTGCTTTTTAAATATATTCCCGTTACTTCTGGTGCACTTCAAGATCATCAATCCTTCTGAGTCAGTTCTGTTCTTGAATAGTATTCATATATTTGCGCTCGGTTTAATAACTATCGAGCTTGTT
The DNA here is from genome assembly GCA_035041375.1 of Drosophila conformis. Lineage (NCBI taxonomy): Eukaryota > Metazoa > Arthropoda > Insecta > Diptera > Drosophilidae > Drosophila > Drosophila conformis. The sequence continues at coordinate 551,939 of JAWNLE010000865.1, forward strand.
CAGATTCATTTTCTTTGCCATGCGTAGCTTTAACTGAGATCCAATTTTCACTTTACATATTAAGAGACAGAAGTATTAAATAGAGGAATAATTTAATTAAAATTTGAAGTGAACAAGACACAATATCATTTTGTACACATCATATTTAATAAATAAATAAATTTGCAATTTAATATTTATTATTTAAAAGTTTTCAAAAAATTAAATATTAAAAAAAAAATTAATTTGGTGAACTGTAGTCTATATTTAATTAATTATTATATATTTAGTTGGCCTATGTTCAGTTAATCTCGATATTTAAACAAATATTTGCAGGGGATTTTGAATTTCTTCCTAATTAATATAGTATCTATACTGTTTAGTTATCTATGAATGGTCTTACTAATTTTGTGAAATCAAAATTACAAGCTTTGGAAGTGATTTCATTTTGATTGGCTGTGTGCCCAGGATTTTCCGATAACTTTTTCATTGAGGGTCACTCTGACAATTTGTTTTGATTTTGTGTAAAACAGCTGGATTTGCTTGAACACCAAAAGTTCGAATCGAATGAATATTAATTGACGGAATCATTTCTTTCTATAATGCAAAATGATAAGTAAACAAGAAAATTGCTGTCAATTCAGGAAATGAGTAATAAATTTAATAAATTTAAATAATTATTTGGATTTGTAAAGAAATGTTTGTAGTGATTTTACGTAAAAGGATAACTGTAAATAATTACTGTTTCTCCCCCATGCATGGCGCAAACTGGGTTTATAACTTTGAACCTTATCAGAACATTTATTTCGCATTCAGATTATTTAAGGGTGTTAGCAATATAATTCCTTCAAAGATTTTGAATTTAAAAACCTTAAGATTACATTTTTACACCAGTAAACAAGATTTACATTTTTGGAAACCATTGCCCAACTTCGTAAAACTAAAAAAAATACTGATAATCTTCTCCAGAGTTTTAGCTAAAAGCATTCCTGCCGCGCTGACCACGTCTCAAGTGAAGGTCCTTTCCCTTCTGATTGCAGCTGTTTCTTGGATCAGAGTATTAAAGTCGTTTAGATGTAACAGAAACGCTGAAGGTAATTTAATTTACTTTAGGTTGCTTAATGGCGCGTCTAAAGGCTTTGTTGGACGTACCTGATGTGCCTTTCGTGTAAATTGCCGAAAGTAAGAAAAAGCTCTTACTTGCAAAAGCTTTGATGGCAAGCTCTTAGAGCTTTTGTCAAATATTGTGAAAGTTAATAAGGCATGTGAAAATAATTGAAAATATTATAATTAAATTCGGCAGTATTCTATTTATTGATTTCAAGTACTTTATAGCATGTAAATAGTATGAGTACATCTGCGTACATAAACATGTGCATTAGGGTTTATATTCCGCTTTGGTTTTGTAAAGCAAAATATTGATTTAACGCATTTCTAAATGATTGACACATGCGTTGTAAATGTTAGAATAATACCAAATAAATTAAAACTATAATTTTTGCACACTGGTGTCTTAAACGTGTACAAGCGCAATACAAAGATGACAGCTGAGTTTAGTTCGCGTAACACTTTTCGGAAGACTGGACTCGGCAGCAATACCCGCAGTATTATTACTTCTGCCAATCCATGCGGTGGTAGCAGCGCATCGCTTCTCCAAAAGCAGCTGTCATTCAAAACCCCCATCTGTTCCAATCAGTTTGGCAAAATTGATGAAGTTGAAATTATCGACAACTCAAACATAGATAACTTGGCTGGCCGATATAACAAGGTATAGTAATACTCCAGCTCCCGTAGACTAATCGTATGTTCCAAGAATATTAACCACTTTAATTTCTAGAATAATATTATTGGCTGGATATGCTGTGCTCCTTGCATATGGCTGCGCACCTCAGCTGCTGTTCACAAGGTGGCAATAACGTCCGCAACATTATTGGTGACAACATTACTGGTCGCTTCACCAATACTATTTTTAATTAGTACAGCCCCCTCGCCGCTTCCCAGGGATTGCTACATGGAGGGCGATGGGTGCTCGCCAACAATGTCATCTCCATCGGAATGTACGGAAGCAATTTGTGAAACAGTGGCTGCCAACATTCAAGCAAGACTCAATTGGAATAAAGATCCTTGCTCCGAGTTTAAAAAGTTCAGTTGTTGGCGCAGTAATTTTAATAAAAATATAACGAATCTGATTGAAATGGGCAATTCACAAAAATCGGTTGATACTCAAATGCAGTGTGAGTTGTACATTGATCTTCTTACATGATTTAATAATAATTAACAATACAATTTTTTAGTACTCTTGCAGAATTCTAGTATAAATGGAGATTTTAAGATACTCCAGAGTTTATTTGAGAGCTGTTTGAAACTCAAAACAAATTCAAGTGCTTTACACCGTGTATTTGATACTTTAGGAGGGTACTTAACGGTTGGTGTCACCGGTCCTTCGTCCATAGCATCTCTTGTAGCTAAAATATATGAGCTTGGGCCAAGCCCACTTGTTGATATATATTATGATCTTAGTTATGGTAGAAGACCGCATGTGCTTCTCATCATAAGTGGACCAAGTACATCATCGATTATTTTGGAGGTATGTTCATTTAAATTGTACATTTATTTTAACTCTATGAAATTTGTTGGTTATTATCCAATTTACTTGGAAATCATATTTCATATTTCAATGGACAGAAATTAATACGGTTCATTAACAATCTGTAAGCTAGCATCGAGGTGCCCTCATGGGCATGTTATCTGGTTGCAATTTCCTTAATTTTATTAGTTGAGGCTGGCAATTAATTATATCGCTTATATGTGATTATATGCCTTAAATACGATATACCAAATTTTATTTAATTTTATTTTGATTTTATTTGATTTTCAGAATAAAGTTCGTTGGATGAGCCCAAAAGCCCCTCCAAATCGATTACGGCAAGGAGTACCAAAACTCTTACCTGATTTAATTGACCATTTTCTACCCAGCTACTTGTCCTTTGCTCAACGAGTATCTGAAAAAGATACCATAATAGAATTTGTGAAGGATCTCAATAAGGTAAGGATTTTTAAGATTCTAAGGCAATTGCATGTGTAACTTTCGATGTAAGTGAACGCAGATCAAGTACGAATGCTCTAGTCGAGAGAACTCCTCTAGGAAATATACTTAACCATTTTGACAACACATTCAATTACGATTTCCTTCGGTGTTTCGTAACCAATTCGGAGATCTCGGCTTAAACAACTTTATTATAATATATTTTATTTCAATTGAATGTAAGAATTATTTTAATCGATTTAATGCATATAACGGCTGGAAAGAGGGTATGTCCAAGTCGGGCACTTTCGATTAGAGCATTCTTACGCCTTACTTTTAAAGTTTGCTAAATTGTAGAATAAAAATATAATACATATAAATTTGAATATTTATTTCAGCTTCAAGTTGAACAATCACGCCGAGGCTTTTGGGATAGCTCTGTTTTGTATAATATATCCAGTTTGCAGGTCATGTATCCAATTGTAAGTTACTATTGCAATATATTGCAATTATTTCTTGATTTATTATATAGATACACACATATACGTATAATAGTAAGAACTAAACTTTGTGTGTGAAAAGAAGCAAACTTATACTGGCTATAAACACTAAAATTGTGAAGTCAACTTGTTGACTCTGGATATACAACTAGAAGATATAAATGTAGATTTGCACGATATGTTATTGTATTTACCTTCAACATTTGAGCATTTGTACATATGCCCAAGTTTCACCATCTTCCCAAAAAGAAGGCGTCAATTTTAATGCAATATTTGAATTAAAGCAACAATGTCGTTCAGAGCTACTTGTATGGCAAATCGACCGATCAAATTTTAAACATTCTTCTTAGAATTGAAAAGGAAGAGTCACAAAGTATTGCCTACAAATGGATGTCAAATTACTTCAATGATCGCGGTTCAGATTTCTGCTTTTGTTACACAGTTATCAGAAGTTGGTTACGTACACATACCTCAAGCCAAACATGGCCTTTTATCTTACCACAAAGAACAAGATTAGTTATCTATATTACACTAAAAAAAAAAAATTTGCCTAGAATTTAGAAAATCTACTTTAAATAAAAATCGCCCTGAAACCAGAAAGTTTTTCTGAAATTTAAAAAGTAATTTACAAATGTAAAAAAAGAATTTCAGAAAATTAAAAGACTTTTACTTAGAAATGTATTTTTATAGTTAATAAGAAATACATTTCGAGCTAGGGGATAAAAAGTATAATATAGTTCAGTGGGAAGTCACACGACTTTCAAGAAATGTTTGTACATGTGGGATCTGAAAGTGCTAATGTTTAATAAACAATGTAAATAACTATTATATGAACATTCTCAAATTTAAAACTTTTTTTTATAAATTTCAAAAAGAAAAGATATAGATAATTTCCTTGGCGTTAAGAGTCATCATCATTTTCTGAATATCAGGACCGTTTTTTCTGAGTGTAGTTTTTGCTACCACGGATATCTTCCTACTTCACCAAATGTATTTTCATATCTTGTTTCAGCTAAATTGGACTCTTCTAATTCCCAAGGACTGGAGTGGACCTATAGTTGTAAGAAATGCCGATTATCTCAGAGCGCTACAAGCCTTTCTTACAAAGTATCCGTCTCGAATCGCACATAACTCAATGATATTGCTAAGCGCACTTGAACTGTTACCAAAAGATTACCCCAATGCGGAGGTTTGCACACGCTCTACAATGTGGGCCTTACCGGAACTAGCGTCAGCATTATATATTTCTCAATACTCTTCAGTAGATTCAAAGGACATAATAAAGCGGGTAAAGCAAGCTAAAAAGCAAAAAACAAATGAACAATAATTTTATCATATATTCATACTTTCAGGCGGAAATAATTTTCAAATCATTAAAAGCTCACTTAAAACGAGCTCCATCCTTGAAGGGCGCCGCACTTGTAAAACTTTCAGCTTTAAAAATACAGTCTCAGACCTGGGAAGGATTTTCGAACGTGTCACAAATAACTAATGCTATGGACCCTCTTCAGATCAGCCCAGATAGTTGGCTGGAAAATATTTTACAAATATATAAACGGAATAAATTAGTACCCAATTCAATTAATATGGATGGTAGCTCCCATGACGCGTAAGTTTTATTAACGGATAAATAATTAAAAAAAATGAAACTTAAAAACATATATTATTTCAGATGGGCATATCCCATTGTGTCGACCATATTCTATGATACATTAAGCCACTCGATAGGTGGGTATTTTAACTGTCACTCCAGCTACGATAGAAATAAATTATTTGTTTGTATAATTCGCAGTTGTTCCTTTGTCGGTTATATTAATACCATATTTCAATGCAAGTTTACCACCCTATTTGCATTATGCTTCAATTGGTGTCTCCATTGCCAAGGAGATTTTGCGATCGATAACGAAAAACTTTGATGATAAGGCAATGCGCTGTGTCCCCCATTCTGTTAATATATTTTCAAACTTTAGCCGCATGGACATCTTAATTCATTCTGGAGGAATGCAGATATCATATCATTCGATGCTTTCGCTGACTGGCCCTATTAAGGGAATGGCTCGACTTCCTGGTTTGAATTTGACACCAACACAAATATTTTTTCTAGTTTCTGCTCAAGAACTTTGTTCTGAATCCAACTACTTGGGAATCGACACAAGCGCATCGGAGTTTGACAACATGTAAGTTGACCAAGCCACTAATAACGATGAGACAAGTATTACTATGTTCTAGAAGTGTGCTAAAAATAGGTTTTGCGGGAAAACTGCGGATGGGTGCAGATTATAGTGAAACTGTTCTTCAACGGGAAACATTTTGACGATTCCTGAAGTTTGTTACCGGTTATATTCAAGTTTGGTCACACTAGCTCTAAGTCTGTATAGGAATCGCAATTTACTTAATATTTAATAAATAATATATATTATATTATATATATATATTATATATAAGTATATATATATATATATATATATTATATATAAGTAAAATAATTTCAGTGTCTGCCTATACTAAATAAATGATTTATTTTGTATTCCAGATTAGGTTGGCTCATTGCCCAAGGCGGTAGTGCGACTGAGGTTTTCAAATGTCCATCGGGATCTATGATTAATATTCAAAAAACCTGCAATGTTCTTTAAATGCGATTTGTGTATTAAATGCAAAATAAACCGTACTCTACTGAAGTACCTTGTTAAGATCTAGGATCTTTAATAATTTGATTCACAAGTTGTTTTCCTAATGGTCGGGAATTATATTTTTTACAGCACGGACAGCAATAATCTTCATTGTTGAGATCTTTATAATGAAATGAAGACCGGAGTCCAACCTGCTTGCATACGTACAAATTTAATAATCCATTATTTCTTTAAAACTGAAGTGCAAAATATATAGATTTCATTGATTACTACCATCAGCCATATACATTTTTGGAATTTGAGCATGATTGGAACGACTATGATCCCTGATCAGAACATGGAACCAAAACCCTTTTCTTATTGGGAATAGCAGAGGAGGAATACATCAGTATTAAACAAGATCATGATAACTTACGCATTACTACTAAGCACAAAACACATAGAGGCGTCAAAGCAATCAGATCGATTATTTGATTTGGCTGCGCTGCAAGAAGTTCTCTTGTAGAACATGGACCCGATCCCCTTATAGCTTTGCATTTTGGGCATAATCGATTTGGTTTCATTTTTCCATTGAAGATGTCCAAAGATTAACGATGTTGATATTATTTGCCATCTTTAATCGAAAACGGTTTCCTCGTCACCATGGACAGTTGCTGGTTCTGTTAGGTCAGAAAGTTCCAATTTGGTCGACTTTAAGATCAATTTCTGAATTTGAACTCACTTGTTTTATTTTGGCTAGCCTAGCGCCACAAATATTTGAATACAACTTGCACTCGCTTACATACCCATATCTATTTTACATATGTATATTAAGTATTCGATACACTGACAAAAATTTGCATTAAAATTTATATTAGCACATATTCGTTAAATACAATTATTTTAAATTAATATTCTAATATTTAACTGCCCCGCACAAATAAAATCTTACATATATTCCATAAATTAATAATTATTTCATTTTGTGCATTTTTGTGCACCGAAATCGTCAGATCCGTTTTTATTGAATGATTTATCTAACTTTTCACCGATCTATAGACAATTAAGAAATTATGATTCTCAGATTAAATGATCAAAAACCTAGTTTCCTAACCTTAAATTTGAATTCCTCATCCTAAATGCTGTCGCAGGTGTCCTTGCACATCATCAGAGCTGCTTTGCTGGGTATCTAACTGAGCATCCTTATAAAATGTTGAGGACAACAAAACTGAAGGTGTCGGCGGCAACTCTGATTGATGAGCTGGAGACAAGTTTAAAAATATTTATGGTTTCACTGTTGGTGTAATTAGAAATAAGGTGATTTATTTAAGGAAGTTTTATCTTTTTGTTAACAGTAGTCTAACTACAACATTTTTTCCTAAACGATCTTTTGCTAGCATCCCAAACAAAATATAAATAACTAAAAAAAAATGGAATTTGAAATTACATGCAAACTTTTGAATGCAATAAATATTTATTTAAGTGCAGCTGGAGTCAAGGAAGCCATTCTCTTGTCTGTACTTAACTCTCGGTCTCTCTTTCCAATTTCAGAGAAAACTCACGGTGCTGTATGTTTACCTAGTTCCAAAGATCCATATGTTATTCAAAATATCACCCCTACCTTCTTAAATCTAAACTTCGGTGTTACGGAATTGGTAAGGAAAAAAAAAATTCTGCAGACCAATTTCAAATTGGTTTCCATTCCATCAGAAAGATATATGAAAGACTTGTCTAGTGATTTGTGCCTATATGGTGATGCTAAGAATAACATATTAGTTTCCCTTTAATAAGCAAAACCTCGGAATAAAAAAAAAACATTTTATGAAAAAATTTAATATTTTATCTGTTAAGCTTTCACATCAACCACATCTCTATGAAAATTTATAGAAGACTGTTTTTTTTTTGCATAATCATGTTTTCGGCTAAGAATGATCGAAAAGTTTTCAATTCAGCAAACTTTCCGAATGAATTTTAAAGTATTTACAGCAATAATGAAAATTAGCCCCGAACACATTTTGGTTGACTAATATTTTGAGAATTTGTTTTTGCAAAAACTTAGTTACTAATGTGACCGGGCCGCCGTTAATATTCCAAATGTTATACATTCATATGTATGTAGACCTTTTACTCTGCTTAATTGTAACAAATTAATTTATATGTATATCAACAAATGTTAATAGCTTATAGATAATGATCCCATTTGTCCAATACAGCGGCCTTCCTCATCGAAGCTGGCTAAAGTCAATCGAGACAGCTTATTACACAATATTCCGTTCCCATTATTTTGAATAGGATTCGGTTCTGTAAATACAATTTACAAATAACAATTATTGATCATAAAATAGATTTGAAAATTATTGAAACTTTCGCATAATTTTTGTTGGTATTTACTTTATTAATATTTCAACAAGCTTACCATCATGAAATTGTTCGGCAGAGTTTCCCTCCTGACGCTTTTTTCTCATTTGCTCTGTGAAGTGGGAAATGAGTGCATCAATCATTGCAGCTTGCTTGGAAAACACTTGTACTAGTTTCGATATTTGTATTCCATTTTCTACAGCGTCAAACTAAAAATATACACAAATATATATTTAAAAATTATTGTGCTTATTAATGTATTTTCGAATATTTGTTAAAAACTAACCTGCAGGAATATGCATGTAAGACATTCGGAATCTTCACTATCACTTGGCTTAGCATAATCCCATGACATATCTTCATATCGGAGCCCCAATAATAGAGTCTTGGTTTTCATGAAAATTAAATTGTTAATACATAAGTAAGCAAGTTCAATTATATATTAGTGGGTTATACGATATAGTGTTATATATGTACATAGACAAAAAGTGGTTGTGGGAGCGACGAAGAGGCTCATTGAATTTCCGGCATTGCTCAAAACGAACAGCGGAGTACATTTTTTTTGTTTTAAATATTTAGCATTTAGATGTAATTGAAATTTTAGGAGAATTAAAAGAATCTACTAAATACCAACTTAGGATCAGCCAACAACCACTTCTATATTTTATATTATATACTTTTCAGATAGTACTTACGTTTTCCACGCAGTCTATTATAAAAATTCCTCTCTCGTTTACAGCAAGCAAGACTTCCATATCCTTATGGTTGACTAAAGACATAATGCCTCTAACGGGTTGCTCCATTTGTCCGTGAAAAAAAGCAGCACTACATTTTTTAAATATAAAAATCAAATTAAATAAATGTCAAAGAGCAAAATGATGCTTAAGATTTACTACAATGATTAATTTGCTAATTTGAAATTAATGCTGAGCGATATTAATCTTTTACTTAAAGTCACCTTTAACTACAATGCTAATACACCATGGACGGTAGTAAACTATTTCATGAAATATACCTTACTTGAAAATATATAAATGCATAATAATTCAGACATACGGGGCCGATAAGTCGATAACTTCGATAAGTGTAAGTCAATAATAGCACATATCTGCCAAAATTGTATAGATAGCGTGATTTGGAAATTGTTAGCAACATTTTTTAAAGATCGGCGCCCCGGCCGTTGCATATCAATCACCTAATATGGATTTTCAAACGAGAAGTCTTAGCTAGTTAATTAAATTGTTTCAAACGAGTAGAAGTTGTTTAGGTTCATATAATTAAATCATGTACGTGCGCTGCAGATTGCACAGACACACAGCAAATAAGTAAATGTCAGCAAATAATATTGCGATCGCTGCACTCAGCGGTTGCCTCACACTGAGGTCGCTGCACTCGATGGCATTAGCTCAGCGGTTGTCTCACATTACGATCGTTGCCCTCAGCGGAAGTATAACAACGGTCGCCCTAAGTATGAAATTGGGAAATTGCAATCGCTGCACTCGCCGTACAAAACTACCGAATAAGGTATTTGTATATATGTATTTAGAGTTAAGAATTATGTATTAATAAAGCCCTGCTCGTCAGAGCAAACAGTTCGAATCTAATAGTCGACTCCGGTAGTTTGATTTCTACCATCGCACTTACAGTGCGTATCGAAGGAGCTCACTCTCCGTAGTCCAACAAGTTACAAGTTCTAGTTGCGACGCTCTTAGTAGTCAGTTTAAACATACACAAACAGGATGTTATATAGCAGATATTCGATTTATCAAAAAACAAATCGAAGCAACGAAGACCTATGTGTATTAAAATACATATACGGTGACTCACAGTTCAAATCGAGCATTGTCAAAAAAAAAAAGTAATTGCCTGCCATAAGCTAACCATTCATTATTTTTCAAAAATTCCAAAGAGCGATGGTAGGTACATCTATTAACCACCAAAATTTATATATGGCCCCAATAGACTGGGGTTTCCCCACCTGCTAGGTAGGATTATAAAAATGTAGCATACTTTTAGGTCGAGTTTTCATTTGGAGCATGTACATTGTGGACACCTGGCTGCCATAAATCCCGGATTTTTTAACCTAAAGTAGAGTATTTTCGGTATAAATAGACCAATCCTTCGTAGTCAGTTTAGTTTCATCCTGCATCTCGGGTGCAATAAGCCAAAAAGGACTATGGACAAACAGACTACTATTGAACTACGAAAACTCATCCTGGAACACTTCCAAAACGGATATTCACATCGCCAAATAGCTGAAATGGTCAGTCTGAGCAACTCAACTGTGTATAACATCATTCGGCGCTTCGTCGACGATAATCGGATTGAGGGCAAGGGCAGAATGGCACCAAACAAGATTTTCACCGAAGAGGTGGAGCGAAGGATCACCAGGAAAATAACGGGAAATTCCAAGCTATCGCCTCCAAAAGTGGCTCAATAGGTGAAGGATGAAATGGGGAAAAAGTGCAGTGCGAAAACTGTGTGCAGGGTTCTGCGCCAAAATGACTTTAATGCCCGAGTACCACGAAAAAGCCCTTTATAAATGCGAAAAATAGAGGGACTTGGATGACGTTCGTCAAAAACCACTTGGACAAGGATTTGGAGTTCTGGAACACAGTCATATTTGCAGATGAGTCCAAATTCACCATTTTTGACTCGGACGGAAGGAATTGTGTATGGCGACAGTCCAATACTGACCTGAATCCCAAACACGTAAAGGCAACAGTTAAGCATGGTGGAGGAAGTGACATTTCATGGGTATGTATCTCGTCAGCCGGATTCGGGAATTTTGTGATTTTTGAAACAACAATGGACAAGAATGTGTTCTTCAACATACTAAAGAAAAATTTACTCCAAAGTGCCGAGAAGGTAGGAATCCGACGTACTTTCCGGTTCAACCGGACAACGATCCCAAGCATAAGGCCAAGATAGTATAGTCCTGGCTCATGAGGAACCGCCCCCACATGATAATTCCGCCGGCCCAGTCTCCAGATTTAAATGTCATTGAGAATTTGTGGGCTATGCTGGAAAATAACATCCGGAAACACAGCATATCCAGCAAAGAAGAGCTCAAAAATGCTCTGCGGGATGAGTGGAGCAGAATCAGCCCAGAAGCTACCAGGAAGCTGGCATCTTCGATGAATAATAGATTAAGGGAAGTTGTTAAGGCTAAAGGATATCATACTAAGTATTAACATCCTTATTTAAGCTTTTATACGGAAAATATATTACTTTTTTGAGACTGCTCGAAATAAGCAGTAAACAAAAAATGGGGTACTTTTTTACATAACTCTACCTAGCCGGTGGGGAAACCCCAGTTTATTGGGGTCATATATAAATTTTGGTGGTTAATAGATGTACCTACCATCGGTCTTTGGAATTTTTGAAAAATAATGAATGGTTTGCTTATGGCAGGCAATTACTTTTTTTTTTTGACAATGCTCGATTTGAACTGTGAGTCACCGTATATATTTGAATGGAATAATACTTTCGTACAACATTATCAAAGAATTTATCAAAAAGAAACAGAAGAAATGAGAAAAATGAGAAAAAAAAATACAATGATCTACAAACTTACCCATAAAATGGTAGTGCCCAGCAAAACTCCAAATATTTGCGCATTAATTTGCGAGTTGTGGCTGTTTGCGGCACTCGCTTGAATTGTTCTAATAGTTTTATTTCTGCAGAGTTCTTTTTACTAATTGGCAACCACAACCAGTTTGAACTCTTGGCAACATGTTTGGGTAAGAATCTTGACTGGTTTTCCCTAAAAACAAAAACAAAAATTGCTTAGTAAACTCCAATATTATTATATTGTGACAATCACCTGAAAAATCCGACTGTGTGCGTGTGAGAATTGTAGGGGCCCAGTTCGATTCTAGCTTGAATACCGCCAAGCATGAGCGAGTGAACCGGCTCCATAATATATCTGCCTGCTAATACGTAATGCTTTGCCTCCTCATACAGTAGCTCCACAATTCGATGGTCCCTAAAATGTACCTCAATTAATGTAAATAAAGATCGATGGATCGATGAGTACAACTTACTTGATCTTTTCTTCATCGCGCTTGGAAAAGAAAACATTCCGCTTAAGGACAATCATTGGCTCATCATATTTTTTTTCAATCGGTGTTCCGCTGCTAAACTTCTCAAGCAGATTCGGCCAGGCTACTCTGACAATGTATGGACAATGGTGAGCTTTCAGCTGCATTTCCAGCAAACTGCTGGTCATCCATAATCCAAAAATGCTCTGCGCCAGCAATTTGTTAGAAATTCCTAATTCTTCGCATCCCAGTGCAGCTGCAAGCATCACTTGAGAAGGACACTGAACCGTACCCTCGATCTCCATGTGCACGGCAACTCTTGACATTAAGTACACACAAGTTGGTATGACCTATTCAAAATGTACAAGAATAATGTATATATATATATATATATATATATAAATATATTTTACTTTAAGCTTATATAATGAGAAAAAGGCGAGCGAAAAAATTGAATTACTTTTTACGGAATTTTAGAAAATATTAAAATGTGGGCCTTTTTTTTTGAGTGTATGAAGCTTACATTTTGTAGAGTACGGGTTACAATCGAATTGGATTTTCCGGCGCTTGTGTAAGTGGAAGAGGTGTTGCCTGCAACGATTCGCTTTGATACCACTGGATTCTGTTGAGCGTCATTGCTGCTGTTGCATTTTTGTTGAACTGGTAAAAAATTTTGAAGAATACCTGAACATACAGTAAGATTGAAATGAAACTAAAGTAACGAAAGCTAAAGCTCTAAAGCCATTCTTACCGGATGCACTTCGAACTCCGGTGAGTGGGCCAAGTGAGTTGCCGGTATTAATGATATTGCCGCCGATCTCTGAGAGATGAAGACAAGGATCCTTGGCTGACATGGACATCGCTGAAGTCACCTGGGCCGACGAAATGCAATCGTTCTCATTGCGACCGGCGCTAACAACGCTCGACACGCTCGCAGACGATGCAAATGTGCTTCCGACAGCTGTCTGGATCTGAGCTGTGGTCACTACACGATGCACTGTATACATCACAGGGGGAACAGGCACATTGACTGGCACCAGTGAGACTGGTGTTTGTTGTGACCCCAATTGGTCACATGCTGCCACATTGGCATTGCTTAAATGCGTTTGTGTTGCGGCCCCAACGCGTCCTCCACTTCCAACACCGGCATTTGAATACATTGTGCAATCAACATCGATGGTATCCAAGACCGAGTTGGGGCTGCATGCGGTCTTTTGTTGATTTTGAGTTTGCATCCTTTGGCCATGAGCACTTTGATTGATGTGTTGCAGTTGGTGTTGCACGTGATGGTGATTTTGTGATGTTTGATGTTGTTGTATTTGATGATGTTGTATTTGTGCAGTGGTTTCGTTGCTGCGCTTGCCATTGTTTCCCAAATAGTAATCGTCGCGACACTTCACATCCGTGGTATTGTAATATAAACGTGATCTGTCCATGGAAAGACTTATCTTTAATTTTTCATGTAATGTTTGAAGGATGACTCTACTTACTGGTAGTCCTGCGATGTGGACTTCTTGCGATTATATTGTAGCGTGCTCAAGGGAACCGACATTATATTAATGTAATTGCCGGCATTATTTGTGTTGTTTGTGCAGTGACTGGTGTTATTGCAACTGGGAAATGCGTATGGATTTCCCATGTTCCGATTTCCAATGACAGATTTATTGTTCCCATTTCGTGGAGGCATATCGCTCGAGTTGTAGCCCGACTCTGAATGATTTGAGCTACATGCCAAATAGTCCTGACCACCATTGTTTACATAATTCATTTTGCTTAGCGGCGGCTGCGAAATTGACGGAGATGAATTCTGCTGCATTTCACTTCGGCAATAATATTGGTTTGCCTCCATATTGTCATCGGCTATTATCAAATCGACTGAAATTTAAGTTTCATTTTGATAATATGGTTAGCATATCCATTTATATTTATATTATTTGTCAGTGTCTGTGCTCCGCGGCCACTTGGGTCTATTATGCCTCTCCCTAGAAGACTCCTGAACACATTCTGAAAGAATTCCAGACTTGGTGAATTTTTTAATTTATTATTTGTTATAATATTTCCTTTAATGTGTACTAATCACATTTTGAAAAATATGTAAAATTGTTGAACATTTTTAAAAAGTTTTCTGAAAACCCAAGGAAAACACCCAATTAGACCAATTCTAACCAGAATTTAATACAATTAAAGTTATGAAATCCCCGACTGAATTGTTCTCGAGAGTGTCGACTAGAAATTATACTTTATTGGATCTGCAAAAAACGGTTCTCAAATGTAAAGCAATACCAGATATTTACTGCTTCGAAGTGCTCCAGCTAGAAGCCTGGTTCAATCTGTCGCCTACTTACTAGGCCCGGCTGAAAGTTGTAGTTGTGGCTTTAATGCTAGAAGACGCTTAAAAATGTTGCGGCTAACATGGATCGGTGCGTTTTATGAATCGCAATTTTTAAATGTATTAAATTTAATATCGAAGGATACGGAACTCACCTATACTTTATTGTTAGTAAATGACTTCACATGATTGATGTGCATATATTTGTGCGTATACGTTCTGAAAATTATAAATTTAAAATTGCAATTGTATTTCATTTTCGACATAAACAACGTAGAATATGTATTTATATATGTATTTTTCTATTTCCGCAAGAGTCCTGTAAGAATTATCCTTCGGAATGTTCATACAGAGAGACGATTATCAAAAACATAACAAGAATCATGGACACGCCCAAGACTACATACCCTTTTAGCCCGGAGCTAATCTAATGACAAATATATTGTTCTTTATTGTAGGGTATGGGGAATCTAATTTAGGTTTTAATCCTGGGCCGCATGGGTAAAGTTAAAAAATTCCCCTAAAGAATTCGGTATTCATTCAAATGGAATGGTGCCGGTACGCATCGGTCTCTCCGGCTGTATGATCACAAGACTACGAGAACTATACCAACTTGAACATAAAGTAATGGGATCAGCCTTTATGATGTTCCGCTACGATGTTTTGATTCTGATACGTTCGATTTGGATCCAATAAGTTTAGTAACATTAATTATTAGAGAGATATCAATTTGAAATTAAGGCTTAAATTCCGATCCCGATTCTGAATTTCATTCGGTAGTCACGCGGTTCCGACACCTATTAAAATTCCGGTTGAATACCCCGTTTGTAACATATATTTGTTTTTTTTGTAAGATTTTGTATTACAGAAACATTTTTCTAATTTTCAAATATATAGATGTCAGCACATTATCCCAGGTCTACAAGGGTATGTTATCTTGGGCGTTTCAAAAATAACCGTTCTTTCTTGATCGAGATAGGCTTAAAGATCATCTTTCGACCGGCAGCTATATGATATAGTGGTCCGATCCGAAGGTGTCTTCGTCAATGCGTTGCAAAATATAAAAATACATTTATTCTGGTCGGATATGTCTTCTTCAACCTGTTATTTATACTGCTTGTGTTTCGGATATTAAGTTTCCTTATGTTCCAACTGACCAACTTACCTGCCTGTAATCAGATGGAGTTGAGCTTTACAACTTTTGTTTACGAGGCGGGTGTTTTTCCTGTGATCTGTTTATACTTCTAATGCTTAAAGTTTACTTAATTAATTCTTGAAGACTTGTGGTAAAATGTTTTTTTATTTTTATTCTGATACGCTATACTGCCGACACTGTTCTGAGCATGTCCTTAGGCTCGACACTGAGTTTGTCATTAAAGTCCGTGACCAAAAAGCATGTCGTCATTGAGCGCCCGATTTCCATTTGTAGGTATGTACGTGTGCATTGTGAAGTGTTTGGGTTTGAGCGAAAACATGAAAATGTATTAAGATTAGTCCAAAAATGATTTAATTCGAATGTACACATAATTTTTGGATTGAATCGATACCCTCATCGCAGCTCACAGCCCGCAGCTCGCAGCTAATGCAAAGCCATATACACAGGCTGAAGGACTTTCAAGTGTACATATGTATGTATTTGCATGTACATAAATGTGTATGTGCCTGAGAACACTTCATCTTGTGGCAAATAAGTAATCCGTAAGTGTGGCTTGAAGGACGTTGTCGGAAACAATTTACACAAAACTTTTTTTTACGTTTAGGCCACCTTTCTTAACACATGTTCCACAAATATAATGAAAATGTATGAAAAAAAAATCGTTGTTCATATGTCGAGTATTATTGTATATACAAAACAAGTGCGTTTTTCAATACAATTTAATTTGTATCTTTTAACTTATTTACGCGATTTTTTTGCGAACCATTTGATTTGTGATAACCGAGTGTTTCTTAAAAATACACAAATTTCAAAACAGGAATCTTAGCACCAAAACATACATAAATATAACACATTTCGTATACTAGAACTCCAGTAAACAAATACATGCATACTCGGGTTCCACATGCTCCACATAGCGCCTGCGCAGAACTCGATGCACGTATCATTGCTCTCAGCAGTGCTACCAACTATCGATAACCAAAATAATGGGCCAGCTTGCATAGCAACAGACAAACGAACGCGGCTATTCGTACTGATTTAGAATATAATGGAATATATACAGCATAATTATAAGGTATCTGAGTTATTTTCAATTAATGTGTTAAAAAGCTATTATATAAATATAAAAAGTTTAATAAGTATTGTATGTAAATGTGTATTTCGTATGATCAAATTATTAGTTAGTTGGGAATTCAAACTCCGAGTACTTTTCAACTTGATTCTTAATATATTCAATATAAAATTTCCGGGCTAGCTTTCCGAGCATTTCCTATATCATTTCAATGTTTGTGCTTCTTAAAATCAGCGTCAGTAACTTATTTCGACTAATTTGATAAATATCAGTCCAAATGGGGCATGCCTGAAATATAGATCTAGAGGGAAACCGCTTATTTTAAATCGGACAATTATGAAGGGATATAAGATTATGATGTGGGAAGTTACTCCATCAAGTGTGTACGCAGTATGGTGAATTTATTTTATTACGTAGATTTTCACACCTACCAGCATTACTTCAGAAAATTAACTCAATATTTAAATTCGCAGCCTCAGATTCAGAGATGAAAAGCCAAGTTAATTAATTGCCTTAATTCTTTGAAAAATGTTCTCTGCAGAGAAGCGAATTTGTTTTAAAAAGAGCACTAAAAATACTATAGTTCTATATATAAATATGATATATTAAAAAATCCCAATAATAATAGTAATAAAGTAAAAAAAATCAAAATTTTTAACTATTGGCGCTAATGAACTTTTAAAGTCCTCCTAGTATCAAATTCAACACATTATGGAGACTGTCCGCAAAGATATATATATATATATATAGTATATTGATTGTAATTTGCTTCATATATCCTGCTTACTAAGCGTTTTGTGATTCCGTTTCTGCGATTGAGGAGTATTATAAGCTATCGATGTCTAGGCAAATGGCAAAAATCAGACTTCCACTGGATATTACATAGATTTCTAAATTGAATTGCTCTTCATCATAGAATAATATGTAGAAAATACATTTATATTTAAATCGCTGCTGGTTTTGGGCGTGATGTGACAAGAAATATTGCACGGTAGTCAGCACTGACAGCTAAACCAAACGATAGAGGAACTAAGCTCGGATCACAAAATAAGCTAGCCTTAATATTAGAAATTAAAGGGGCGGCCAAGCAAGCAATGGAACAGAGAAGCCCCTAAGATTACGAGGTCCATATTTTGGTGTAGAATACACACAATACGTCAAACAAGCCAATTACAAATGTTTTCGGCAAGCAATTTCCATGGGGAAGAATATACTTACCCAACATTGAGGTCTAAAAAGTCACCCAACTAAACTAGGCATAGTCTGGGGCCGTCATATGTAAGTCATATTTATTGAAAGATTCCCAATTTTTGTAAGGTTTTCAAATTAATGCGCATTGCAAAATAATTATTTTTAATGAACTTTCAGTTTTAATGGAAACGCCCTAAAATCAGTATTTGGGGTATCCCAAAAAATGTATGGAAACTGAAAATTAGAAATTAGCGAACATGTGCCCAATATAAACATAGGTTAGACGATCTCGGTTACTAGAGGAGTATGTTTATTTCCTTCTATGCACAAATAATTTCATTCGAACTCTTCAAGTCTCAACAAGGCGTATTTTATTGTTTAAATTGCTTTTATCAACTGTTATATACAAGTTTCATATAATTTTGAATTATGAAATAATAATGAATTATGATCTAGTTATTTTCACTTTCTTAATTTCTGTAACTGCGGTGCCGAAACCTTAACTTTTCCAGGGATGTTTCTTGCAAGAGCTTCTTCTTTAATGCTTTTGAGTAAATCCTTTTCACGATTATTACAGGATTTGTCCTTTGCAAAAATATTGAGTGCCAATTTTGCAGCTTTTCCTCGTTTTCCTGTTCCCGGAGTCAGCTTCACCTTAAACCTGTAAGTATTTGAATTTACAAAATAAAATGAAACCATTAAAAATTTAAACGGTAATGCTTCAATAATTAATAACCCAATGATTTTGGGAAAAACTAACTAGTATAGATATTTAAAAATAAGTTTAAATTTTCTTGTTTAGAGTGAAAATTTCAACATTTTCCTTGTTAGTATTTCTCACTCTCTCGTTAAGTTTCTAACTGTACAAATCGTAGCCCGGTCCGAGTTCAGAAATGTGAACTTGCCTTCTCTCCTGGCTAGATCGTTAATTCTCGGAATGCTGACGTAAATGCTCTATTGGTCATTCCTAGTTTATTTTAGTAACAAAAAAAGTAAATATAATCGTTGGGGAAATTAAATTTTTGACTGACATTGATTTGGAATTTGCCCTAAATAAGATCAGAAGGAATTGGTATGCACGCGTTTCCAATATGAATAG
Source organism: Drosophila conformis (assembly GCA_035041375.1). Lineage (NCBI taxonomy): Eukaryota > Metazoa > Arthropoda > Insecta > Diptera > Drosophilidae > Drosophila > Drosophila conformis. The sequence continues at coordinate 571,300 of JAWNLE010000865.1, forward strand.
TCTTATGCATTTTAGAATCGAACTTGTTTTGACCTGCTTTAATACTCACTTATACTGTTGCAATGCTTGATAAGGAGCGACAACTGGAATAGCAAACAACAGTTCATCATCATCAAGGGGCACTCCAGTGAGGGTATCTAGCAAATCGGCGTCAACGATAACGGGCGAATCGTCGTTTTCATCTATTTCAATTTGATTTTTGGCAATGGGTGCGTCCAATTTTTCCACCTGATGTATTTTTAAAGTATTCTGTTTTTCATCTTCGTTGTCATTGTTGGTGATCACTTTCTGATCTTTTCCTGAAGAATTTAGAATCATCATTCGCATTTTGCGCTCCTCTTCATCTTGATCTCTGTATTTAGATTTCATCTTCTTCAATTTGCCCTTCTGGCCTCGTTTTACTTTTGCATTTATAGGCTCCGTCATTTCAGTCACGCTCGCCTGATTCCTCTCAATATCTGCTTTGTCAGAACGTACTTTAGCTTCTTTGCGTTTCTTGTTTGTTGTTTGAGTCTTCTTGCGGGACGGCCCTGCTTCTATGATGACTGTTTCCTCTTCGTTTATTATATTATTTTCGTGTGGAATTTCAACAGTTGTGGTCTTTGAATCTTCACGCAATAGCTCTGTTTTGACTGTTATTCGGCCTGTGTCATGTTCAACCATAACTTCGGTGTCTGGGAAGGCATTTGCATTTGCAGGAACACTTTCTGCCTCGTTACCTTCGCTTATTTCATCGAGTTCCGTATACGTAATTTCTGCTTGCTCAACTTTATCGTCTTCATCAGCCACATCGTCTGTATTTCTAATTTTCCGTTCTCCTGCATGGCGTTGAATGAAGCCCTCTTCAAGTTTGAAAAGCAAACTAAGGCCCATTATCAGATGACAAGACGGTAGAAAATTCTTTTTTCCACGAATCATAAAACTGCCTGTACCCAAATATTCTCCAGTGGGTGCCGTTTTGCTAACTTGATTACTATAGACCCAGTAGGAATTTGTGACGACTTTTGCGTCCCAGGCAACGCTGTATGATATCGCCATGGTGCCAGCTTCCAACAAAGTTTTGGGTGGAATATCCCCTCCGGTTGCATTGCGAATTATAACACTTGATGCGCCTTGAATGTCGGCATGAACATATATATCTTTTGGCCGCATGTACCTGTTTTGGAATACAAATACAAAGTAAAAATTGGAATCAAAAACCAAAAGGAAAATAGACGGACAAAAATGGATTTACCTTTTAACAATAAGTTCATTCTGCTGCGCATCCCGTCCTCCAATGACAAGGTAGTTCTCTGAACTAACAAACCAATAAAATTTTTCAAACCAAAAGACTTTGCGTGCCTTGGCTATATTTGATATAGTGCGCACTTCTTTAAGCGTTTGTTGTGTTTTCCGTTCAGCTGATTTCAGTGCTTTCTGTGATGCATCGATGGTTTTCTTTTCCTTTAGAGCCGCTGAACGCTTTTGGTCATAATATCGGCGTGCATTAGCCCAAGCGGATAATGCCAAATCGACATCTACTATGATCGATTCATCATCGTCATTACACTCGTATGGATCCGTAAGGAGTAACGATATGTGATTTATCTCCAACTTTAATTGCTTTATCGAGCTGGCAACAGCATCGCCATTTGTTTGAGCCTCCTTTACCAGCTCTTGTATGTCTGGCCACGACAATTGACTGGCGATGGCCGACTGAATTGCCAAAATGGCCTTATCCACCAAACTTTGATTAGACGTTATTAATTCGGCCTTCCTCTTATCAATATCTTGTAATTTATTTAGCTCGTCCAATCGCTTTGTGTGATCCTTTTTGACATTCGAAAGCTTCTTGAGAGCTTCTCGCTCTTGATGCAACGTTTTAATATCGATTTTTTGCGATTCTTGTGTAGAAAAAAATTCATCGACTGCTTCCATAAAAGTTTCATATTTTTTGAATGGCTGATCTTTATTTTGGACAAACAAGTACGGATGGAACTCAACATTTCTATAAAAATGTTCAGTGTTTTCGGTATCCAACGGTTTTTCTTCTTTAACTTGAATTATGTAGCCATTAGTGCTACCATTCTGTCCAATTTCTATTATGTCACGTGCGTCCTGCAAATAAAAGTTTGCATTAGTATTGGTCTTGCATTATCTACCCAGCAGGATATGACGTAATTTATATAGTTAGTTATATATGGTTGGAGATTTTTTAAACTATATATAATAATACATAATTATTGAACAATATTTTATTTCATTGTATTTAATGCTAATGCCTTCTATAGTTTATCACCTTGGATATATTTGGGCGTGGCATATGCCGCCAAAAACCTACAAAATGTTGTAACTGTAGCTTTAAAATTGTGGGAGATGTGTGGTGTGAGGAGCCATATAGCTTTGGCATATGCTATATGCGCCCCTCGCAACAACTGCAACAAACGACATTCGGATCTCGTGCCGCGTCAGCATATTTCGTCAACGACGAAATCAACTGCAACCAGCGATCAGAACCAAAAGCGCACGCGCCTTGCCTTCGCCAGCATATTATACAAGAAGTCCACCGTGGGACCCAAATAGACAACTGACACCGTCACTAGCCTCCGTCAGCGCATTCCACAAGAGGGCCAGCGTGAGACCCAAATGGGCGACCCGACACCTCCACCAATGGGATGGAAGCGACAAAGCTGTGGAAAACTTCCAAAGATCACGCCACCGAGGCGACGCAGGCCTATAAAAGGGCGTCGCAGCACCTAGGAAGAGGGTCAGTGCAAAGTCTCGGACTCAGTGCGGAGACAGGTCAATGAAGTGCAAGAACTAAGAACGGAGTGCAAAATCTACAAATCGCACCACACCACGAGAGTTAGCGCGAAAACCAAAACTCAGAAGAGTTAGAAATAGGCGGTCAGTGCGAAATAGAAGTCAGAGTGCGAAACCTAAGAGCGGGAAAAGTGCGACATCTACAAGTGTCAATTAATATATAAGCAATCCCATTGTACCCTAGCCATAAGTGAAGGGTCAATAAAGCCTTTATTAATAGATAGACCCAGAATTTTGTGACTGTAGCGGACGGACGAGGGCGAACCCAAAAATTATCTCTTAGGAGCAGGTTCCTTATAGTCTACGTTCAATGTTTAGTATCTTTAGCTTTAAGATTGAGTGATGATATCTGCTCTTGCTGGACGTTTCGCCACTTGCAGAGTGATACCTACGGTGGCGGACACCTTATTCTGATCAGCGTCAAAGAAAAGATGTAATTGCCTGCCATAAACTAACCATTCATTATTTTTCAAAAATTCCAAAGACCGATGGTAGGTATATGTATTAACCACCAAAATTAATATATGACCCCAATTCACTGGGGTTTCCCCACCTGCTAGGTAGGATTATGGCAGGCAATTACGTTTTTTCTTTGACGCTGATCAGAATAAGGTGTCCGCCACTGTATATTCTACCCTTCCAATTTTAGGAATTTGTGGACCAATTATGCTACAACTAAAAGTAACTCATACAAACCTTTATTGCCATCATTAGCTTTTGCAGATCGGTCACTAAGTCAAATAACTTAGTTTTGCATGTTTTTTGATTACGCTTATTTCTTTTCGTATTTTGTGTTTTCGACATTTCTTCATTTGTTGGTTCGTGAGCATCAGGAGAAGCATTCACAATGCAATTTTCTATTCCTTGTTCGACAAGGACGTGTTCAATGACAGCTGGACCACAGTCTAGGATTGGCATTAAAATACTCCTCAAACTTTCACCACCTTTTGAATTCTCTATTATTTGACGCAGTGCGTCTTCAGACATGGTTTCACAGTTTCCCTCTTTTGCCCGGTCAATTGGGTATTTTTCACGCATGGCAAAGCGAACACTTTCTCCTTCAGTGTGCGGTCGCAGGATGTAAAGTATGGTTAGTTCATAATCAGTTAAGATTACGTTTCCACGATCATACAGCTCCAACAGAACATGATAACCAGCTTCTCCAGTACCAAATTGAAAATCAACAATTCTGTCCGCACCCAGTTGACGCACATGCTGAAGTCGCTTATTTTTCAAATGCTTTCTTAGCTTCATGCTGAAGCCCGAAGGCGCTACATTTTTGGGCCACTCAAACGCAGTTGTGTGAAATCTAGTGCCAGACTCAATTAACAATGTCGCCTTCTCCGAGGCACCACTTCCATGAAGTCGGAATAGATACGTCTTGTTGTCAATATCATATATTTGGTTTACGCGGAAGCCGACAAGCCTAAAATTATAGGAATTTATAATTAGTACAGATCACAATTGAAAGAAATGAACCTTATTCAACCTATATAACTTACCTTTGAAGCTCGGCAACGCCACATATAATATCATAAGAATTAAACCGTGTTTTCATGGTTTATTGCTGATTGAGTCGTCTCTTTTACCTAAAATAAGGATGAATGTTTGTTTTAATAATAATTAATTATAATAAACAATAATAATAATGTTTCGTATATCTACGGTATCCGAGTATAAAAAGATAACATAAAAATAACATTATCAAAATTGTAAATTTCTATGCATGTTGCACGAGGCTGTCTCGTTAGTGAGATTATATCTCCTTTATAGATGACACAATTCACGAACATTGTTTGAAAAAAATTCAAATTTTCCCATTTCTTTTCAAATAAAATATTTTGGAATTATCATATCGAAGATTTCGTAGTATATCCTAAATTTCCGAGTGTAAATCGATAAAACCGTATATCTGCAATAATTTTAAAGATACAGGTACCAAATTTGGAAGCTAGCTGGCTGGTAACGTCATTCAAAGATCGGCATATACATTTTCAGAACGCGCACACCCCGCCACCCTATTCGCATATCTCTTTGCTAACTACCCTAAGTGATCGATAAGAAATTTGATGGCCACGACCACTCCGCCACCCAAAACCGATACACCTGATGGTATAAATCGATTAAACCGTATATCCCACACAATTTTAAAGCTAGTCTCCAAATTTGGAAAGCATATTGCAAATGACACCTTTAAGAAATCCTGAAAAATACATGTTTGGACCACGCCCACTCCGAAAACAATAAAAGCCTATATCTCCCGCAATTTAATTTCCCTTTTTTCATAAGGAGCTCGTCGTGGACAACGCGATCAATAACATAGACCATCTTATAGGGTGCGATGTCAATGCGCACCACTATCAGTGGGAATGTCCTGACACTAACGAAAGGTGTATCTTTTTTGATGTCATTCTTTCCATAAGACTGATTATATGCGTAAAAATGTGCGGATATAAATATAGAATAATATTCAGCAGGGCAACCAAATTGAAATTTGATCTGTTGCAATTGAGAATTTAGTATTTCCTTTATCTCCATTCGTAAATATCGTGCATGTATAATTGCCCTCGGTCGACTATGAATGGCCTATAACCCACTGGTTTCTTCATTGTGTTTCTTCAAATCGAAAAAATTGATTGATATGAAAAACTCCACATAAAATTCGTTGTAAGACAGGTCGGGAATCGGCAAAACTGAAATCCACACATGTGTTGAACAGCTGTTCGAAGGCGGCTATCGGCAAACCATCGTAAATCCAAATGAAAAAGTAAATTGTCAGAGAAAAATAATTTTAATCGCCAAGAAAAAATTTTACTTAAAAAGTCGTTGATGCCAGAATTTAATTCCTTAATTTTAGACTGTCTGCAGGACTTTTTGTTCCAGAAACGAAATGTATTGCAATTTCGTTAGCGAAATTGGTTTTCGATCTGAAAACGGAGCTTGATTATGGAGAGCAGCGACCTCTTACGTGCAACCCAGCCATGTGTCAGGGCTATTAACGAACATCTGGACAAAATGTAAACTCTCATTTTTAACGGGATCGGCCAAAAATTGATTTGCCAAACCATTTACAATAGTTGTCAAAGCACGTGCTGAACAGCTTAAATTGCGAAAACGCAGAGATGATGAAATTAAAAAAAAAGGTGTCATAAAATAGGCACTTACATGCGCAAAATAATTGGGAAGATATATATCTGATTTTTGTTTTGTCAAAACACTTTCTTGTACATAAACACTTCGGCCAACGCTAAAAACATTCGATTTGCTCGAAAGAAATAGGCTACCAAAAATTTGACATTAACACTGCTTCAACACCAAATGTGCACTGTAAATATAAAGACAACAAGTGAGTGTTTTCGTGGCTAAACAGAAAGTACGCGGTTTCTTTTACTATTTACTCTTGCAGTTCTCGTACACACACAAATGCATATGTAATCATATACATATGCACACAACATGGTGAAATTGATCTATATGTTAACTGCACATAAAATAAACGTATGTGTGTATAAATATATGTTCTACTTACTGTATTATGCCTCCACGACTATTGTTATTTCGATTAGAAATGTTCTATGCACATTCCGGCAGGGCTGCGAAATTAATAACGATATATGAACATTTATATCGATATATCGTCAAATGAAATAAGTTTGCCTGCCAACTATGTTATCAACACCGAATCGAATATTATTGTGCAATATTTTAGGCCACTTGTAATTTATTATTAAAGTTTGAAAATCTAACGCTACTTCATAGTTTTTAGTTTTTACAGCAGATTTAGAATCAGATACACAAAACACGAAACATACTCGTTGTTCCACTCATTGCAACTAGTTCCAGAGCCCAACGAGATCAACGTGAAGAATCCGTTGCTGGAAATAAAAAAAATAACTTATATTTATGTTTAAAACAAAAAAAAAAGAGTAATAAATATAAAAATAAAAACAAACAAGCAAACCACCGCCAACAACAGGCGAAATTAACGCCAACGCCGCCACCAAGGAGGAGATCGCCCGGGGACAAATGCAACAAAACAAGAACCAAGGAATGGAATCCACAAAATGTGGGAGACGATTCGGAGCATCCAAACATTCCAGTGAGTTTGTTTCTGATCGTCCCTAACAATCTAGGCATTAGTGATGAGCAATGCTTGCAATAGTGATACTCATTTTGCCCATCAGTGATGCAACCTTAGCAGGCAATAAAATATAAACAAAATATCTATTTGTGTAAACTTTAAATTAAGTACATAATTGTTAATATATTACATACATATGAGACTTTAGTGTTAGCCAACAAAATACTAGAAATCCACAATATATCCTTATTTAACTAAGGCTACTGTGGATAATGAGAGATATGAATTATGAATTAAATAGTCTAATATTAAACGAATTCAGATGAAGTGTTAAATTAATTAAACGAGCGAAAAGGGAATAATTAGATAAGGGAATTTCTCAGATGAATTTTGACGAGAAATCATTAGGAAGGGACTGTACAACATCCACACAGCCAACACAGTAGCGAGCGGACGATATTTGTTTTTTGTTGTAAAAAAAAATATACAAATTGTTAACTTGCCGCCCGATATATCGCGGTCGAACCCCAACTGAGCCGATAGCTAGCCGGCTGGGCGATATATTGTGGCTTCCGATAGGCAAGGCATAAGCAACTATGTTTAAACGTACTCGTTGCACTGCTTATTGCAACTAGTTCCACAGTCCAAAGACATCACCGTGGAGGATGCGTTGCTTGAAATTTTTGCCGCATATTGTAAAATCAGTTCGACTTTTTTGCTACAATCCTAGCTACTTTGCTTATTATCACTGCTAAATGAAATTTTTGTGACATCAAACGAATCAATTCCTAATATTGAAAATTAAAACTAAATTTTCATTATTTAGGCTTTTACATCAACAAGTAAATATATAAACTCAATTATTTTTTTTAATTTGATTTATTTTCATGCAATCCAATTTGCAAATGGCAAAACGGTTCGAGAAACGGAACCCAAATCGCAAAACAAAATGTTTATTTTTTATTTTGTCTTCCCAATTCGCACACAACGGATCAAATCTATTGCCGTGCATACAAATAATTTCTTTCAGGACACACGGTCTGGTTTTTAGTCAATTTGTCTAGTTAGTGATTAAATGCAAGTCACAAACAATATATAATTATTATTCGATATATTTCGTAAAAACTAAGCCAAAAAATGGTTGTGTCCTCAACCATCTCTCTCTCTCGCTCTCTCTGTTTGCTTTTCGCCCGTCCATTTGCCCGTGCACTTATAAAATGTTTAGAAGTAATTCAAATTCATTGCGTTGAACAATTTTGTGACCAGAGAATTTAAGTTGTTCTTCAAGGGTATGGAGAAGCGCATAGACACGAATGAATGAGCGAGAGCAAAAACGTTATAAGTGCCGTTACGCACGTGCAAAGCAAAGAACGAAATTCGTTCGCTACTTGAGCGACTTGACTGCTTCTCAGAGTTTTGTTGAAAAATGTGTAACCCGATAAGTTGCAAAGATCGAGCACATCAATACAGACGCAGTTTTTTTTTTCTTTTGGTCACTGTCTTGAGTTTGTCGTAAATACACAAACACACAAACGGAATAACAGCATAGTTCAAAGAAAAAGCGATCGTTTTCTGATTTTATAAAAATTGTTGATGACTTTGTAGACACAGTTATGATGATTAATTTTGCACTTAAATATAAAATATAAAAATAAAACAAAATAACATTTTCGGAGCTTTTAATTTTTAGCAGTGATGGTGTTTTGTTTGGAAACAATCGATGAATTGAGCTAATCAAATCAAGGTGTATTAATGCATCATTAAATTCAAAATCCGATATATCGATGTTCATTTACATAATTGAAACAGTGTCAAGTAAAAAATGTAATTGCCTGCCATAAACTAAATATTCATTATTTTTCAAAAATTCCAAAGACCGATGGTAGGTACATATATTAACCATTAATATGAATAATTGACCGAGGGCAGAATGGCACCAAACAAGATTTTCACCGAAGAGGAGGTGCGGAGTATCATCAAGAAAATAAGGGGAAATCCCAAGCTATCGGCTCCGAAACTGACTCAACAGGTGCAGGGTGAAATGGGGAAAAAGTGCTGTGTGGAAACTGTGCGCAGGTTTCTGTGCAAACATGACTTTAATGCCCGTTATAAGCGTGAAAAATAAAGGGACTTGGATGACGTTCGCCAAAAACCACTTGGACGTGGATTTGGTGTTGTGGAACACAGTCATATTTGCGGATGAGTCCAAATTCAACATTTTTCACTCGGACGGACGGAATTGTGTGTGGCGACAGTCAAATACTGACCTGAATGACAAACACGTAAAGGCAACTGTCAAGCATGGTGGAGGAAGTCACATGGCATGGGTATGTATCTCGTCAGCCGGATTCGGGAATTTTGTGATTTTTGAAACAACAATGGACAAGAATGTGTACTTCAACATACCAAAGGAACATTTATTCCAAAGTGCCGTGAAGGTAGGAATCCGACGTACTTTCCGGTTCAACCAGGACAACGATCCCAAGCATAAGGCCAAGATAGTACAGTCCTGGCTCATCCGGAACTGCCCCCACATGATAATTCCACCTGCCCAGTCTCCAGTTTTAAATGTTATTGAGATTTTGTGGGCTCTGCTCTCTTCTAGCAAAGAAGACCTCAAAAATGGTCTGCAGGATGAGTGAAGCAAAATCAGCCTAGAAGCTACCAGGAAGCTGGTATCTTTCATGAATAATAGGTTAAGGGAAGTTCTTAAGGCTAAAGGATATCATACTAAGTATTAACATCCTTATTTAAGTTTTTATACTCAAAATATATTGTTTTATTTAGACTGGTCCAAATAAAATTTCCCCTCAAAATAGGGTACTTTTACATAACCCAGTGTATTGGGGTCATATATTAATTTTGGTGGTTAATATATGTACCTACCATCGGTCTTTGGAATTTTTGAAAAATAATGAATAATTAGTTTATGGCAAGCAATTACATTTTTACTTCACACTGTTTCAATTAAGCTGTGAGGCACTGTATATATGAAACATTGTATATTAGCAACTTTAATATATGTACAAAGTAATTAATTAATTACAGAAATAACTTAGTACTATTTTTTTAATGTACTAAAATCCTTATCACCTTATTTTACAGGCAATATGGATAATGTCGAAATGGTTAAGCTTACATATCTCAGTAAATATATTTTATTTATTGAATATATAATAACAAATGGAGAGAAAAATGTTAAATTCAGACAAATTATTAAATGGATTGAATCAAATGCAAGGTATTTATACATTTAAATATATACACTAACCAATCCTAACTAACCTAACTTTTGCGATTGTGTTGAATGTTTGTTTTAAACTATTCGTGGTGCTATGCTCGTTTCCTAACATTTGGAAATAATCATGTAGTCTTGCTGTTTGCGCTATCATAGATAGCATTCTTTTCAAATAATACCAATGTTATTTCCAACACACGTTGTAAAGTTTATTCAAAGAGAGAGCTATGCGAACAATAGATTAGCTGCAGCATCCTGCGGGCAAGAGAAGCCCTTTATCGAGAGAGAGATAGAGCGCTGCACAAAGAGAACGGTATACAAAGTGAGTGGTTCTAACGTTGACTGCTGCGGCTCAAACTACGCTTGACATAGTATGGATATAATTACGACTAACAATGGGCTATTCATATTAAGCCACACAGGGCAGTAGTAGAGAACTGCGGATTCTATGACAGGAAGTAATTTATTGCTTTTGATTTTTGATTGCTTCATTATAGCAGTTAATTTATTGCATTTGGGTGGGGGAGTGACAGGTGTGTGACCTTTTTTTTATGAAAATCGAAAGGTCTAGTCAGGTGGAGGATCACTCACGCACTTGTGAGTGCGTACGTGATTGTGTTTTTTAAGGAGTAGATCAGCACCGTACATTTGTGCTCAGGAGTAACTGTCCAACCGTCCGACTCAACAACACGGTCATACCTCAGAAGAGCCATGTTCGCTACCTGTCTATGTATCTGGACAGGAAACTTACCTGGCGCAAACACATACAGATCACGGCAGCAGCGTATAGATACAAAAGGGCGAAACTCAACTGGTTGCTAAAGCCATCCAGCAAACTCAGCTTGAGCAACAAGCTGTTGGTGTATAGAAGCATCATCATGCCTACATGGACATATGGGATTCCATTTTGGGGCACAGCGGCAAAATCATGCGTTAACCTCGTTCAAGTTCTGCAGAAAAAAAGCGCTAAGAGACATCTCTGTTGCGCCACCCTGTGTGAGCAACATAACGATGCACAGTGACTTCGCTGTACCGACAGTCATGAGGCAAATAAATCGCAATACAAGTCGTTAAATGACCGGTTGCATATACATGTCAACCCATTGGTCAAACACAACCTGCGTACGTTTTAAGGCACCTTCACACCAGCGACTTCTAGACAGTTGGACGTTAATTGTAACGTTAATGTGCAACAAATGTTATATTTGATGTTATGTAATATTGTAATATGTTAAAACCAGTTATACGTTTAGTTTTAGATGGGCTAAAACTCAGCCGAGCTATGGGTTCGAGCAACAAATTTTTATTTGATTGTGCTGCGATAATTAAAAACACATGAACTTCTATGACATTGGTTGAAATGAAGTGTTGCCCACTGTATATATTAACTAATGGTTTTATTCGGCTTCACTTATTACTATGGTACAATTTTAACTGCCATATGGATATGCCTTTGATATCCGGCGTTCCATGTACCAGCTAGACTTTCTCTGACTGACTTCGCTCCTAGATTTGGCACTGACTGCGGTGAGTCTCAGACCTACTCTTTCCCGACAGCGAGTTTCGTACTCGTTTCTTACTTTTGACTGCCTGCCTCTGACCGACTGACTTCCGTATCTGCGACGCCATCTTTTATAGGTCGGGTAGGGTTGGTGGAGTGCTCTTTGGAAGTTTATCACGGCTTTGACGCTTCCGTCCCATTGGTGGAGGTGTCGGGTGCCCCATTAGGGTCTCACGCTGGCCCTCTTGTGGAATGCGCTGACGTAGGCTAGTGGTGGTGTCAGTTGTCCATTTGGGTCCCACGGTGGACTGCTTATAGAATATGCTGACGAAGGCACGTGCGCTTTTGGTTGTGATCGCTGGTTGCAGTTCAAGGTTGCTGATGTGCAGTTAGCTTTCCCACGGTGGGCTTCTTGTATAATATGCTGACGAAGGCGAGTGCGCCTTTGGTTCTGATCGCTGGTTGCAGTTGATTTCATCGTTGACGAAATATGCTGACGCGGCGCAAGATCCAGATGTCGTTTGTTGCAGTTGTTGCGAGGGGCGCATATAGCATATGCCAAAGCCCCTCACAATACCTCTTCGACGCTTACAATTTTTACGCGCTGGTGCATGTAATTCTTCTGTTAAATTTCTACTACTCATGATTCACATTTTAATTATTGGTGTTCATGTATCCTTAATTTTCATTTTATTTTTCTTTTATAAGTGAAAACAAGGCCTGCTTCCTTTCGAAAAGTGCTGACTACAGAACATTTTTAATAAGTGTGTATTTATTACCGATACTTTGACCATTTTCCACGTCCACTTCCACCAAGTGGAAATTACTTTTCTTTTTATTCCGCTCATTTGAGTAATGTCAGAACTTGCTAATGGTCATATAGATTATAACTCTTAGCACACACAAGTCACATTATCTATATATTTCATTATCAAACATTATAGAGTCGATTTTTGTCTATATATTTTGACTTTCACCATTAATTAAACTTCTTAATAACTCTATTTGCGAATTAAAATTCGCTCGTAAAGAACTTTCTGATTTTTTCAAGAGCTCTTCTACCTCAATTTTATGTCTGTTAAACTCATGAAGAATTGTAAATGATATTTTACTTATTGTTTTCTGATCAAAGATGGCACCAATTGAAGTGAATTCATCAAATGGCAATAATTTATGGAACACTGTCTACAATCTATAAAGATCTTTAATGGTAGTAAGTTTCGTGCTGGATATTATGTGCGTTTTAGCAAGCATAAACATACATTTGAAAAGGGGTATACACCAAACTGGACAACTGAAATTTGTAGAATCGGTCAAATAATCCAACTACATATATATTGGAAGACTATCAAGGTGCAGTTCTGAAAGGAGGTTTCTATAATGAAGAGTTGAGAAAAACAAGATTTCCAGACACTTACTTGGTTGAAAAGATAATAGGGCGACGAAATGATAGGGTACTAGTGAAATGGCTTGGGTTCTCAAGTGATCAGAACTCTTGGATAAATATCACTAAAGTTTTATAAAATAAATAAAATAAAGTAAGTAAATAAAAAATAATAATGTGTTAAAGACCTAAACCTTTCGGACATGTGTATTACTGTGTTTTGTTAATTTATGTATGAAACAAATGCATACACAACAAATGGAACCTCTAAACTACGATTATAATTTTTAAAACTAAGGCTTACCTTATCTTCTGAGCGTTGACACAACCTTCCCGCACTGTTGACGATGCTCTGCATGCATCCTCTCGTTGTGCGAGAAATTACGACACGCAGAAATAAAGTTGCGCCTTGTAGGATGTAATTTGGCGTCTTACAAGCCTAAAATGATATGAAAAAAGATATATATAGTGACATATCCAGATCACGCAGATCTCTCATGTCCACACTCACTGCAACCGCAACAGCAGCGCCCAAGAATCAAAACGCCGTCTCAGCATAAACATAAAAAAATCCGCAACAGCAGCGCACAAGAATTAAAACGCCGTCTCAGCATAAACATAAACAAATCCAACAGAGCCAGCGCACAAGAATTAAAAGCCCAGATCCCAGAATCAAACGCCGTAAACAAACAAATCCAACAGAACCAGCCGCCACAAGAATTAAAAGTCCAGATCAGCATAAACATAAACAAATCCAACTGAGCCAGCGCACAAGAATTAAAACGCCGTTTCAGCA